>JAZEWU010000014.1:8574796-8586699 GCA_036362915.1 Geotria australis
TTCCCCTGCCTTGCGCCCTGTGTCTGCCGGGATAGGCTCCGGCTCACCGCGACCCTGTATAGGATTAAGCGGTTTCTGAAAATGAATGAATTATTATTGCGCCTCACAACAACCATGCCTCATCACCCCGCGCCTTACTACACCTCGCCTCACCGCCCCACCCCACGCCTCGCCACACCATACCTCACCACATCACGCCTCACGACACCATACCTCACCATTCCACGCCTCACCAGCCCATGCCACCGGTGAAGGGGGTAGGTGGGTGCAAAGGTTGTGGAGCTGATGCTGGGTGTTGGGTGCGGGGCGCTCATCGGACACGTGGACTCACGCGGTGCTATTGCGCAACCATGGAGCCACGTGGCGCCGCGTGGAACTGTGATTCAGCCGAATACAGCCACATCACTACACCTACCCCCCTCATCACAGCCCCATCATTAAGCCCTAACCCTCATCACAACCCCATCACTTTAGTGCTTTAGTTTGTTTCACTATCGCAATGCACAACCTTAATCTTACCTGCTTACTTGAAAAATGTGTGCAATGTTATGTGTAAATGTTTATTTTTGGTTATACAGTATGTATTTTAATTATTGTCAGCAATTCGCATGTTTGTTGTGTCGCAGGAATCCCGTAAAGAGCTTGCAAGCTCACTGGTTATTTTTATGCTGTAATAATAAACATCTGTCAGTTTGTACTGAATCTGGAATAAACCGTTCGGCGATGTAGCTCTTTTAACATTTGTCCAGCGAGGAGCGGTAAGCCAATGCAAAGGAAGTTTGACACCATCTGTGTGTGTGAACCGCCAACCCTCGCTGCTGCCTCCACAGCCATGGGTTAATGGCAGCCACGCGCGTAACCACCACCGCCGCCTGACAATGACAACCCATATTATCCCCACACCCACTGAGACCCTTAAACCTCCCTTGACACTCTAGAGACCCCCGAAAAGTCCCAGAGATCCCCAGAGAACCCTAAGATCCCAGGAACCCCCCCTCCCCCTCTCGAATCAATATCCCAGGAACCCCCAGAGACCCCCTGAGAAAGCCCCATAGACCCCAGTGGACCTGCACGGTACGTGGTGTCACAGCACCCCCTGGCGGTTACTGGGGGGCGGCTCAGTGGCGCTCAGCGGGATTGCAGCAGCAATCCATTCAGGGGCTTTAATTCCAATGTCGAGGTGCCTATGTATGTCTATGTGACAGTAGTAATGCTGTATTCTCCAACAACGCACAGGTACGACTGAATAAGTAACGGTAACAAATCTGCACATTTTATTCACGTTACAACGTGATAATTGGCTGTCGGATGGTGGAGGGTTTACGACACACATTTTACTCGCGCTGCCATCTGGCAAACACCCCTCCACTCCAAAGTTCACAAGGCACACGAGTGGGTGGCTAGCGGTCATGTTTACACGACGTACCAGGTACATTCGCCACTGCGACTGGCTGTGAGCGGGAATTTAACTTGTATCGCTGGGGTCGTAGCACAGTGTGCTAACCACTACAGCACCGCTCCCAGCGCACAGACACACACAAACTTTATTCTGACCCCACAATATTGCACCTGTTGGGCAGTCTAGACCCGACATTCGCAAGTTGTGGGTAGCAACCCATCAGTGGGCCGCGAGCGCCACCTAGTGGTCCGTGGAGACCAGACCCAAGTGGGCCCTCGAGGAGCAAAAGGTTGAGAACCCTTGGTCGAGACAAACCGTAACTCTCAGAAAGTGCTTGGCTGAAATTCCTCTACAGATCGATTCGCCTCGCATCACACCTCAATTCAATCATTCCTATGCCCTGCAGCAGTCTAGCCCAGGGGATCCCCCAAGGGCAGCTGTCCCTGTATGGCACAAGGTGTCTGATAATATTCTGTTTCCAAAAACACACAGAGGTGTGAGCTGTGGCACTAGTGGTCTTAACCATGGGGCAACCCAGGCAATTGCAGCCGCCCGCTGCCCCCCCACAATAGTTTCACAATTGATTAGTCACGTATACAAGCATGCTTGTTTACTGCTTGGTGCTCTGTTAAATATAAGATTTAAATTGAAGTCCATTATTGCAACCATTCATTAGGAGGTGCTTTTAAATCAGTGTGAGGGGGCCTCGTCATTTAATTTTGCCTCGGGCCCCATTATCACTAAGACCGTCCCTCTGGGCACCAGTGTGAACTGTGGTGGATTCTTGCAGCCAGGAATTCCCACGATTTACGATTCACCTGTTTTCCGATTCACATGTCTTAAAGATGTAGGGAAATCATGAAAACTATCACGTGTGGGCACAGCATGACATCCCACGTGGGCACAGAATCCTAACCCATTCGGTTTGGAAAAGTAATAATACAATCTGAATACATTCGTCAAATAATACTGCGACCTTTAAATGAAAAAAAAAAATAGACAACGCTTTGCCTGCGAATTCTAGCGAACACTTCGAGGCCGAGCTGAAAGACAACGATGTCCAGAGGCTGACCATCGTGCTTCGAAGAATCGCAAAGAAGACGTGCCAAGGCTACGTTTGTTATTTGCGCTGTTCGTGCACCACTGCCACACACAGCATCACCAAACACTGTGTTGACTCAGGAACTGTGATTCAGCTACTAGCACGTGTACATGCTCGTACGTACACGGTTGCATACATGTACGTACGAGTGTGCATTCAGACGAGGCGGAATTTGTAATTCTCATGCCGCTGATGGTGCTTCTAGGGTCGTGAAATGTGCCAACCCACTGACCCTTTCCATAAATAAAGCCCTTTAGTCTATATATATTAAATCATATTTATAAATGCATTCATTCATTATCAGTAGCCGTTTAATTCTGCAGAGGGTCGCGGTGAGCCGGAGCCTATCCTAGCAGACACAGGGCGCAAGACGGGGCTATACCCACGATAGGACGCCAATCCCCGCAGGGCACAGGGTGCAATTAAGTCCGTAGGCCAATTAACCTGGGCAGCAGCAGTGTACGTCTTTGGACTGTGGGAGGAAACCGCAGTGCTCAGCGAAAAATCCACGCGGACACGGGGCGAACACGCAAACTCCACGCGGAAAAGGCACCCGAGGCTGGGATTAGGCAGCGCCTCTGACCGCGCCACCGTGCCGGCCGTACACATGAAATCGTGACCAATTCCCATCTCGACGATTGACGGCTTACGATGACGGGCCATCGTCCAGCACAGGTCGGAAGGTCACCACAGTGTCGCGATGCCCGACGGCCTCTCGTCGGGCCTCGCGAAGGTCCGGCCGGGCGGCCTTCCCGCCGGGTCCCGCGGTGGCGGCGGTGAGGCCTTCGGGAGGGAAGGCCCGGCGGGGCCTCACGACGACGACGACGATGAGGAGAATGGCGCCGTGATGACGTGCTGGTGCTGCTCCTGGTGCACGGCTCCGATGCCCACGGCGGGGGCCGGCAGCGCCGGGCGACTCACCAGCCGCAGCTGCTCACGAGTGCCGTCGCACACGCGTATATGCATAGAAAAAAACATACGCGTTTGAAGACGCGTGTAAATAAACTGTGCACACGCGCGGCAGTGGGTTGATGACGCTCGCACGTGTACGAGTGAACCCGATGTAGATTCACCGTCGAGATTATAACAGACTGCTGCGGCGAGTGAAGTTAGCGAGCAGCACCGATGAAGGCCGGCATGGCGCACGGCTGCATTTTTACCCAAGTTCTGACGGTAACACTCCGCACCAGGTACTCATTTAAGGCTACGTTGTCCGAGGGGAGGACCAGCACTGGTTCAGATGTTTGTCACTGATGTTAGCTGTTGCTGATGTTAGGTGTCACTGATGTTAGCTGTTGCTGGGAATCAAACTTGTGTCGCCAGGTGTGTAGTACGGCACACCATCCACTGCGACAGTGCCGTCACTCATACAAAGACAAAGATACCCCCTATAGCCTCAAACAGACTGTTGAGGGGGAGTGTTATTTGGGAGCACCTATTAAGGCTGACACAGCACACGAGGGGATGGGTGGCCAGCACCACATCAGCCCGGCCGCCTGTCTCCCTAGTGGCGAAGTTTACCCACCAGACCAAGTACTCATTTGAAGCTGAGTCGACCTAGGGGAGGCCAAGAACCAGGTGGTAGCCATGAGCAGGAATCCGAGTTCGTAGCATAGCGCGCTAACCGCTAGGCCACCGTTCCCCACAACAGACGCACGCACCTCCACACACACGGACACCCTGCAGCACTTGTCGTGACCTTGCCAACGCCGTTTTGCTCCAAAACAGCTCCTATTTCCGGACAAGAACAAATATTTGCCGCCCCTTTACCTGGCTTCACGCCAGGTGCGGCGGGCGTGTGTGCACTCGCAGCAACGTCCTGGCACCTGAACTCGTCGTGGGCTCACCCTAGCTCGGCTCAGCCTTAAATGAGCAGCTGGTGCAGTGCGTGTGTGTGTGTACAGACGTTACCGCTGGGGAGACGAGTGTGGCCGGGGCGGGGTGTTGGCCACCCACCCCCTCGTGCGCCGTGCCGGCTTCCATGTGTGATCCTCGCTAACAGAAGTTGCCCCCACTGCCCCAACGGTCCGTACAAGGCTATACGGGGGATCTTTGTCTTTGGAGTGGTGGCACAATGGTTAGCGCGCTGGGCTACGAATCACAAGGCATTAAGTTTGCAATAACCACACATGATTGTGGCAAAAAGATGCTATCAATATGCTTTGAAAATGTATGTATGTATTCTCCCCGTGTCCTCGTGGGTATTCGCCGGGCACTCCGGTTTGCTCCCATCATCCAAAGACATGCTGTCAGGTTAATTGGCCTACTGAGTAAATTGCCCCAGGTGCCCGTCGATGGACTGGCGTCCCATCCTCGGTGTTCCCCTGCCTTGCACCCTGTGTCTGCCGGGATAGGCTCCGGCTCACCGCGACCCTGTACATGATTAAGCGGTTTCTGAAAATGGATGGATGGATGGTCCTTGAAACTGTTCGTCGTCAAAAGGCAAACCGCTCAAGGTAGCAATAGCTCGGATCGAGCTGCTATAACTACGGGGACCTTTTTGCCAGTAAACAGATGAGAAGATTATGAAACAGGCGGTGTAGAGGTCAACGGGGTCATGGGGGGGGTCAGCGAGGTCACCTCGACGGCGAGCTGCTTGCGGAATCGCGGCGCCACGAAGGCCCAGCAGCCCATGTTCTGCGGCTCCTCCTGGGCCCACACGAACTCTGCGGGGACACGCGGAGGTAGGGGCGCGGTGGCAGGGGTAGTGGTAGTTGGTAGGGGGCAGTATCAGGCGTACGGGCGGTGCAACGGTAAGGGCGAGTAAGTGTGGGGTTGTGCAGGGGTAGGTGTGTGTAGGGGTGTGGCAAGTGCGGGGGTAGTAGCAGGGGTGGGGGTGTTAGAGGGGTGGTAGGCGTGAGATGTTTATAGATAGATGTTTATCGTTACAGCATAAAAATACCCGGTGAGCTTGCAAGCTATTTACAAGATTCCTGCATTGACACAACACACACGGGTAGTGGTAGGGGTGTCACCGGGCGGCATTGCAGGGTGGGGTGGGTGGTGATGCGGGGGGGGGACACAAGGTGGGGGCCGTGCGGGGGGGGTCGCGGGGGGGGTCGCGAGGCGGGGGTCACGGGGTGGGTGGTGGCGTCGGTGGCACCTGTTGCGCTGGGGAAGCGCTGCAGCTGCTGGCGCAGTGCGAGCGTGGGGAAGGGGCAGATCTCCTCGAGGCGCAGCAGCGCGGTGCCCCGCGCGGCGGCGCCGCCCAGCGTCTCCCGCTGCTTGTGCAGCGCGTAGTAGTGCTTCCCGCTGCACAGCACCACCCGCGTCACCCTGCGGCGGCGGCGGTGGGATTGGCGGTCATGACAATCGTGAGCGCGACAGTGATGACGACGAAGCTGATGGCGATGGTGGCAATGATGCTAACCATAGTAAGGATGATTTCCGTGATGAAGACGATGTTTACAATGCTGATGATGACGGTGCTGACAGTGATGATGATCATCGTAATGTTGACAACGGAGTTGATGGCGACAACGGCAATAATCATCATCATCATCGTAGTGATGATAATCACCGCGATGGCGACGACGATGATCATAATGACGACGATGCGCGGGGGGACCCGGACTCACTCTTTGGGGTTCACGCTCGGGTCCCCGATCACCGGCTCGAACGACGTGCCAGGGCCCATCTCACTCAGGCTGGACACGGCCGCCTGCCCGGCGGTCACGGGGACACACAGGGGACACGACGTGAATCGAACCGCTTCGGGCAGGACCTTCTTCGCCTGTCGGGTGCCGATGTTACCACTGCACAGACACCGTAACCGCTACGACTGCCGTGACCGCCGCCGCGTACCGGGTGGCGCAGCAGCGTCTTGGGCGCGGCGACGACGAGCGGTTTGCGGAAATCGCGCACCATCTGTCGCCGCAGGAGGTGGAAATACTGCGCAGGGGTCGTGGGGTTCACCACGGCCGCGTTCACCGTGTCGCCGTCCACCCCCTCCTCGCTGCTGTCGCACATCTGACCCCGCCGAGGTCAACGGGGTGGGGGTCACACGGGGTCACATTGGGTCACGGTCACGAGGTCGCGGGAAAGGTGTCAGGGGCCGGCGGCGATTGAGTCGGCGTTTTAACCTCCAGCGGGATTTTGCCAAAGTTTTAATTTGCTTGTAAAAATAATGGATTGTGGCTAAATTGGCGCTGTCGTGGGCACGCGGTAGCAGGGTCACGTTTACGGAGTCACAGGCATAAGAAGCACAATGTGCGGCGCGAGGCACCTGGAGGAACCTCTCGATGCGGCATGACGAGTGTTCGGGCCCGGCGCCGTCGTAGCCGTGCGGCAGCAGCAGCACGAGGCCGCTCTGCAGCAGCCACTTGGACTCCCCTGCGTCACACACACACACAGAGGTACCACGTGTAGCCTTCAGCTGCCTGTAGGGCAAGTGCTGTTAAGGCTACTCGATTGAGTGGTGTGGTCGGAATCACGCCCGGTTGCCTTTGTCTCTCCAAAGGGGAAGTCGGCCTTGGGGAGGTCCAGGGCCGGTTCAGGAAACGGTCACGACTGTTGGCCGTGAGTGGGAATTGAACACGGGTTTCCAGGTTTGTAGCACCCTAGCCGGAGGATGCTTCCAACGTGGGAAGAGCAACCATCACGAATCGAGCCGTGAAAACCTACATCAGTACGTGTAAATGTCACGCTGTATTTGATTATTGTGTTATGCCGCTGCTGTTATTTTGAAACGGTGCGTCTAATCGTCGTTGCCGCTCACCCGACATGACGAAGGTGTCGATGATGATCTGCGCCCCGTTGAAGAAGTCTCCGAACTGCGCCTCCCACACGGGCAGCAGCCGCGGACTCTCGATGCTCATGCCGTACTCGAACCCCAGCACGGCCTCCTCCGACAGCGGGCTGTTACACACCTGCCCGGCCACACCGACAACGAAGATCCCCCGCGTTACCTTCACCACACCCCGCTGGGGCAAGCGCCGCGAGCGAGCGCCTGCTCGCTAAGCTTGGGACGCGAGCCATGATTACGCCGCTTAGAATGATTATAACTATAATAATGATAACAAGTGTTGTTTTAAAGTAAACAATACTTTCGATGTTACGATCAACCGTGCTGTTGTGTTAGAATTCCACCGGATGTGAATGACGTGGAAACATCGTCGACAGATGTCGTGTAAGCGTTGTGTTCTGCATGATCGTCATGTGCACTGCTCTGTGTTCCGCGGATGAAGGGCGCTATGCGAGTCTGAGTTGTTATTGTGGCCGCCACGGCACGCGAGTGTGTTGTGTGGTCGGCACCGCGCCCCCTGCCGCCTTTGTATCCCCCACTGAAGTTTACACACCACGACAAGTCATAGTTTAAGGTCAAGTGGCCCTAGCAGACATCTCGGATCCGGTTCAGATATCATTCACAACTAATGTTAGCTGTGGCTGTGAAGGTCACAAACACGCACAGACACCCGCACTAAAAAACTACCATCTATAAATTGCTATTATTATTTGACTTAAGAGCGTGGGCTGTACGGCGCCAACCGCACCGCCCGGCGCTCACCTCCAGGAAGGCCTCCTGCTCGGGCGCCATGTGGTTGAGAGGGATGTAGGCCTCGCTGGTGCTTTGGCACACGATCATGGCGTGCCGGTGGCTGAAGGTCCCGCGGCCCACGTCCTGGCCGCTCAGCCGCACGTCGAACCCTGAGCGCGAGCCGGTCGCGACGCCAGTCAGCGATGGCCCGCGTACAGTGCGGCTTCACACTGCGTTCGTAGTTTAAATATTGTGCCGAAGAACCACTGTACTCCAACGTAAATGTTGTAGGTTCGCTCTCTAACACGCCGCCGTGCCGCTCTCCAACACGCCGGTGTCCTGCTGAACTAGTAAGGATTGACACGTCCTGTTCACGTGACAAAACCCTACTGATTGGCCGAGTCAGGTGGGGGCTGGTTTACAACACTTGCTTTTTAGCGTGACTCGACCCAAAAGTATTCTTTTTTTTTAAGTTTTTGTGCCCCAAAAAAACCAGAAAAGTTTTGGCAACATATAAAAAAACCACGCGAAACATTCGACTTACAATGAAACGTGTTCCCGTATTCATCGGCACCGTATATTTGAAACAACACATAATGAGGGAACTTATAGCGAGGGATTTCCGTACAGTGTACGCTTAGCCTCACCCTGTGCGAGGAGGGAACCGAACGCCAGGGCCTCCGCCGTCGCCCAGTCCAGCTTCGACCCCTCCTGCAGCTTGAGCAGGCGAGCCTGGGCCACGCACGCAGACAAAGATCCCCATATAGCCTCAACAGACTGTTGGGGCAAGTGCTGTCAGCGAGTAGCACCTACGAAGGTCGGCACGGCACACGAGGGGGTGGGAGGTCAGGACTACCGCAGATAACCAAAACTGGAGTTGCTCGTGAACGGGAATCAAATTCGGATCAGCGGTTTCATAGCACACAGAGTGCTGACCGCTACACCACCACTCCCCACACACACAAAGACAAAGATCCAATATATAGCCTTAAAGTGTGTGCTGCTCTTACTGTACTAAGGTATTAATGGTCTCACTTTACGATGGTTTCGCATTACGGTACGTGTTCCGGAACGGATTAATATCGTAAAGCGAGGGACCACTGTATTGAGGCGGATTCGACGACAACATCATCGCCACCACCGCCGCAGACGCGCCCACCTGCGCGTGCGTCTTGAACAGGTGTCCGTGCATCGCCACCTCGGGCGCCACCTCCACGGACTTGGCGCCGACGAAGCGCAGCAGCTCCGCGGGCGCGCCCGTGTCCCAGCGGCTCACGGCGGCGTCCGGCCTTCGCAGGCCGGCCCAGCGGCCCCGCGGCTCCGCGCCGCCCTCGCCCTCGCCGGGCCAGTAGTGCGCGGGGGCCCCGCCGCGAGGCCCGGCCGCCGCGGGCGCCGCCGCGGGGCCGCCGTCTCCGGCCAGGCCGAGGCTGCGCGCCAGCTCGGCCAGACGCGAGCTCTTGACGAGCTCCACGTCGGCCTCCGTGAGGACGCCCTCGGCCACCAGCCGCTCCGCGTACCGGTCCGGCACGCTCTGCCGAGACCTGTGGGGGGCAGCCGCCGTCGCGCTCGCTCAGTTCGTGCTTCGTCCGCTGCTGGATGGTGACGGGATTCCCGGGTTGCGGCGGAGTCCCCTCCCCGGCGTTAGAATGTCGCGCCGCGTCGGTGCGCGGGATCATGACGTTGCAAGTTTACCGGCTCACTAACGCGCTATCTGACCGGATCACCGACTCACAAGCTGAAAACGCGCCGTCTCACTGGCTCACCGACCCGCCAGCTCACTAACTCACTATCTCAGCAGCTAACCAACTCACCACCTCACTAACTCGCCGTCTCACCGTCTCACTAATTCACCTCACCACCTCTCCATCCCCCCGGGGGCGGCGCGCGGTGCTCACCGGATGAGGCCGTACATGGCCGGGTTGGTGAAGGTGGGGTCGTCGAGCTCGTTGTGGCCCCACTGCCGGTAGCACAGCAGGTCCACGATGACGTCGCGCCGGAAGCGGTGGCGGTAGTCCATGGCGAGGTGCGCCGCCCGCACCACCTCCTCCACCTCGTCGCCGTTCACGTGCACCACCGCGCAGCCCACCAGCTTGCCTGGCGCGGCGACCGCGGGCGCCGTTAGCCGCGAGCCCGCGTAAGCCAACTGATCGAGACTCCGGCGGTGGGTGGTTCAACCGCGCGTTCGATCGACTGCTCGTTCCTTCAAGCAGGCTCGTTCGTTAGGAGTGATACAATTTGTAACGCGTCGCCGCCGCGAATTCTACGCCTGGTCACGGGCGAGACGTGGATGCGTTGGCGAGGCAGCCGGGCGGTCAGCTGGTGCCAACCCCCCAGAAAGGCCGCCTCGGTGGTTCAACCGCTCGTTCGATTGACCGCTCGTTCCTTGTTTAAATAAGGAATTTAGACTAAATTAGCGCTGTTGGGGGGCATGAGGTCGCAGGGTCACGGTTATGGAGTAACTAGAAGAAACAATACAATTTCTAATGCGTGGCACATGTTCATTCAATGTCTAAGGTATTAACTCAAAGACAGAACGACTCGAAGGCGCGAGGTAATCTGCAGAGGGGGGAGTCAGCCAAGCGGTCAGCCGGTGCCAACCCGCCAGACGCTGCGTCCGAGATATTGTGATATTATCGGCCAATTCAACCGCTCATTCATTCCACGTTAGAGGCGTCATGAAGCTTTTGAAGACAACATCCCGCTCCAACGTGGGAGGCGGATCGTCGCGAAGGAGAGAGGAACGCTCGACACGGCTATCCCGAGGGAGCGGCTCTCGATAGCGATTCTCATCTCAGCTACCCGTCTATTCCATGTACGTTGACGGGGGTGCTGTGAGGTTAAGGCTCGGAACCCAGGCTGCGCTCCTCCGCCCGTCCACTCGGCGTGCGTTTACCCATGTCGCTGCTGTAGAGCGAGGACCTCCCCCGCTCGCACGGAGTGGTGAAGCCCAGTTGGTTGTTGACGATGAGGTGGATGCTACCACCGATCTCGTAGTGGGGGAGGTAGGCGAGCGTGAACGTCTCGGCCACGACGCCCTGCCCCGCGAACGCCGCGTCGCCGTGGACCTTCACACCGACACACGGACGCACGGACGGACCTCGTGAACAGGCAGGCAGACACGTAGAGATATAGACAGGTAGACAGACAGGTGGGTATACAGACAGGCACTCTCTAACTACAGACAAACCACCTTGTCCAAGTAAAAACACAATGTTTTAGGACTCTCCTGAAAACCTACAATTCAGTGTTGCTCTCCTGGATAAAACAAGTCAATTATCGTTATTGTTATTAACATTATTATTATTTACATTATACCCTGTGATTGACTGGCGTCCCATCAAGGGTACAGCCATGCCTTACGCCCTGTGTCTTCCGGGATAGGCTCCGGCTCACCGCGACCCTGTACAGGATTAAGCGGTTTCTGACAATGGATGGATGGATTATTAAAATATCTGTATTATTACTGATCACAAGACAGGCCCGTGCTCCACACACCGCAGACGGTCAGGAGCTCCACACAATACCACGTGGCGGCGCCGCCTGCGCTTCCTAGCAGTCGGGCCGCGCGGCCGCCCCCCACCGGCCTACCTGCAGGCAGGCCACGCGGTCGCCCGGCCGGGCCCCCGGCTCCGGCGAGTAGTGGCCCTCGAGGCGCGTGCGCTGCCGCCCGCGGGCCTTGCCAACGGCCACGGGATTGACGGCCTCGAGGTGCGAGGGGTTGGGCAGCAGCGCCACCCGCACCGAGCCGCCGGCCGGCGCCGCCACGTCCAGCGTCGCCGTCAGGTGGGACAGCACGTCGCCCACGGCGCCGCGCGTGCCCGCGGGGAACTCGCTCAGGCCGCGCATCTTGCGGAACATGATCTGCGCGGGCACGCGGCCGGGGCGGACGAGCGGAGGGATGGGCAAGGAGGATCACGGGACGTACC
>JAZEWU010000014.1:8603526-8617929 GCA_036362915.1 Geotria australis
CGTCCTTCCAATCTTGCGGAACCAGTCGTGTGGTGCAGACAGTTGTAATGATGTTATATAGGGCAGTCTCTACACAGACACCACCCTCCCTCAGCATGTTGCTTGGGAAGTCATCTCTGCCCGGCGCTTTACCTGGTCGTAGGCTCTTGATTGCCCTACGCACCTCCTCTGCAGATGGCACCTCTGCCAGCCACTTCCTCCAATTCTTGGGGCATACAGACACGCACGCACGGACGCACACACACTGTCACGACAACAGTGAATCACACACGGTCAAGTGCAAACACCCAGACACAAACCTACACACTCGCACACAATTGCAAGGGTCCTCCGTATAATCTTAAAAGACTGTCGGGTAAAGTGCTGTAAGCGAGCACCGATAAAGTGGTGGTATTTACGCACTACACCAGGTACTAATTTGCGGCTGAGTCGACCTGACTAATCGGCTGTGTCGATGGAGGCGGTTTGATGACACCCACACCCGTTTACAACGAAATACGAGACGTTTCGCTGATAGTTACAATCAGCTTCATCAGGAACAAAGGTCACGACACTTATTTTTTTACATGACTCAAGACGTAAAATGGATATATTAGCCTATACGCGGCACATTGATTTGATAGTTTGTGTGTTCTCCCGCTCTTCTGCGTGGGTTGCCTCCGGGTTCTCCGGTTTCCCCCCACAACTTAAAAAAAACACTCATTAATTATTTGGCCAATAACATCATAATATATAGGAAGCAGTGTGTGGCAATATGGCGTCGGCAACACCGCCTGGCTGCTTCCTCCGTCTCTCTGCGCTTTCCTCCCGCCTCGTTCTCTCGTCGAATGAGTACCTTCGACAGTTAATGAATATATGTGCGCGTTATAAATGTAAAATTATTGTTATTGCTAGTGTGGCCAGTCTGCACAGGTGCTACGCGCTAACAGCACTTGCCCCAACGGTCCATTGAAGACTATACGGGGGGGATATGTTACGTGCGAGTCGCTTGCGCAAGCTGCGATGACCCCGCGACCCACCAGTGGACCTTGCGTTCCGGTCGCCCCCGCTTGAGCATGTGACCCGCGCCTCACCCCGCACGGACGGCGGGCAGGGTGGCACAGTGGTAACATCCGCGCCTCCTCACAGAAAGAATGGTCTTGCCCGTGGGGGTTCGATTCCCGCCTCGGGCGCCTTTCTGTGTGGAGTTTGTGTGTTCTCTCCCTCTGTTCTGCGTCGGTTTCCTCCGGGTTGTCCGGTTTCCTCCCACAACTTAAAAAAACCCCAGTCATTAATTATTTGGCCGATAACATCATAATATATAGGAAGGGGTGTGTGTCATTACGTTGGCGCCGGCGAAAAATCCTGGCTGCCTCCTCCGCCGCCTCTGAGTCTTTCTCTCGTCGAATGAATACCTTCGACATTGAATGAATATGTGCCACGCAGCGTTATACATTTTAAATTATAATTATAAACGGACGTGTACAGCAATCGCATCGCACTCGGGCCGAGACGCTCGTGCGGCGAGCTCGGCATGCGCGGCGTGTGCGGCTTGCGAGCGCGCCACACTTCCTCCTCCCGGCTTCCCCACGGCGCCCGCGACGTGTTTGACAGCCGGCTGTGAGCCAAGGCGGCGGCCGCGGTTGTTGGCCCCGTGGGCCACAAATACAAACTCTGAGTTTCGTTGCTAATCCTAAAGCTAGACTTGACCTGTAGCCCTCACCCGTAGCTTTAACCCGTAGCCCTAACCCGTAACCTTAACCGGTATGATGTGCCGGACCGTACCGGCTTACTGTCCACCTGTGGTCTCTCCTGACCCTAGCTAGCCCTGACCCTGACTCTTCGCTGCGCTGCAACGCGCGCTCGGCCAAAGGGACGCCAGGGGGCAGTGTAGGGCAGCTGTTGAGCGCGCAACCCGCCTCTCGTCACCACAGTCTTGTCACGGCTATACGAGGGGGGGGATCTTTGTGATCGTGTGTCGAAGCCGCTCATGGAGGTCTGTGTGATGTTATGAGTCACGTGTGGGCCCCGTGTCGCTTCGGTGGAGACCGCGTTTCCCCCTCGCACGCTCGACGCGGCGCCTTCCTCGTTTGAGTCGAGTGGTGGTTTTGCTTCCCGTGACCTCGCACACGGTGACCCCGCGACGGAGAGGACGCGTTGATTCGGCGTTGGCGCGGAGTCAACGGGTGCCCGAGGTGCGAGCGGAGCGGCCGAGTTTCATCGCCGAGCCTGGCTCTGAAACTATCGCGGATAATCGCCCGCGATCTAAACCCTAACGTGGGAGGCGAAACGTCGCGAAGGAATGAGGAGGAACGCTCGACACGACTGTCCCGAAAGAGCAGCCCTTGATAGCGATTCTAATTTTGAATGTTGTCTGTCTCCACAGCTCCGGTGAGGCCCACGGGTTCACCGGGTCCACGCTCCACCCAGACCTCGACCCCGACCTCGACCCCGACCCCTGGGTTTCACACCGCGCTGCTCTCCGCTGCCAACAACCTGAAGCCCGTGGGGATACGGTGCCCCAGGACCCCCGAGACCCCCGCGACCCCCGCGGCCCGACCTAACGGACTCAGCCCGACACCGGTGTCCACTTTCAGGCCTCCGCAGGGAATCACCACGGGCCTCCGGATCCCGGTGTTTCAGGGAACCCCTCGGCCGCCGGCCCAGCAGCACGCCAAGACTCCCGCGAGGGCGCCGCCGCCCCGCCCCACCGTCGCGCGCCCGTCTCCGCGCGGGCGTGGCGCGCCGCGGGCGAGCGCCGCGCCGCCCACGCCGCGCAACGCCGGGCCCGACATGAGCGCCGCCGTCACGCCGCGCCCGCCCGCGCCCTCGCCCGCCGGGCGCGCCGACGACCCCCCCGCGACGCCTAAGGTCGCGACCTCCCAGGTCCCCGAGACTCAGAAGTCTAACGGGCCCGGGAGGATCGAGCTGCCCAAGGTGTTTGAGCCGGACAAGACGGAGGGCTCGAGAGACTCGGGTCCCGGGAAGGTTGAGTTGCCGGCGGTTTTCGGGCCGAGCAAGAACGAGGTTCCTCGGGACCCGGAGCCGGGGAAGATCGAGACCCCGAAAGTGTTCGGGTTGAGAAAGGACAGGGCCTCGCGGGAGGCGGAACCGGGAAAAATCGAGACTCCCGCCGCGTTCAGATCCGGCAACGTCGAGGTGCCCGGCGAGCAGGAGCCGGGCAAGATCGAGGTGCCCAAGGTGTTCGGACGAAGCAGGGGTGAGACCGCTCGGGGCCCAGAACCGGGTAAGATCGAGACGCCCAAAGTGTTCGGATCGAGCAAGACGGAGGTCCACAGGGAGCCCGTGCCGGGCAAGATCGAGACGCCCAAGGCGTTCGTCCCGAGCACCGCGGACACGCAGGCGGCGGCCGCGGCTCCGGGCAAACTCGAGACGCCCGGCGTCTTTCGGCCGAGCGTCGCCGACACCCCCCGGGCCCTCGCGTTCGGCCGAGCGGTCGCTCCCCCGACCCCGACCCAGGCTCCGCCGTGGCCCGGCTCGGCGAGCAAGCCGGACGTCCCGACGCCGCAGCCCCGCGCCGGGGAGGCGGCGGAACCGGCGACGGCGCCGGAGGAGGGCGCCGCGACGCCCGCGACGGCCGCGGAGATCCCCAGCAAGCTGAGCTGGCTGTGGACCCGTCCGGCCGGACTCCCCGACAAGCCGGGGTCGGAGGCGTGCGACGGGACCCCGGGGAAGGACGCCGCCGAAAGGTGAGACGGCTCACACGCTACCGCCTCGGGCAGAACCTTCTGCGAGGCGCAGATGTTACCGCTGCGCCGCCCTGCCCGCTGCGAATCGCGCCGTCGTCGTCATCGCCGGCACGACGACGTTAAGATAGCGGTGTGATGCGTGATCGTGCCCTTGGACGTGTCTCGCAATCGCCGGGCGAGTGCGGCGCGTAATAATAGTTATTCGTATCGCGGCTCTTGCGTAACGGCGACGCGCCTCGGCATCTCTCGGCGCCGCGCGACCCGCTACGCGGAGGCGCGCCTAGATTAACATTCGTTTGCGGCCAATGATTGACGAGTGTTTAGTGTCCGGGGAACCGGAGCTCCCGGGGAAAACCCCCGCATGCGAGGGAGCAACACTCCATCCCGTACAGAATGGGACGGACGGTATCGGGCGTCACTTTGTTGTACTGTACTGCCTTCTGGCGATCCGGAGCGTGGCACATCCTCCACTTCCACGGGGAGCGAGATGGAACAGATGGGGATGAGTCGACGCTTTGTGATAATGCTGGTCGTCGGAGTGAAAGCCGCCGAGCCCACAGCTCCTCTGCTGGGTCCGGTCATGTGACTATCGGGCACCGGCACCTTGTGTTGTCCACACTGCGTTCAACCACCACCCTGCAGGACACAGAGATTCACTGACTCAAACACTCGCTCGCCCACTTACTCGCTCACCCACCCACTCACTCGCTTGCCTACCCACCCACTCACCCTCTCACTCGCGCACCCACCCACTCACTCACTCGCTCACCCACCCACCCACCCACTCGCCACACTGTAGGGCACAGCGACACACCGACTCAGCCACTCACCCGCCCATTCCCTAACTCGCCACACTATAGACCAATGGGTTCCCGATCTTTTACACCTCAAAGCCCACTTATCCCGCTCGGGTCTGGTCTCCACTGACCACTAGGTGGCGCTCGCGGCCCCACCGGTTGTAGGGCGCAGTGAGACACCGACGCAAACCGCTCATCCACCCGTTCGCTCGCCACACTGCAGGTCTCAACAGCACCGCTCACCTACTCACCGACCGACTCGCCCACTGACTCACTCACCCACCCATCCGCCCACCACACTGCAGGTTGCAACATTTCTCTCGGATATTTCCACCTCGAAATGCTCCGCCGTGGAATTCTCTCCTTCCATCACCGACTCAACCCCCCCCCCCTTCCCCAGAGTTCTTACGATGAATAGTTTGGGTCGGTTCGCGAAACGGTGACTCGAGAAATGTCACAGATTCACGCGACAAAGATTTGGGGCAGAGGGAGGGAGAGGTGGCGACTTGGTGGGGTGTGTGGGATTGTCGGTTTGTGAGTGCGAGTCTGTGTGTGTCTATCAGCGGTGATCTCAAGGTGCACCTGGCCTGGCACAAGCGCCGTGGTAACATCACCGCCGCTTAGTGGCGAACGGCGGTTGTTGTGTCTGTCAGTCATCTCAGTTAGCCTATAACGCCTGGGTCTGTCCCGTCACCTCCAGCCAGCAGTATTTCCTCACTTCACTCGATGGCTTCAAAGTGCACCTAGCCTGGCACGTGCGCTGCGGTGACCTCAGCGTGTATTTGGACTGTGCGAGTTAACCGGAGGTTCCGGCGAAAACCCACGCGCGACACGGGGGGGGTGGTGGGGGGACACACACGCAAACTCCGCACAGAAAGGCACCCGAGCCGGAAATCGAATCCATCCATCCATTTTCTGAACTGCTTGTCGTGGTGAGGGTCGCGGTGGCAGCAGTCCAAGTTATCGAACCCGGGTTATTTATCACCTTGAGGTAGGTGGCAGCTGTACTCACCGCGGCACCGTGCCGCCGCCACCTCCGCCGTGATTTGTAAACAAAGCAGTCGGCCGCACCTCCAGCAGGTGGCGAGCGGGGAGGGGGCAGGGGGAGTTTAGGGGAGCGGGGGATCTCCCGCTCACGGTCACTGCCCTCACCTGTCCGCCCAGGTGAGCGAGCGGGCGGGGAGGGGGAGTGACACCCGCGGGGCTGGGCGCGGGCGGCAGGCCGCTCTCACATTACGCACGCACGCACACGCACAGAGAGAGAGAGCGACCGGAGCCGGTGGGGTTCGCGGGTTGTTTGCTCCAACGCTACTGTAGCTGTAAAGTCCGGGTCTGCGCGCGACGCGACCTGGACACGCGGCTGTGTGCTTAGAGAGGCGGACGGTACTTCAACACCACCACCACCACCACCAGCAGCAGCAGGAGTATCATCATCGGCAGTATCATCCGTCAGCGACAGCCACAGAGGAACTATGTCCGAGTGTCGCTGCCGGCGTCGTGACAGTCGCGGTGCGGGCGCTTGTGATTGCGGGTGACAGGGGCGGCTCCCTGGCCGCGCCACCCCCCCTCGGCCCTCCGCGTGGGCCCAGGACACCCGCTCCTACGCCGCTCGCCGTCCAGACATTAGCGGCGCACGGGCGACACCGGAGAGGCCGCCGCTGCTCCGCTCGCGAGTTGAACCCAGGGTTGCAAAGTTCGCGGCCACGTGCGTGAGACGGGGATCGGTGGTTGGTGGTGGTGGGGGTGGTGGGGGTGGTGGGTGGGTGGCGCTGGAGGAGTTCCCACCTGCAGGAGACGCGGGAATCACCGAGGGTGATTTGTTCAGAAGGGCGGCCCGTTTGCCCTTCGAATAAATGCCGTGCGGAGCTGCGGCCTTTGCCACGAGGACAAGCCGAGTCGGCGAAGCATCCGGAACCCCAGGGATGATTAGTACCCGAGGATTATCATCACCGTAATCGCGCAAGCTAGTTTTTTTTTTTACACCTAACGTTCCTTCATCCGATCTCGAAACTCGACGTGGGCGCGCGATGCAGGAGGCGCGCTCGGGGGAAGCGGCGTGTCGCCGGCGGCGCTGGTGGTGCCGCTGCGTGTGCGGCGGTGACCGGCCGCGGGCCGTCCGGCGGGCCCGGCTCGTGGGTCCCCCCGCGGGCGGCGGGTGGCGCAGGGCCGCGGGCGGCCTCCTGCTGTGCGGCGCCGCCGGCGAGGGCGGTGCGAGCGATGGCGGGGACGACGACGCTGACGATGACGATGGGAGTGACGACGGCGGCGGTGAGGTTTGTGACGGCGATGACGACGATGACGACGAGCGGCGCCCGTTCGGCAGGGAGGACGGCGCGAGGGCGGAGGCGGCCGAGCGCCGAGGGGACGAGTTCGACTCCCTGCTGTCGCCGTCTCTGCCGTCCACCTCGCCCTCCGCCTCGTCGCTCCAGTCGCTGCTGGGGTCGTGGCCCGGGGGGGGAGGCGGCGGCGCGACGGGCCCCGACGCCAGCGGGGACTCGAAGGAGTCGAGCCGGGACAAGGACTCGAACCGGGACAGCGGCGTGGACACGCAGGCGCCCGGGCTCCAACCCGAACCGCCCGGCTCCCCGGAGCCGCAGGCCAGCGCTGCGCAGGTGACGATGCATATCTTTCTGCGTCTGTCCGTCTCTGCGTCTGTATGTCATCTGCGTATGTCTGTGTTTGTCTGTCTCTATGTCTGTCTGTCTCTGTACGTGTGTCCGTCTCTGTGTGTCTGTCTGCAGTCTGTTAAGGCTGTACGGGGAGGATCTTTGTCTTTGTCTGATAATTGCTCTCCATAGCCGTTCTTTCGGGACAGCCGTGTCAAGCGAAACAATCGCCGTGTCGGCAATTGTCATGCATCTAGCCGTGGAAACTTATACGACTGTCTGTCTGTGTTTGTCCGCGTGTCCGCCTGTTTGCTGTGTGCCACTCGATCGATACGTAGTCTGGACGCTCCATGGGACCCCGCTGTCACTGTGCGTGTCTGTATGACGAGCGTGGGCAGCGGACGGTAGCGGAGGGTCGGGCCGTTGCTTTGATTTTGTTGAAACGACGGTTGAGTCGGTGGCTGAGTCGGTGGTTCGTCTGCTCGCTCGGGGAGGAGGTGATGACTCGCGACCTCGCGTGGGTCGGGTCGAGGTGACCTCACGGGAGGTCACGGCTCCCATCATCATCAGACGTTCATCATCAGCATAATTGTCAGACACTGATTATCGCCGTCATCGTCACGTTCATCATCAAACATGAATCGTTGTCATCATTATCATCATCACCATCAATCACACCATCGTACATCACCATCGGATTATCGCCATCACACCATCACTATCATCACACACACACACGTAGCATCATCACGATGACAATCCGTGTAACTTTCAACTCCCACGCGTCGCCACACCGGACGCCTCCTCCTCCTCCCTCTGCTCGTCACCAAGCCCCATCATCATCATCGTCATCATCGCCACCGTCACCATTCCCGCGTGAAAGACAGCCCGGGGCCCTTAGCGATCGGCCCACGTCAAAACACAGACTAACAAAAGGACAAAGATCCCCCGTGTAGCCTTAACCAACCTGTTTCTGTTAGCGAGTAGCACCTTTGAAGGCCGGCACGGCACAGTGTGACAATATGACTATGATTAGCAGCACCACGCCCGGCCGTCTTTGTCTCCCTCGTGGTGATGTTTACAAATCGCGAGGTGAGGTTGAGGGTGGTGGGGTGGGGGTGCTGCACGCGCCTGGCATCGCGCGCCACTCTGACCTTGAGGGTCATTGTTGGAGCGATTCAATAACCCATTATTATTGCCAGCAGAGTACCTGCCCTGGGCATTTTCTGCTAGTAATAATAAACATCTATTTATCTATCTATCAGAACTCGGCCTCATAGTGTCTCTCCAGTTCCCTCCGGCTCAGTTGCCTTCCACCCAGCTCCCCTCCAACTCAGGTCCCTCCCAGCTTCCACCGGCTTCCCCGCACAGCCACCATCCTCTCAGCTCCTCTCTCTCCAGGTCCCCGGCTCCCATCCCACTCAGTTCTCACTCGCATCCAGCTCCCCCCACCAGCTCTTTCTAACCCCGTCCCATAGTTTAACCCTAGCCTCATCCCATAACCCCAACCCATCCCATAACCCCAACCCATCCATCCATTGTCAGTAACCACTTAATCCTGTATAGGGTCGCGCTGAGCCGGAGCCCATATCGGCAGACACAGGGCGCAAGGCAGGGCTATACCCAGGATCGGACGCCAGTCCATCACAGGGCACCGGGGGCAATTTAGTCCGCAGGTCAATCAACCTATTCAGCAGCATGTCTTTGGACTGTGGGAGGAAACCGGAGTACCCGGCGAAACCCCAAGAACACACAGAAAGGCACCCGAGCCTGGATTCGAACCTGGGTCCTTCTTGTTGTATTTATGTACCATTAATATCCATACCGCAACACTATCTGAATATCTCTGTACCAAACCCGCACAATCTCAGTTGCGTGCACCCGCACACACACCCCCTATCGCCTACTATCACAAAGATAAAGATCCTCCATTTAACCTAAACAGACTTTGGGGTAAAGTGCTGTTCGCGAGTATATATGACGGCCGACACAGCACGCGAGAGGGTGGGTGGTCAGCACCACGCCAGAACCAGGATAGAAAATCGTCGCTGGTGTTGGTGGTCGTGAACGGGAATCAAATTCGGGTCGTCAGGTTCGTGTCCGCGTGGGTTTTTTGCCGGGCACTCCGGTTTCCTCCCACAGTCCGGGACAACCTCGGAGTAGAGTCGCTGCTTCTTCGGATTGAAAGGAGCCAGTTGAAGTGGTTCGGGCATCTGGTAAGGATGCCCCCCGGAAGGCTCCCTCGGGAGGTATTCCAGGCGCGGCCCACCGGGCGGAGACCTAGAGGCCGACCTAGGACACGTTGGAGGGATTATATCCTTCGGCTTGCCTGGGAACGGCTGGGAATCCCCCGGGAAGAGCTGGAGTCTGTTGCTGAGGAAAGGGATGTCTGGTCCACTCTCCTTGGACTGCTGTCACCGCGACCCTCACCAGGACAAGCGGTTTAGAAAATGGATGGATGGATGGGTTCGTAACTTCAGCGCGCTAACCGATGCCCCACCTCTCCCCACTACCACCGTGACCATCATCACTGCCACGTACCTTGAACCCGCGAGTCGTGATTGGCTGACGCTTTGTTTTCCTCACGTTGTTTATCACAGCTCACGTGGGGTCCCCTGGGGGAGGCGAGGGGATGGGTAGGGGCCGAGGGGGGGGGGATGGTGAATTTATGATTGTCCGCTCACCCCCCTCGGGGCTCCCACGATGCTGAATAACCAGTCCCGGTACTCGGGGAATGTCCCCGATGCACTTGAGACAGACACAGCACTCGGGGAGAGAGAAGAGGTGGCCCGTTTGGCTGTGAGTCTGTGTGTGAGGCACTTGACCCTACAGTTTGTTAAGGCTACACGGGGGATATTTGGCTTTGTGAGGCTATTTCACGGTGAGTCTGTGTGAGTGAGTGGCACGGTAGGGAGCACAGGTGGTGCCCCAGCCAGTCATCTCAGTCGGTCATCCCGTGGCACCTGGGTCTGTCCCATGACCTCCTGCCCGCGAGCCTTCGACACTCTGCGTGGCCTCAAGGTGCACCTGGCCTGGCACGGGTGCTGTGGTGACGTCACCAGCACTTCGTGGCGAGCGGCGGTTGTCGTTGTCGAGTGAGTGGGGAGCGGTGGCTCAGTGGTTAGCGCGCTGGGCTACAAACCTGGCGAAACGTCGCGAAGGCGAGAGGAGGAACACTCGACACGGAAATCCCGAAAGAGCAGCTATAGAGATAAATTCTTACCTCATGACGTCATTGGGCACACTTCCGCATTTGATCTACGTATTGTGTCACTCGCCAGAATAACACAGTACTATAATGGATTTACAAATATTTGAATGATTGTGATACTTTAATATTTTTTTGTAAGATAACACCTTAATGATTGGGGGTCATAGCGTCTGGGTTCATATGTGAGTCCGGGTAGCCCGTCCTGAGGGGAAGCTCACTTGTTCCGTAAAGCCTTCAAACCGTCGTGCTAGGACCACTTTGCGGCTCAACGCTGTCTGATTACCGTTCTCTGTCGTTGTTGGTTTGTCGCTCTTTCCGCCGCCTTGTGCGGCACTTTGTGGCCCTCGGGTGGAAGGCTCTCTGTGGTTGCTACTGTTATTGTTTTGATTTTTCTGCTGTCTTTATGATCTATGTTCTATGGTTTATCGTGATTGCTTGACTCTCCGTTTATTTGTCCTGATGTTACTGACATGCCGTTCTCTCCGCAGCCTTGTGCAGCGCTTTGTGACCCTCGGGTGAAGGGCGCTCTATAAATGCTATTATTATTATCTCACAACTGTCAATTCGCGTGGTATGTAGCAGGAATCCCGTAAAGAGCTTGCAGGTTCACTGGGTATTTTATGCTGTAATAATAAACCTCTATCACCACACAGCCTCTGCCCAAGTGCTTTCCTAAGAGCACTTGCCCCAATAGCCTGTTAGAAGCTACACGGGGAAGCTTTACCTTCACAGAGTTGCACTCGTGCAGTATTTGCCTGTTGTCAAATCCAAACTGTACTCGGTAAACTATTATTTCAGTCAACACGGAAGCAGAGGGTGGAGGGGGTGATAGGGTGGGGGCGAGAGGGGGGCTAAGGGTGCGAGGGTGGGGGCGAGGGGGGATAGGGGGATAGGGTTGGGGCGAGGGGGGGAAATCACATCACTCCCCCGCATTCGTGAGTCTGTGGGTCTCTAGGTGAGTTTGTGGCTCTCTATGCGAGTCTGTGGGTCTCTATGTGAGTCTGGGTCTCTATGTGAGTCTGGGTCTCTATACGAGTCTGTGTCTCTATGAGAGTCTGTGGGTCTATATATGAGTCAGCGTTTGTCAATGAGTCTCTAACAATATGGGTCATGGGTCTCTGTGTAGGTATTTGGCTTACTGTGAGTCACTGGCTCTCCGTGTCAGTCTATGTGTCTCTATATAAGTCTATGGGTCTATATGTAGGTCTATAGAACTCTGAGTCATTGGTAACCAGACCGAGGCCATCAGGTGTCTACACTTGAGAACCGGGTTTATTCACGAGCACCCAGGCACAGATCCCAACCCAGGCGCTTGGCGTTGCCGGCTCGGTGTTTCCGGTCATTATGAACCCGGGACCCACCTCACCACCTCGTTCCCCCGTCGTTCCCCCTCCGCCAGAAACTGCACCTCACTGCCAAGGAGCTGCTGGAGACGGAGAGGACGTACGTGAAGAGACTGAGCCTCCTGGACGAGGTGCTCGCCCTGCACCTACACCCTGCGTGTACACCCTGCACGTAGCGGCGAGTGTTACCACTACGCCGCTACACCACCGTGCCGTCCGTTCAGTGCCTCGCCAGCAGAGCCAGGCTCGCTCGGACCAACGGTCGGTCAGCCACCAGATGTTAACAGAACGATGCAAAGGGCCGGATGTACCGGCGAGTTTTGCGACTCGCCTCTCGAGAGCCGCGTTTACCCGTCCCGCGCGCGCTTGTGGGTTTTCCGCAGGAGTTCCACAAGCGCCTGCGGGAGGAGGCGGAGAAGGGCTCGTTCCCGGTGGACGTGGTGTCGCTGGTCTTCTCGAACCTGCCGTCGATCCACAGCTTCCACCGCGACTTCCTGCTGCCCGAGCTCGAGCGACGCATGCAGGAGTGGTGCGTCCTGGTGGCATCGTGATAATCATCGTCATCGCCATCGTAACAGTAATTATAGCATTTTTAATAGCATTTATATAGCGCCTTTCGCCCGAGGGTCACAAAGCGCTGCACAGGGCTGTGGAGAGAACGGCATGTCAACAACATCAAGACAGAGCAAGTGAAAGTCAAGCAATAGCGATACATTATAGGACATAGGATATAAAGACGGCAGAACAAATTATAATAATTCTACAATAATCATCATCACCATCATTGTCATCATCGCTATCATCACCATCATCATCATCGTCATCGCCGTGAATCCATAGCTCAACGCTCATCGTCATAAGTAAGATCGCTTGAATCAGCGCCGATCGTCATCGTGACCCCTCCGCGACCTGATTTCCGCTACCTTCGACCTCCCCAGGGACACGAACCCGCGGATCGGGGACATCCTGCAGAAGCTGGCACCGTTCCTCAAGATGTACGGGGTCTACGTGAAGAACTTCGACAACGCCAACAAGCTGGTGTCCACCTGGAGCGCGCAGTCGCCACGCTTCGCCGACATCGTCCTCGAGATCCAGGTGGGCCCCGTGCGGACCCCGTGCGGACCCTGTGGGACCCGTGCCAGCCGTGGGGGTCGTACCGCACTGACGCCAAAAGTGACTCGCTCTTAGGAGCTGCTCTTTCAGGATAACCCTGGCGAGCGTATTTCCCGTCTCTTTCGCGCAGAGTCGACCTGAGGGGGGAGGCCCATGACCGGTTCATAAAATCGGCACCGGTGTTGGCCGTGAGCGGGATTCGAACTCGGATCGTCGCCAGAAAGAACACATGTACACACACGCAACACGAACCACCTCCCTTTTACCCTGCCTCCTCTTGCCCACCCCTCTCCCCCGCCACGCCTGCCCCCCCACCCCCCGCGTGGGGTCCCCCCCCCCCAGCACCTGGAGGAATGCGGCTCCCTGACGCTGCAGAACCACATGCTGGGGCCCGTGCAGCGCATCCCGCGATACCAGATGCTGCTGCAGGACTACCTCAAGCGGCTGGCGCCCGATGCTGCCGACCGGCCCGACGCCGAGAGTGAGACGCCCGGCACACCACGTCAAGCATACCAGCTCCGTGTACCCACACCCGGCACACCACGTCCTGTATACTGCCACCTCGCGCCACGGCCGAGCAGACGCGTAGTCACCTGCCGCCTACTCCAGGCTGTCCCAGTGACCCTGAAAATATACCCACATCCGGCACACCACATTCGGTACGCCATTATGTGTTTTGTTTGTATCTGTAATAATAGTTAATGCTATTTACGACGCGTGGCACGTATTCGTTCAATTTCGAAGGTATTCATTCGAAGAGAGAACGACTCTGAGGCGTAGCGAGGAAACCGCAGAGAGGCGGAGGAGCTAGCCAGGCGGTTTGCCGGCGCCAACATTTTGCCACCCACTGTGTCCTATACATTATAATATTATCAGCCAATTAATTAACGAGTGTTTTTTTTGCGCGCAATGTCTTCTGGTGTTTAACGTGTGGTGCGTTCTGTTCCACCTCTCGCGTCCTGCGTGACACGTGTTCTGTTCCGTTCCCAAAGCGTGCGTGTGTGCGTGCGTGTGTCCCGCTGCGTGTTCAGAATCGCTGGATCTCATCGCCACGGCCGCCACGCATTCCAACACCGCCATCCGCAGAAACGTGAGCCCCGTGCCTGTCCGTCTCCTCTCTCAAACACAAAGATCCCCCGTATATTGTAAAAAAAAGGTGCAAGGTTTTACCTTTTTCTGGCAATGGAAAGGTAATACCTTAAATCTTTTTAACATTATTTGTATACTGGTAAAAAAAAGGTGATCATAGAATCCCCATATAGCCTCAACAGATTGTAGGGTCAAGTGCCATTAGCGAGTACCTATGAAAGCCAACGCGCCCCCCGCCTGCCCCCCAGGAGCACATGCAGTCGCTGCTGCGCGTTCACGAGTTGCTAAGCGGGGAGGTGACGGACATCGTGCGCCCCGACACCGAGCTCCTCAAGGAGGGCATCATCCTCAAGCGCTCCGTGCGCATCGGGATCCCGCAGGAGCGATACCTCTTCCTGGTGAGGACGGCGGCAGTGTCGGCAGCGTCATCATCATCAGCAGCAGCTGGTGATGATGACAATGCTGATAACATCACAAAATATAGGAAAGAAGTGTCTGGCGGGTTGGCGCTAGCCGACCGCTTGGCTGACTCCCCCCCCCCCCCCCCCCCCCCCC
>JAZEWU010000014.1:8711930-8733936 GCA_036362915.1 Geotria australis
GGGGGGGGGGCGGGCAGCAGGGAGCCCGGTGAGGAAGGAGGACGTGTAACGAACCGCGGGTTGAGTCCTCGACAGACGGACTGGAGCTGGAGGAACGGAGAGACGTGATGGATGGTGATGATGGAGACGGTGATGATGACGTGGCGCACAGGGACCAGGAGGGAGGAACAGGATGGTGAGGATGCTGAGAAAGGGCGAATGGGAAGAACGAATAGGAAAGAGGGAAGATGTGTAGATGTTTATTATAACAGCAGACAATACCCCGCGACTTAGCAAGCTCTGGAAGCGGGATTCCGGCGACACAAGTAACGTGACGAGGCAAGGAGAGGGAGGAGGATGAGACGGAGGACGGGGTGAGGAGGAGGAGAGCGAGGGATTGAGGGAGCGGGCAGATGAGGATGGTGGTGGTGATGATGACGATGATGTACGATCAGAAGCAGGAAGATAAATCATGCTGAAGAGGCGAGAGCGATTGTGAGCGAGGAGAGAGCAGGAGGATCGAGGAGGATAGAGCAGGAGGAAGAGAGAGGAGGCGAGAGGAGAGGGAGGGCGGCGCGCCTCGGACACGCTCCCGTGCCGCGCAGCCGAACGCGCGCCGCCGCATGCGAATGCGGCTCCGCCGGCGACGGTCGTCTCGGAGCCGCCTTTGTCTCGCGCGACACAGCGCGCGGCCCGCCTCCATCGCGCAACATCAGCACCATCAACGACAACATCACCAGCGACATCGCCAACGGCGGTGCTAGCAGAGCAGCGCACGGCACATGACACACGCGGGGGCCTTCTGACACATCCTCCCCCCGCCCCTCGCGGGGAGCCATCCCCCCTACCCCCCGCCCCCTCGCGATGCGCGCCGCGCGAGATGCAGGTGCTCACGGCGGTGATGATGGTGGTGCCGATGGTGGTGGTGGTGGTGATGGTGGTTAGATTTCACTCACGCACCCCGCGCCCGTTCATGCCGCCGCACTGCGCCGAACAGGGCGACCGAGAATGGTGGAGAAGGGGGGGGGCGGTGTGGGGGGCAGCCGAGCCCCCGCTGATTTAGCTGCCCGGCCTAACCTTACCCCTACCGCTGTCCGCTAACGCTAGCTCCATGCCTACCCCTGCCGCGCGCTATCCCCTAACACCAATACCAAGCCCTACCCCTGACGCCGACACAATGTCTACGTAACCTTTGCGCTATCTCCTAACGCTAACACGTTGCCTAACGCGCCGCTATCCCCCAGAACTAACACCATCCCCTAACCTCTCACCCTAACACCACCGTTAACCCAAACAATCCCCTACCGATAACAATACGCACAACCGTACCCATAGCCACGGCGCTAACGCAAGCACTGTCCTTAGCCCTATTCCGATACAAACCCGTGATTCCTAACCGCGCGGCCGAGATACAGGAGCCGTGATCCTGCCTCGCATCATCAATATCATCATCAGCGAGCGCCATCATCAGCTAGCACCATCATCAGCTCGCATCATCGTCAGCAGCAGCAACATCGTCGTTGTGTTGAATCATCATTAGCTGCAGCAGCGGTAAGAGAAGCCTTACTAGCATCATCATCACCAACATCATCAGCATCATCAGCATCACCAGCATCATCGCCGTAATTGCATTGTATTATCATTATCTGCAACAGCAGCGGGAGCAGTAAGGGCACCATCATCATCAGCAGCATCATTTTCAGCACCACCACCACCATTGCATCCTCTCATCATCAGCAGCAGCAGCAGCAAGGGCATCATCACCATCATCATCATCACCATCACAATCAGCATCATCACGATCATCATCAGCACACGTACCCACCGGGGAGCACACCCCGCGCGCGCCCAGCCTCCTCGCGCGCACACCCATCCCACCGCGCCACCCTCGCTCTGCCTCCTCGGGACTCGAACCTCCCCTTGATTCGCGCGCACACCCCCGCTCACCCACCCCCTTTGCTCCGGGGGATGCGCGGGTCCGCTCCGGGAGGGTCCGGCGTGTGACCCCCCCTCCTGGACTAGGAGGACCCCCCGGACGCGGGGAGCTGACCGCTGACGAGGGGAGCGACGGCTCCTTACCCGCGCCCGGCGCTCCGTGCCGTCTGCGTACGCGGCTCGGAAAAGCTATGCGCCTGACGTCACGGCGCTGCCGGAGCCGCGTCACGTTCACCAAGATTCGGCTTGTCTTCTGTGGGGGAGCGTTAGGTTGGGGGGGGGGATCTCATTGGCCGGCCTTGAATAATTAATTAATATTGCTTTAATTGGTAGACGTTCGCAAGAGCCTCGTGTTGTAGATTGTCACCGGTGCCTGTGTAATCCTGTACAGGGTTGTGGTGAGCCGGAGCCTATCCCGGTGCAAGCCAGGGTTATACCTAGGAAAGGACGCCAGTCCATCACAGGACACCGGGGGCAATTTGGCCAGCAGGCCAATTAACCTATGCAGCAGCATGTCTTTGGACTGTGGGAGGAAACCGGAGTGCCTGGCGAAAACCCACGCGGACGCGGGGGGAACATGGAACATGCACGCAGAAAGGCACCCGAGCCGGGGTTAGAACCCGGGTCCTTCTTGCTGTGAGGCGGCAGCGCTACTCACCGCGCCACCGTGCTACTCCGTTGCACACACTGTAAACTTGTAAAGGTTCAAATTAACTGGCCGTGTTATGTGGCCAGGAGATGGCAGTACAGAAACATTAAACAATGTGGATTTATCCAGGATCCAAATTTAAGAGCGTTTCAACACAAAAGGGACACAAGTGTGTTTGTTTTCAGTGGGGCGTCATGCAGGACGCTGCATAGAGACGCGATACTGGCAGGGTGGCGCAGTGGTAACATCTGCGCCTCACAGAAAGAAGGTCCTTGCCCGAGGCGGTTCGATTCCGCCTCGAGCGTCTTTCAGTGTCGAGTTTAAGTGTTGTCTTCCTGTTCTGCGTGGGTTTCCTCCAGGTTCGCACGGTGAGTAGCGCGGCCGCCTCACAGCAAGAAGCACCCGAGTTCGAATCCCGGCTTCGATGCCTTTCTGTGTGGCGTTTGCATGTTCTCGCCGTGTCCGCGTGGGTTTTCCCCGGGCACTCCGGTTTCCTCCCACAGTCCAAAGACACGCTGCTGCATAGGTTAATTGTCCTTCGGACCAAATTGCCCCCGCTGCCATGTGATGGACTGGCGTCCCGTCATGGGTATAGCCCTTCCTTGCGCCTCGTGTCTGCCGGGATAGGCTCCGGCTCACCCCGACCCTGTTACAGGATTACGCTGTTTGTGACAAATGGATGGATGACAGGGGCGGCACGGTGGCGTAGTGGGTAGCGCTTCCGCCTCACAGCAAGAAGGTCCCGTGTTCGAATCTCGGCTCGGGGTGCCTTTCTGTGTGGAGTTTGCATGTTCTCCCCGTGTCTGCATGGGTTTTCGCCGGGCACTCCGGTTTCCTCCCACCGTCCAAAGACATGCTGCCAGGTTAATTGGCGTACTGACTAAATTTCCCCACGCGCCCTGCGATGGACTGGCGTCCCATCCTCGGTGTTCCCCTGCCTTGCGCCCTGTGTCTGCCGGGATAGGATCCGGCTCACCGCGACCCTGTATTGGATTAAGCGGTTTCTGACAATGGATGGATGGATGACAGCTGGGAGAGAGTCGCAGACACCGGGTACAGAAGCGCACCCGCCGATTGGTCCAACGATGCGAGCCGAGGTGATTGGTCGGCGGTAACGACCAAGTAACGAAGCGCGGGGTACGAAGTGCGCTCCGAGCCCGGGTGAGAGGCCACACACATTTAACACACACATTACAGTCGGTTATTCATAGACAGATAGATGTTTATTATTACAGCAGAAAAATACCCGGTGAGCTTGCAAGCTCTTGACGGGATTCCTGCATTGACACAACAAACAAGCGAATTGATTCATGACACGTTAACACAACAATCACCGTACTGTCAGTAACTCCACCGCGCGGCGAAATCGTCAACTCTTTCGATCCTCCTTCGCTGTTTATAGTTTGTTGCCGTGGAAAGCCACACGGGTGTGCGTGTTCACAACTTTAACAAATACTGCACCGGCAGTCCAGCAGTTGCCTCATAAACTTAGATATTTCGCGTTTAAGTTTCGGCGTCCGAGGGGTCTAGCTCCGTGGAGAAGGAGCGATGAATCAATGCTCAGCAGGTAGCGGATGGTAGTAAAAGTGGGTGGCGAGGGATGGCGACGCGACGTGGAGGTCTTCAGCCAGCAGTGGATAGATCATGGGCTGATGGTTTGGCGTGACCGTAAGGAACATTGAGCCCCCGCCTTGCCTAGTGCGCCGGCCGAGAAGCCTGCACTAGGCCTCCGGTAAGACCGAGCGGCTGCGATGTCGTCGCTTGATGAAGCGATAAAGGCGGCAGTTGTGGTTTGTGTTTGAATTGTACGATGTTCCCGCCTAAAATGTAGATAGATGTTTATTATTACACCGGAAAAATACCGTCGCAAACAGGGGGGTAAACGTTTCACATTAAGGCTTTTTTGAAAAGTAGACATTGGCCTGCGGACTAAATTGCCGCTGGTGCCCTGTGATGGACTCACGTCCTATCGTGGGTATAGCCCTGCCTTGCGCCCTGTGTCTGCCGGGATATGCTCCGGCTCACCGCGGCCCCGTACAGGAATAAGCGGTTTCTGACAATGTTAGGATGGATGTAAAATAGATGCGTGGCGTATTCTTCATACAGCAGTGGATTGACAAAGAGGCTGTGATTTGTTTATTATTAATATTACGCCTGTGGTGTAAACAGCATTGTGTTGTTGGCATTGCTGCTGTTGACTTGTGTTGCTGTTGACCTGATTGTGTTGTTGACAGCATGCGGCGGCGGTGATCTCGAATTGTCAACTCACGGCACCGCTTACCCCGGACACCATGCCGTTAGAGAATGCAGTCAAGAATGGAGAAGGGAAACGCTTCGGCCAGGTGATGCTGCCCTGAGTCGCACTCGTGCGATCCGGAGAGAGACAGGCCTGTGATGGACTTTCGTCCCATCCTGGGTATAGCCCTGCCTTGCGCCCTGTGTCTGCCGGGATAGGCTCCGGCTATATGACTAAGCGGTTTCTGACAATGAGATGAGATCATCATATTATAATAGATCGATGTTTATTATTACAGCAGAAAAATACCCAGTGAGCTTGCAAGCTCTTTACAGGACTCCTGCGACACAACACAACAAACATGCGATCAAGTGATCCCTTTCACCCTTCATCCAACGCGAGAGGTGTGCGTGTGCCGCGTGTGCAGATGGAGTACACGGCCGTGGAGTACCAGGCGATCCAGGTCGCGCTGCGTAAGCGGCTGGGCACCGATTACATCAGCCAGCGCCAGGGCCCCGGCGGACAGAAGGTGGGGGGGGTCCCTGTGCCGTGCGACCTCCCAGCCCTGCAGCAGGGCTGGGACCACGTGTGCTGTTGCCCAGTGTGTGTACGGTGGTCCCTCGCTTTACGATGGCCTCACAATACGATGAAATCACTTTACGATATACGCTCTATAAGAATCTCAGTATGGCGTTACTATCGGACTTCACTTTACGATACGTGGTAGGATATGGCTGCGCGTGAGTGTGGGTGGCGCGTCCAACCTCGCGCGCTCTGCCCGAACCCCGGCCCTCACAGCTCAACTACGTCGAGGGTCACAAGGTGGTGAACCTCGCCAACGCCGTGTTCGGCTTCAACGGCTGGTCGCACTCCGTGTCGCAGCAGAACATCGGTGGGAGCCTCCACGGCGCTCGGCCGCTCACTGCACGGGACATGCCGGTTGGATACATTAATTGATTAATAGATCAAAAATTAGAAAAGGCAATAATACAGGTGTTAAGATGTTCAAACACCATATAGACACATTTGACAAGGCATCAGGTCTGCAATAACCACACATGCTTGTGATAAAATATGCAAACGGGTATTCTGTGATAGTGTATGCATTGTACTGATGTCGGTTTTCACGTTTGGATTCATGATGGTTGCTCTTCAGAGCTGTTCTTTCGTTGGAAGCATGATGCATTATAATTTCAACGTGGGAGGCGAAACGTCACGAAGGAGAGAGGGAGATACAAAGTGGCGATGTGGTGTGTTAAGTTAATCGAATTACCCTCTGTCTCTTCATCAGATTTTGTAGATTTTGTGGACGGGAAATATTATGTTGGCGTCAGCTCTTTTGTCAAGGTGGAGTTAAAGGTAAGATGGATTTACTGAAGTGCAGTGCTACTGACACTGAATGCGAGAGTGTTTGTGTGTGATGGTCGTAAGGGATGACTGGTGGATTGTTCAGTAGTGGCAGGGGGGGGAGTGCTCCCAGATCCTGTGTCATACAGTGGGTTGGACGTCAAGGATACTGAGTTGACGGCTACTGGGTCAGAGTTTATTGTCTTGATGGTCACTAGGTTGGGGGTCACTAATTTGATGGTCGCTCAATCAGAGGTCGTTGATGTGGTTATGGCAGTAATGGTAATTTGTTTGGAGGTCTTGGAAGAATAGTTGCTGGGTTGGTGGTCACGGACAACGGTCACTAGTTTGGAGGTCACAACCGAGAAGGTCACCAAAAACCCTCATTCTATTGTTGGGTCACTAGCTTGAATGCCTCTGACATAATATCGACTAAGTTGGAGGCCACTCGGAGGTCACGGCCGTTGCGATCGCCGGTGTCACGCTGGGCGCTTCCTCTTGCTCCCTCCCCGCATGGCGCCGGCGCAGGACGGCGCGTTCCACGAGGACGTGGGCTACGGCGTGAGCGAGGGCCAGCGCTCCAAGGCGCTGTCGCTGGAGAAGGCGCGCAAGGAGTCGGTGACGGACGGACTCAAGAGGGCGCTCAGGTGCGGCTCCCTCCATTAACCCGAGCGCGGGGGACACGGGAAAGCCGGACCGATGTCGGATGGCGCCAGTGTTGGCGTCGCGACTCAGTTCGTCTGGGTGGCTTTGGTTATCCATCCATCCATTTTCAGAAACCGCTTAATCCTATACAGGGCCGCGGTGAGCCGGAGCCTATCCCGGCAGACACAGGGCGCAAGGCAGGGGAACACCAAGGATGGGACGCCAGTCCATCGCAGGGCGCCTGGGGAAATTTAGTCAGTACGCCAATTAACCTGCTAGCATGTCTTTGGATGGTGGGAGGAAACCGGAGTGCCCGGCGAAAACCCACGCGGACACGGGGAGAACATGCAAACTCCACACAGAAAGGCACCCCGAGCCGAGATTCGAACCCGGGACCTTCTTGCTGTGAGGCGGAAGCGCTACCCACTACGCCACCGTGCCGCCCCGGCTTTGGTTATCTCCTGCTTTATGTGAGGTTCACGCTGAGGTTACGATTTAACAGATTTGTCTTGTTTATAGCCGATGGTTGCTCTTCAGAGCTGTTCTTTCACGATAGTCGTGTCGAGCGATCTCCATCTCTCCCTCGCGACGTTTTGCCTCCGACGTTGGAAGCATCATCCGGCGTGGGATTCACTAACCATCTGCTCAGTGGATGCTCAAGTAGAGTGGCTGTTTTGAGAATCTGAATCGTAACCACACAGGGATCCCAACTCAGCCCCGTTCTGCCACGGAGGCCGGCCGCACCCAGCCATCACGCCGCCTTAGTTCCCTCTCTCCTCCAGGTCCTTCGGTAACTGCCTGGGCAACTGCATCCAGGACAAGGATTACCTGAAATGTATCAACAGGATGCCCAAGCCCGTAAGTAATAGACAAAACCTTTACCACTGATAATGTAAATACAGTGTGTATTTGTGTAGTGTCTAATTGTGGCCGAATTTGAAGACGGGGGACAGAAAACCCTGGTCATATTTGTTTTGTTGAGGGGGGCCGTTGGTCATAGGCAGAAGAGAATGGAGTCAGCAGCACGGGTGGCTGGGAGAGAGGATTTACAGATGTAAGCGGCAGCAGATGAGAAAGAATGAGGGGGATGAGTGCGATTTTCTATTTTTTATTTTACATGAAAGAAATGTTTTGGGGACATGCCGTTCCGAGGATGTAGCGAGCGGGACACGGTACGTGCGCTCACGTTATTTCGAGGATGCGTTGCGCTTCCGCCGCCTTTATTTTTGTCCAACAGCCGGCGCCGGCGTACGACCCCACCGACGTGAAGCAGCAGAAGCAGGAGGCGCAGCTGGAGCTGGCGCGCATCTCCGGCATCAACCAGTCGTGGCGCCGGCAAGCGGTCCAGCACATCGCCGCAGCGCAAGCCGCCGCCGATGACCTCGAACCTCCCGTGAAGACGGCGGCGGCGGCAGGGGGGTCGGTGTCGATGGAGGAAGAGCGAGGAGAGGCCCCGCCGGGAGGGCCGCAGCCCGTGGCCCCACGCAGGGAGTCGGCCCCCGAGCCGCTGGGCGAGGACACACACAACCAAGGGTTCGTCAATTCTGACTCGTATTCATGTAGGTTTTCACGGCTCGATTCATGATGGTTGCTCTTCAGAGCTGTTCTTTCGGGATAGCCGTGTCACTGAGCGCCATCTCCATCTCTCACTCGCGACGTTTTCGCCGCCCACGTTGGAGGCATCGTCAGGCATCGTCGCGACGTTTCGCGGGGGAGAGATGGAGATCGCGCGACACGGCTATCCCGAAAGAACAGCTCTGAAGAGTAACCGTCAATCCTTGTGCTGCACTGGGACAGCTGCCGCTGCCGGGGGTGCGGGGTCCCTTTGGTTTGACGGCAGCAGGGAAGTCGCATTGGTTGAGATGAGGTGTCATGTAAGGGTCGGTCGTCGCATATCATTCCTTGTGCTGGGGTTCATACCGACCACGCTGCGAGATTGCAACAAGCAATTGCAGTGAGTAGCTGGAGTTGTGCGTGTGTGTGCGAGCATTTCGGTCAGGCAGCCCATGACACCTGGGTCTGTCCCGTGACCTGTCGGCGAGCCTTCGACACTTCACGTGGCCTCAAGTTCCATTTGGCCTGGCACAAGCGCTGCGGTGACGTGACCGCCACTTAAGTGGCGAATGGCGTTTGTTGTTGCTGGTGCGCTTCTGTGGGTGCTCGCTAACAGCACTTGACCCTACAGTCTGTTAAGGCTATACGGGGGTTGTTTGTCTTTGTCTGTGGACCGCCCAGGGCTCCGGGAAACCCCACGACCACACACGACATTCGCCTGCTGCGAAAACAACTCCAGCAGCAGCAGCAGCAGCGGTTTCGGCAGGGCATGGCGAGCAAAGGCCCGCGTGGAGAATCGGCAGAGGCAGCCGCGACAGGCAATCAAACCCCGTTTCCATCACACCAACAGCGGCGCCCACTCACAACATTTACTTGAACTGATATATTTTACCCATCGAAGGTTCACCGTGAACCCTACCCACACACTAACTACACACACAGTCCCGCCTCTAACACCAACACCATCAGACCAGCGCTTAACCATATATCCTAATCTTAAATTTAATGCGAAGGCTTTCATGACCAATATTATCCATAGTCTAGCTCTTTTTATGAGTTAGGTCACGTAAAAATGTCTAAGTGTCATAAACCCGCCTCCACCCGACACAGCCAATCAGTAATCTTGTCGTGGTGGAGGGGTTTTGCGTGTTCAAATCAACCCCAGAGCTATGTCGCCGGGAGTGCAGTACTCCTGGTAAGGTCTCCCTTGGTGAACAGGTCTGGATGGAGGTTCCAGACAAATAGCAATCAAAAGACCCACCGACTAAAGGAAGTTGGCGTCAGGGAGGTTAGCGTCCGGTCAGAAAATTCTACTCCAATACCCCCACCGCTGTGGGGCAACCAGCCAACCCGGGTTCAACTGGATAGCTGCCGTTTAAACGCCCACCTTGCCACCACCGCTAGCCTCGCGGCCCTCACTGTATCCCGCGTTGGGTCGCCCGACAGACGGCGGCAAGGTGCCGACGGGAGCTCACGGCAGTGGGAGTAGCGGCGGCAGCGGCTGCAGCGCGGTGAAGGAAGAGGAGGACCTGACAGCTGGTGAGTGCACACGCGCCGGCGAGCTCCCCACACGCATCACCGCACAGCATTTCTCCGTTTCATTACCTCCGTGCTTTAAAACATGCCACTGATAAGCACTTTACGACTCCGAAGGTCAGATTTAACAAAAAATAGTTTCGCATTTTTTTCATTTCTCCCCCCAATTCCAAACGGACACAATTTTCATCGAGAACTATTGCGAATTAGACGATGGATTTTGTAAAATCAGGACGCAGAATCGCTGCGGTCCATTCCGTTGTCTCTAATCCCCACTTGGTGCACTGCAGCTTCTCACGTCAGTCTTGGTTTCATCGTCCAGTCATTGGCGACGAGGCTGACACCATGAACTCGCGACACTTGAGAATTAGTTTTAATCCCCGGTGGCTGAGACCCAGCTTCAATCTGAGGATCTTAGCGGTCTCGCCTCAATGTTCTAACATGGCCAATATCAAGTCCTGCAACGATCCAACCAATCAACCAACCACCTTCCTGAAGTTCGCATTACGTAGCGTAGGTAAGCGGTCGTCGTCGGCGGTGGCAGTTCCTCGAGATCGAGGATGACGTCCGTCAGGATAGCTGTGTCTTCAGATGACTGAGGAGTCCGATTCTAGATGCACGCGCTTTTCAAAGAGAGGGCATGTTGTCGTGCAAGAGAATGGGATTTGTAGCTCCGGGTTGGCTTCCGTCTCCTTCCTTCACCACCGTCGTTCCGCCTCCTCGGTGTCAAGTGGTTTGGCCTCGAAGCGGTATGCGGCAGGGCAACGCTGGCATCATTTGCTACGAGCGCGGATTGTGACACCCGCACAGGCGACCGCGAGCTGATGGAGCTGCTGCAGGGAGATCTGAGCGTCCACGAGGAGGAGTGGGGGGAGGCGCGGGCCGACGCGGCGAGGCCGGCCGCCCGCCCGGCCGTCTGCCCGGCCGTCTCCTCGCCCGCCTCGCCCAGCACCCACGTGATGGTGAGGCGCAGCTGCACGCCAAGGAGGCCCGGCCGCCGCTCGCCCAACGGACCGGCGCGCCAGGCCCCGGCGAGCGCGTGGGTCGCCGACGGCAGCCCCAGACACAGGCCAGGTGAGGGCGGAGGGCCACTCGGCCACGCGGCGTCGCGTTAACCGGCGGCGCTACGCGGCCCACCTCGCGCTGAGCGCCGGCCTCTCGCGTTCTCTCGCAGATGTGGGGACGTCTGGCCGCATGAGGCACGTGGCCAAGAGGCCGCGCGTGGAGCCGTTGTGAGCTAACGGCGCGGGCGGGAAGGGCCGTATGGCAGCGCCCGTCGTGCTGGGCAGCGCTCATCAAGCGGACCGACGGCGCCAGCGGCACTACGGCGGCTTCGTTTGCGTTTGTTTCCCAACCGCAAACGTTTTGATAGCTAACTCCCGACTGCCTGTGGATTAATAATAATAATTTTACACTTATAACGCGCACATATTCATTTACTGTCGAAGGTTCTCATTCGCCGAGAGAAGGACTCAGAGGCGCGAGGAAAGCGCAGAGGCGGAGGATGCAGCCAGGCGGTATTGCCGGCGCCATATTGGCACACCCTGCTTCCCATATTTTACGATGTTATCGGCCAAATAATTAATGAGTGTTTTTTTTAAGTAGTGGGAGGAAACCGGAGAACCCGGAAGAAACCCATGCAGAACAGGGGGAGAACACACAAACCCCACACAGAAAGGCGCCCGAGCCGAGATTCGAACCCGGGGCCTTCTTGCTGTGAGGCGCAGATGTTACCACTGCGCGACCCTGCCGCCCAATTATTTTTACCCGGGTTGCGAATTGTGACAGTGAATGATGAATTTTTTTTCAAAATCTTTTACGGTGCGCGTTGGTTTAACTATTAGTTGCCCCTCACTCGTCGACGGCCCGTGACTTGGTGCCCACGTGACCGTGAAGAACCGTGATGTGAGCTTAAACCGATAGCGGCGCCGTTGGGCAGGGTGTCCTGTCCGTAGCGTACAACATTTTTTAGCACAAGACTTTACGTTTCCGCAACGTTTCAATAAAGTTCTCATTAAAACACGGTTATATTGTGATTACTGCGGCAGGGTGGCGCAGTGGAAACATCTGCCTCCTCACAGAAATAAAGAAGGTCTTGCCCGAGGCAGTTCGATTCCCGCCTCGGGCGCCTTTCTGTGTTGTCGTACATTACTTACATGCATCCGTGTCTACGTTTCTCACATTCACCAACCCGCTCCCATTCGTGCGTACAGTGACGGACGGTCAAACAACCCTCCGTCACTGACATTTCGTGGGGGAAGGCCTTCATCCTGTAGCGTATCAACAAAGGTCAGCGAATCATGTCGCAGACCTCGCCGCCTGACCTTGCCCCCTGACTTTAATCCATGTTGTTGTCGTCTGGCTGTTGAGCGGCGTTTGCGATGAATCATGTCGCCGAGCGTCGGGTTTAAGTGCGGCGTCGATCTCCGTTATTCTAATCCACTCTCGTCGCGTAAGCACGCTTGCTCGCGTGTCATCCGAGCTTTTTACCTCGCGATGTGTTCATTGATCGAACGTGACGTGCATATTCTCTCCCGCCGTCGTGCCGGGCCAGCCGACGAAAGGGAGCCATTGACCGGCGACCTGTGAGTTGACCTGTGACCCGAGCCGCTATCCGCGCACCCCCTGCGACCGCGCTGACCTCCCGTGTCTCCCCTGTAAGGTGCCTCCCCCCGGAATGGAATGAGAAGCTTCCCGAGGGATGGGTGGGAAGGATGTGGAGTGGTTGGTGGTAGGGGGAATAGGTGGCAGATGATGGGGAGTCGGGGGAGGGGGGTACACTCCCGAAATTTCAAGCTTTTTAAATAGGACCCTACATAAATAATAAAACATTCAACCCCGAGACCTTTTCCCATTAGACTGAGACAACTGAGACTGGTAAATATCAATAAAATACCAATTTTCGGGGTCTCAAGGGGGGCAATTGGTCCCATCTCCCCCGCCTCATTAGATCCATCACTGCCACCAGCAGACCCCCACACCCCAAGCCCCTACTGCTGAGTCCAACCAGACGCGGGCGCCTTGGGGAAGATTACTTGCTTTGGTTTACATAAATGTCCTAAACAGCTCCGAAGACTTTTCTGCATGGTTTTCCTCCCATAACAAAAAAAAAACCCTCATACAAATGTCTTTAGGTTTGGTGTGGCTCGACCAGAAAAATAAGTAATAATTGTTATATTATCAACATTCACAAGTGATCCACGTTTCCAATTGTGTTTGCGTTACTGTGATTAATTCAGAACCCCTACGCCAAGTCGGTCACGGCGCTCGTTTGACCGTACTTCACCACACTGGTAATTGTGTGTCCGTGGACCGGTTCAGTTATCGCTTTGCACGTGTTAATAATGGCAGGGAATCGCGCTGCCGTCGCTGGGTTCATAGCGCAGCGTGTTGAGCACGACACCACCGCCGCCCCCGCTGCGTTGAGGACATTCGCGTTAACGTGACGCTCGAGTACAAACCCCGCGTGGCAAACCCCGGGGACCTCTCCCGTTAGACCGAGACAACGGCTCGGCTCGGTGCACACAAGATACGTTTATTCCAGTCGTTGCTATGATACAAAATAAAGCACGTCATGTGATGGCAGGTGGATTGCACATCCTTCGGGTAACGTTTGTCCTGTAAAAAGTAACGACGGCTCGCAGTCGTGCGTAACGCCGACGCGCACGCCAGTCGCTGCCCACGGCCACGAACCAAGCGGTGAACTACGAAGGCATTGCTTAGTATTCAAAATACAGTCTAGTAGTGCAAAGGCAGGCATGATTGGGACTGCAGTGAGCTGCAGGATTAGCAACGAGGTCGCTCGGAACGCTGCGTCAGCGCGGGTCGTCCAGCCGGTGCTGCCGCTTGCGAGACGCGTGTCGCGCCCAGCCGCCGCCTCCTCGGCCCGCTCGCAGTCCCGACACGCGGCGCCGTAGCTCCATACCCGGGTTCGCTTCGGTTGGACGCGGGGGTTAAGGCTTGATGAGTTTGCACAACGCGGCGCGCCGGCGGTTACGCCGGCGGTCACGCGTGCTCCCCGCTAATGTCGGCCGGGTCCGGTGTCACTAGCGCAGCGTCGACACCGTCGCCCAGCGCCTGCAGCGTCGCCCTGAGCAGCGTCGTGAAGTCGGCGAGCAGCCGCGCGTCCGGCGGGCCCTGCTTGACGGCGACGCCGAGGGTCGCCCGCTCCGCCCGCGCCATCTCGGCCAGGAACAGTGTCCCGTTGGCGTCGCGCGCAAACGCAAACGCCTTCCAGGGAGCCAGACCGGCGCGGCTCACCGCCATCACCTGCACTCCGACGGCCCTCAGCCCGGCCTCCACCGCCGTCGAGTCCACCCGGCCGCCCGGTGCGCCGGCGTCGTCGTCGCCGCCCGCGGGAAGGCGGCCGTTAACGGCGACCCCGCCGGCGTCGTCGGGCGGCCGAGCCGCCGCCGCCGCCGGGCCCGCGCCCCAGGCCACCGTGAAGCTCTCCGCCGTCTCCCACTTGAGCCACAGAGCCTCGAACTGCGCTGGGCTGAGCAGCGAGGTCACCAGCGAGAGGGAAGGAGCGCCGGCCGGGCACTCGAGCGACAGCCCCGAGAGGTCTGGCAGGGAGGGGAGCGCGACACGGCGATTATACTCTCGAGCGACTTGCGTTCGGTGGTGGCGGCTAACGTTCACGCGGGGCGGAGAGCCGCCGTACCTGGGTGTGTGCGCGTCCGCGCCTCGGACGCGTCCTCGTCCTCCAGGCAGACGGGCAGGGCGGCGGCGGGCGGCGGCGCCAGCAGCGGCGCCAGCGCGTTGAAGCGGGGCAGCGCGGCGCGCAGCGGCAGGGAGGGCGGCTCCTGCGGCAGCGCGCAGGCCGCCCCCTCGGCGTCGCCGCCGGCGCCGTCGGGCCCCAGCACCACGTGGCGCGTGCGGTCGGGCCCCACCCGCAGCAGTTGGTAGTAGACCAGCGCTCGGTCTCGCACCACCATGCTCGCGTCCTCCTCTGGGAAGAGAGCCGGTCACGGACGAGTGGTCACAAGGGCAGGGTTAGCTTACAGCCTGGTTTGTCGACCTCGAAATGATTCCGCAAACGACACACCACATCCGTGTGTACACGTGACGACGGGCGAGTGTGCGCGTGCCGGCCGGCGTGCGCGCCCTACCGATGCAGTGCTGCAGCAGTCGGCCCAGCATGTCCTGGCACTCGGCGGGCCGCGACAGGAACACGCGCACCGTGGCAACCAGCAGCTCCATCCTCACCATGGCGACCGTCTCCAGGGACAACTTGTCGATGTACTCCTCCAGCACGTAGGGGGCCTCGGGGACGTCCCTGCCGAGCTGCCCCAGGAGCCAGATCAGTGCCCGCTTGCCCTGCCGCGCGCACGGACACACGGACGCCGCGGTGAGGACCGTGGTGGCGCGGGCGGGGATGGCGCGGGAGCGGAGCGTGAGGGAGGTCGTCACCTCGGGGTCGCTGACGATCTCCTCGCAGCCCGGGAGCGCGCGGCACACCGACGGCGCGCACGAGGGCCAGCGCCACACCAGCTCCCGCAGCGCCTGCAGGACCGCTGGGTGGGCGTAACCACGTACAACCGCACATCCGTCTCGTAAGCACGCGTCTTAACGACCAACCACAAACAACCACGCATCTGTCTCATAAGCACACGTCGAATGACCGATAACATATAACCACACATCTATCTCAACCAAACAAATAACGACCAACCACGTTCATCCACACAGCTGTCTTAACCACATGTCTAATGACCACCTGCAAACAACCATACATCCGTCTTACAACCAATAACCAACAACAATAACAACCGCCGCTCGCCATTCAGTGGCGGTGACATCACCACAGCACCTGTGCCGGGCCAGGTGCACCTTGAGGCCACGCAAGGCGTCGAAGGCTCGCTGACAGGACGACACGGGACAGACCCAGGTGCCATGAGCTGACTGATTTGAGATAACTGGCCTGGGCTCCCTACTGTGCCAAATCGCTGAGTTTTAGCCGCCCGGCGCTCGGCTCGCTGTTGTGAGCGTCACTCCTCCGCCCTCTGTTGTTGGCGGAAGGCGACTGCCTCCAACTGCCCAGTAGCGTCTTACAACCACACGTTTAAGAACCAATCACATACGACATCTGTCTCAACCGCGCGTCCATCTCATAGCCACACATCTAACGCGACCACTTGAACAACCGTAGAGAAGATGCCACGCTTGATGTGTGTCCTCCTGCGCTATCCCAGCGACCTATGACCCCACTCGCGCACGGCCCTCTTACCGGACGTGATGTGCTCCTGGCTCAGACCAATCAGAGCAACGAGGATCTCGAGGCACTGCTCGCTGTACGTCCTCCCGATCTGTCCTGGACGCACACAGGCACGTGGCAGGAAAGGGTGAGTGTGTGTGTGTACAGCACGTGGCCTCAACATGCATGTGGCCTGGCACCAGCGCTGTGGTGACGTCAACGCCACTTAGTGGCGAATGGCGGTTGTTGTTGTGCACAAAGATCCCCTGTATAGCCTTAGACTGTAGTGTCAAATGCTGTTGGTGAGCATGACACACGAGGGGGGGGTGGGTGGCCACCACCACGCCCAGCCACCTTTGTTGACCTCCGAGAGGCTCAGGACCGGTTCACATATACGTCACTAACGTTCGCCGTGAGCGGCAACCAAACTCGTGTCGCTGGGTTCGTCGCGCGGCGCGCCAACCGCCGCACCACCACTCCCCGCCGTGACACCACCGTCTCCTGCACCGCCTGCACGAGCAAGGACGTGGTGACGTGCCGCGTCACGTGGCCACACTGTCTCCGCGCTCGCTCCACGTGCCTATGGCGAGGATGGTGGCCTGCGCCAGGTCGGCGCACACGTCCGTGCAGTAGCCCCGCAGCTCCTCCAGGATGTCGGCCACGTTGTGGTCGTTGGCGAGGCGGCTCAGCAGCTCCACCTTGACGTGCTTCACGTAGGTCGGGTCCTCGTGCCGGCAAAAGAACCGCTTGTAGTGGCCGCTGAACATGCCCGGCTCGCACCTGTCGCGTGACAACGGGGGTTGATTTTACGCAGGGCAGGAGGAGGCGTCTGCGTTGGGGTATGGGCGGCAGGGTGGTAACAACCGCGCGCCTCGCGGGAACAAGGTCCTGCCCGAGGCGGTTCGATTCCCACCTCGGGCAACTTTCTGTGTTATAATGATGGTTGCCCTTTAGAGCTGTTTTTTCGGGATAGATGTGTCGCGCGATCTTGAAAATCTACATCAATACTTTGCGTGTAACAATTTGGTGGGGGAGCGGTGGCTCAGTGGTTAGCACGCTGAGCTACAAACTTGGCGACCCGAATTTGAATCCTGCTTACGGCTGCCACCAGTGACGATTTTCTGAACCAGTCCTGGGCCACCCCTAGGTCGACTCAAACCTCAAATGAGTACCTAGTGCGGTGTGTATACATTGCCACTCGCGAGACATAGACGACTGGGCGTGGTGCTGGTCACCCGCCCTCATGTGCCACGTCGACCTTCGTAGGTGCTCGCTAACGGCACTTGTCCCTACAGTATCTTGCCAGAAAGGGTTAAACCTTGTATATTTTACATTATACGGGGAATGTTTGTTTTTATCTTTGACACCCGCCGCGCGGTGGCCGCACGAGGCCCGCTCACCCGAGCAGCTCGCGCACGTGGCACAGTGCCGCGAATCGCATCTCGATGCTCTGGGCCCCGCAGGCCGCCAGCAGAGGGCCGCCGACCCTGGCCAGGACGTCGCGCCGCACCGCCTCGCCCAGGCCGCTCGTGTACGCCATGAACAGCTTCCCCGCCGCCAGCGACACGCCCGCAGAGTGGGCCGGCTCCAGCAGGCCGTCCAGCCTGTTGAACAGCTCCAAGGTCTCGCCCTCCGACCTGGGCTGGTAGCGCAGGAGGAAGGAGAGCACCGCCGCCTGGCCCCACTCGTCGCAGTCTGGCAGCCTGCAACGCACGGCGGCGCGCTGATGAACGGCAGGGGCAGTGGCCCGGCGGGTGGCTTGGCGAGTGGCTCAGTGATTGGGTGAGTGGCTTGCTGATTGGTAGACTGGCCCAGTGATTTGTTAAGTCAGTGATGGGCGGAGTAAAGTGACTGGCCCAGTGAGTGACTCGGTAGCCAAGTACAGTGGTCCCTCGCTTTACGACGTTAATCCGTTCCAGAACACGTATAATCTGATACCATCGTAAAGTGAGACCACTTATACTGTACATTGTTTTATGGTAATTCGTTTCAAGACTTTGGAAGCTGAGATGTAAACACTAAAAAGTGCTGCTATTGGCGGAGAAGCTACCCAAGCGGCATGCGTTTGCATCGGTGATTGGCTGCTCCGCCACCCACGCTCACGCGCAGACATATCGTAACACGTATCGCAAAGTGAAATTTGATCGTAATGAGATACGAATACTCTTATACAGCGTATATCGTGAAGCGATTTCATCGTATTGTGAGGCCATCGTAAACCGTATTGCTTGATCGGGTGAAATGCATTCCCTTCTTGGGCCCGTCCAGAGTTTTGAGCCCTGGACCAATGTCCCATTGCCCCCACTCCTAAATGCACCCAATGTCCTGACTAAGTGGCGGTTAAGCTTGGAAGTGCTCGGGGTGTTTGGTTGTAACACCTGCTGACGAGGTGGTGAGCGATGGGCCGATTGATGACGACTCCTCCTTCTCGCTGGAGAATCTCCTCCAGGGCGTGCAGGCAGTTCACCATCACCACGGGGTCCTTGTCGCGCAGCAGCCCGTACAGCTCGTTCACCACGGCGGCGTCTACAGACGCAGCGCAGCGAGGGCGGGTCATGCGGCCCGTTTGCCAGTGACGGTGCCTAGTCACAGAGAGCTATGTCAGCCTGTACCACACACTGACTAGTGTGGCGTCTAGATACGCACAGCTGTCAGCACATACAGCTGCTTCACCAGCAAGCTGGTCCAGTGCAACCTTCGACTATTTGGACCATGGTTGTACTGGATCGTGGCTGTGGTGGTCAGACGCGGTGAGGTGTCGATATAGTGCAGTGAGGTCTGATGAGGTGTGATGAGGTATTGAGGAGTGCGGTGTGGGACAATGAGGTGAGGTACGGCACGGTCTCGCGCGGTGCGATGAAATCCCGGTGAGGTGTGGTGAGGGCCGCCAAGGATTCCCTGCGGCCTCGTGAGATGGAGCAAAAGTGTGGCACGGTGTGGAAAGGCGCTGCGACACAGGGCGAGGCGCATCGCGGTGTGACGGAGTGTGGTGACGTCTGGTGAGGGGGGTGACGGGGTGCGGTGAGCGCGCCGGGCCGCACCAACGTCGGCGTCAGGCTGCAGGCGGCGCAGCTTGGCGCAGCCCAGCACGGCGGCGCGGCGCACGTACGCGGCACGGTCGCGCAGGCCGCTCGCCACGGGGCCCTGCACGTACTCACCCAGGTCCGGCAGCCTGCGTCGGCACACACCGTCAACAAAGATAACAAAGATCCCCTATATAGCCTTAACAGACTGTAGGGACAAGTGCTGTTAGCGAGCACCTATGAAGGTCGACACGGCACAAGAGGGGGTGGGTGACCAGCACCACACCCGGCCGCCTTTGTCTCCCTAGTGGCGATGTTTACACACCGCACTAGGTACTCATTTCAGGCTGAGTCGACCTAGGGGAGGCCCAGGACCGGTCTCAGAAAATCGTCACTGGTGTTAGCCGTGATCGGGATTCGAACTCGGGTCGCCAGATTCGTAGCCCAGTGCGCTAACCACTGGGCTACCGCTCCACACACAGCGTCACAACAACAAAACAACAACCGCCATTCGCCACTAAGTGGCGGTGAGGTCACCACGGCGCTTGTGCCAAGCCATATGCACCCCGAGGCCACGTGAAGTGTCGAAGGCTCGCTGACAGGAGGCCACGGGACAGACCAAGGTGTCATGCGACACACCGTCATACACACACTCACGCACACCGTCACACACACACTGCCATACACACCACAGTCCCAAGACATGCTGCTGCTGCATAGGTTAATTGGCCTGCTGACTAAAATCGCCCCCGGTGCCGTGATGGACTCGCGTCCCATCCAGGGTAAAGCCCTACTCTGCGTCCTGTGTCTGGTGGGATTGGCTCCGGCTCACCGCGAATCTGTACGTGATTGAGCGGTTTCTGACAACGACGATGATGATTCACGTGGACGATTAGAGATGCACCAATCACACACGTCCTGGGCAATGACGATAACGAAAAGCGGATGATTCAGATAACAGGTGATTGCGATGACGCTAACGATCCAGGTGATTCGATCAGAAAGCGGCCCATCTCACCCACACACCTGAGGCCACAGAGGGAGCGCAGGGCCATGCCGCGCACCATGGGGCTGGGGTCCGCGCAGTCCTTGCGCAGGGAGTTGACGGCCAGCAGGGCCATGTCGGGCTTGCGGGCCGCGTACTCGCACAGGTACTGGTATGCCAGCTTCTTGTGGGGCAGGTCCGCGGCCGCGCTGGCCCTCAGCACCTCCATGAAGACGGAAGACATGTCCCTCCCGCGGGCCGTGTGGGCCACCACCCTCCTCAGCGCGGCCATGTAGCGCGCAGGGTCGGCCTGCACCGCCGGGTTGCTCAAGGTCCGCTTAAGCTCCAGGGCCACCTCCTCGCCCGGCAGCTGCGGCATGATGGTGGTGGCGGTGTTGTTGTTGTTGACTCGGTGAGGGCCTTCAGTCAGAGCAGTTCCGCCAGGCCTTAACTGCTACAAATTCTCTTTGGCTAGGACGATCACCCTTGGGCCAGCTCAGTGAGGTACGTTGCCCTTGAGAAGTGGCCTCCACAGTCACTCGAGCTAGGCTGGCCTGCATCCAGGGGGGTCCTGCACACCAAGTTAAGTCTTCACTCACTTCGCAGTCTGGACCTTCTTCATTCACTATCGGGTCAGGCCTTCACTCATTTCCCTCGCAGCAGGTCCTTCACACACGGCCGGCAGCGTTTTCGATCACTACCAGCCTGACGTTTCTTCACGCGGTTCGCTCATTCACACACTCCGCCAAAGGCTTTCAATCCAGTCTGAGCATTCACTCACTCTCTCACTCAATACGGACCAAACCTGACGTTCACTCCATCAGGGCGGGCCTTAACTCACTCACTCACTGACTCCGGGCCTTCACTCGCAGCTCAAGCCGGGCAGGCCTTCGCTCGCTCCCGTAGCCGGGCCTACCTTCACCCCCTTCCGGATTTCACCACCGTCTGCCGGGCCGGCCTTCACTCAGGGCCAGTCTCCTCCGTAACCTGCCCGGGCAGGGCCTTCGCTCCATGTATCCAACTCCCTTTCCCCTCACGCCCCGCCGGGGGCTTTCAGTGTGTACCGGGCCTTAATCCGGCCTCCTGCCGTCTCCGGGCCGAGAGTCGGGGTGACGCGATAGCGCCACCTGCGGAGAGAACAGAAAATCGCCATGAACGCGCCACACCACGCACGCCGAGCACACCGTTTGCATTTAAGCTGGAAGGAATCGTTGATCTCGGCTCGCGTTGCCTTTCTGTGTGGAGTTTGCATGTTCTCCCCGTGTCCGCGTGGGTTTTCGCCGGGCATTCCGGTTTCCTCCCACAGTCCAAATACATGCTTGTTGTAGAATTACTATTATTTTCCTGTTGTTTTTTATTTTGTCCTTTGTCTTGTAATTTGTTGCTGTCGCTTGACTCTCAGTATTCTGTCTCCCCGTTGTTGTTATGCAGTTCTCTCCGCAGCTCGGATTATAAAAAAAAAAACCCAAAAAAATTGTTGCTGATTTTCCGTGCTCTGTCGTTGTTGACATGTCGTTCTCTCTGCAGCTTTGTGCAGCGCTTTGTGATCCTCGGGTGAAAGGCGCTATATAAATGCTATTATTATTATTGTTAATTGGCCTGCGGACCAAATTTCCCCTGGTGCCCTGCGATGGACTGACGTCCCATCCTGGGTATAGCCCTGCATTGCGCCTTGTGTCTGCCGGGACAGGCTCCGGATCACCGCGACCCTGTACAGGACTAAGCGGTCTCTGACAATGAGATGAAATTGTTAATGTAGATATTCCAAGGAATGAGTGTCGGGGTATGGGATCTCCACTGCCCCCGTGTGAATTCAGCCTATACCAGACAGGCGAGCTTCGGGGCTTGGGCCTGCTCCTTCGGGCCTGCCGTGCCCGTGGCCTCGCGGGCCGGGCCGTGCCGGGCCATGCCAATCCAAGTC
>JAZEWU010000014.1:8734217-8760148 GCA_036362915.1 Geotria australis
TGAATTGAATTGAAACTGTATTTGTTGTAGGACTGTTCGACCCTTATGTCTCATTATCAACAATATATTAGGTTACAGTTTAGCATGTATGCGTAATTATTGCCCACATGTTTAATGTAGAATATAGATCTTCCAAGGAATGGAGCGTCGGGTCTAGGGGTGTCCACTACCCCCGTGTGGCCAGGGTCAGTACCGCGGCCCCGGCGCCGGATCCACGTGCGGACGGCGACGGAAGCGCGTCTCGCGCCGCCCCTCCCCGTGAGCAGCGTTCAAAACGCAGCCACGTTAAACCGGGGGCCCGGCGTCAGGGGGGCCCTAACCGGCACGGCGCAGCGAGGGGACCCTACACGAGGCGAAGGGGGAGCGAGGAACGACCTAGCCGGCCCCACTCTCACCGGGGGACCCGGAGAGACGCGAGGGGCGCCATGAGCTCCAGGAAAGGTGAGGCCAAGGGAGGGAGCCACGCGGGACCCACGCGACTCAAGAGCCGGGCCGGCGGGAGACTGGGACCTTACGAGGCTAGAGGCCCCCCGCAGAGCTCGGAGGTTCGAGGATTTTGGGGTTATGGTTCTGAAGGAACTTCAGGGGATACAAGAGAGATTGCACGTTGGGACTAACTCGGGGTCTTGTCGTCTCGTCTCGGCGTGTGCGCGGGATACCGTGTGTTGTGCATCTTAACTGTTAAAACAATAACTTTGTGACAATGTGGCAGCTAGAGGAGATAATGGGGCCTAGGGGACGGCCGCCGTGGAGATGAGTCGGGAGCGAAATGTCGGCTGGTACTATAGCAGCGACGCCGTGGGGCGAGGCCTCCATCCAGCAGTGGATAGACAATGGCTAATAAGAAATTCGATACGAATGTATCCTGGTCACGCTGAGGGGATCTTTCCCATCAGGATGGGGAGTTGACCTGGCCAATAATTTGCTGCGGGGTCGATAAAAGTGTACGTGTTGTTGAAGCGTGGTATAACGGCAGCAGTTTAGTGTCGCAACGCGATGGACTGACATCGATGATGGTCTGACATCGATGATGGTTTTGTGCGAATGTTTGTGTCGTTGTAGTGTTGGCCATCCAGGCGAGGAAAAAGCGCGCGAAGCCCAAGAAGGCCAAGGTGACGAGGAGGTGAGACGAGCTGACGAGGTGGCTGGCGGTCGGCCTCGGGGGCTGGCACCGTTCTTGCCTGAGCGCCTCTGCCACGTCAGACGCGGCCGGGGCGGTAGAGGCGGGAAGGCCCGGGAGTCCGAGCGACCGTGGGGTCCCTGGCCATTGCAAGCCCGCCCCTTGCGGTTGATGCCAGCAAGGGGGAGAGTTCGCCATCACCACCACCTTGTTGGTGGTGATGGCGAACTGTTCGCACCTTGTAGTGTTGGCTCAGTGGTTAGCGCTATACTGGGCTACGAACCAGGGGACCCGAGTTCCAATCCCGCTCACGGCCACCAACACCAGTGAAGATTTTCTGAACCGGTCCTCGGCCTCCCCTGGGTCGACTCAGCCTCAAATTAGTACCTAGAGCGCTGTGTAAACATCGCCACTCGGGACCTTTATAGGTGCTAGCTAACAGCACTTGACCCTTCAGTCTGTTAAGGCTATACGGGGCATCTTTGTCTTTCTTTGTCTTTGTGGTGATGTCTGGTGGTTCTGGTCCTGGTGGTGTTTGTGGTGTTTCTGGTTGTGCTCGTGTTTTCTGGCCGATGTGTCGGTGGTGTTTGACTGGTAGTGCTGTGATGGTGGTGGTTATAATGGTTGTGGCTGTTTTGTTGTTGGTGCTTACTGTAGTGAAATAAAGTTTGAAACGTCGCAACCATCATGAATCGAGCCGAGAAAACCTAATCAGTAAATCAGTTGGACTGATTTTCAAGTAAATTGGATTGGATTCTAAAATTAATTCCGTGTATAATTTAGCCAGTGTAATGAATCTGACTGAACTCATAACCGGGAAGTGGTACTAGAAGGAACTGGTCTGACTTTAATGAGGGAGTCTGTTGAAAATTAATTTTTGCTTTCTTCCCAGGGTCGGGCATTCTGACAGTGGCCGGAACGATGACAGGTCAGGCCCCAGCATTGCACCCGTGCTCACATTCACAACACTGACTCGTACCAAGGTGTCCAGGTGACTCGGGGGTCACTGACCCCGAACCACCACCACTGACATTCTGGATTTGAATATGGCTTTCATCTGCCAAACCGGCTTCTTTAGTGTGGCTACTTGATGATGGTCCTAACAAGGTGAGCAGTGGCTCCACAAGTCAAGTTTATTGATCACATACACATAAGATACATGGCAGTGAGATTCTTTGTTCCTGTTTTCTCTCTCAACTCTGTGCACAACAGTTATGTGCAATAACATACAAGCTTAGGTATTAAAAAGAAAACAAGACACAAAACACAATCAGCATATTAAATCTGGGTTTTTTTTTAACCTAATTTGCCAAAATTCCATTGCTGAGAATCGTAACATTTGATTTGACTGCTGTGTGGGGCATCTGGTAAAGGGCAACAACCCTAGCTAGGGTGGATAAGAGGAAATAAACGGACCGACGCAGAAATGCAAACTAGATGCATACCAACAGTGGACATGCATTGTACATTATTAATTATGTATGCGTGCTGGAATAGAGCAAGCAATGCTGCCAGACAAGTTACCGTGGAAATTATGTCTTGTGCTGACAATATGTGCCCATCAAATCACATTCTTACATGCCTAGTTTCATAAATGTATGCATCAAACCTCAAAGGTGTTTCCAATTAATTGTTTTGTTTAGATTTTCAAAATGTATATTCTTAAATATAACCAGTTGATTCTCTGACAATTACCCTTCGCAAAGGAAGACAAACGCTCGAAACGGATATCCTGAAAGAGCAGCTGTTTGCATTTTCAGAGAATATAAACTGTACAAACAAGACAGGATAAGAAGCAAATCAAACGAGATTGTAAAACTAAGACAGAAAAGATGAAAAACATTTAATGAAACCACGATCCCCAACTTGTGACGTTTCACCGAATCGCTGCGAGGGTGAGGAGTCAAAGTCCTAACGGATGCCTTCAACCGTTATCAATGTGATGGTAGGTTGCAGACTTTTAAACTCTCCTGCGTACCGAAGTTCAAAGCAGACATTGCATTTCCAGGCAATTTTCGTTTTTTGTTCTTCCCCACAATGTTATACGATGCTGTAATTCGCTTTGAAAGTCAACGGGTGGTGAAAAATGTTTTGAATACTAGAGGCCCATCGCTTAAATTGGGTACGGTTACCGAGTACGCTAATGCACACACATTACTGTTGGTTCCGTAAACAGGTAACGCTGTGGTATGTATTGTGCTAGTACCTCTAGCCAAGGGCATAGGTGTGCGTGGCGCATTATTGCTGCTCAGGTAAAGGTCCGCGCTACGCCCAGCAATCACCCCGTGGCAGCTCGGCTTCTTCCGTATTCTGTGCCAGCCGGACTGGTTTGGAAACGTGGATGTAATGTATACCCACATTTTAACCCACCGCTCAAGGACTGTCGACCGTCTTCCCGTGGTTCGGTCGATCGTGTCGCCGCTACCGTGCCGGCTGACGCGGCGACAGAGATCGAGCTCTGAATCCCAGCCACCGTTCTCGGAGCGGCCAGGACACTGCAGGGTGTTTGCCTTCGCGACTTGTTGTTGCCCAGTTCATGTGTTCGTCAACACTCCTGTTCATCCAATTTTCGGTAACAGCTGGCTCATGTATTGGTTGCTGACAATGGGGGAGAACGCCGAGGTGACGTGTTTAGATGTTTTCTTCCAAGATTATTATTATTATTATTTCAAACGTGTCGCTTCGTAAATCCGGGATGGCCGGTGGTCGAGGGCCAAGGAGCGAGCTCGGTGGCACGTCCACCGTGTACATGGGGTTATGAATTCCGTTGCATTGCTAGACCGTGAGAGAAGGTTACTGCTCAAGGAGTGCTGTTGATAATAACGATTTGTCCATAACCATCGCTGCGATGAGCCGGTGCGGTACTAGTGGGATGTGAGCAGTGCCGTGAGGGCAGTGGCGTGCAGAAAGGGGCGCAGAGGGGGCGACGGCCCCGGGCATCCATTTCAGTTGGGCATCCAATCAAAGAGTGAAATTAAACAGTCCCACAAGCTGGTGTGAATGTGGATCCGTGTTTTAATAAGCGAGACCAGAGTAGAGAACCTGTTACATGTAAATACTGCGCATAATGCCGATTAACTCTTTCAGTGCCCTGTCGACGCCGATCGACATTATTGTTCATCGTCCACTGTGCCCTGTCGTTATAGTACTGCCTTACAACTCATTTTATGAATGATAGTTCCCAAAGTTGTCTTCCTTTCTCACGTATCTCAGCACTAGGCCCTATACTTGAGTCTTGGGGGCATACACTCAAGGAGTCGGAGTTGGCATCACCAAACCTCTGCACGCCACTGCGTGAGGGGGGGGATAGCGCACGTGGTGATGGTGGCGGCGGTGTCGGTGGTCGCACGCGCTCTCCCGCGTTGCGTCCCTAGTGGTCGGGCGAGGTGCTCGTGGGTTTATTTTCAGTCGCCCGCGCACGGTGTGGACATAACACCCTGGCGGCGCCACGCGATTCGTCATCCAGACACTACGTTTAATGCCATCACGTTGATTTATCCAGATTGGATACGTTTGCTGATGTGCCAACATGCGTTTTGCATTGCGGTTGGCTTGCGTACGCCCCGTCGTGGTGTTTGGCGTGAGTGATAGGAGCCAACAACACACTTGCTCCTACTCTTGTCAATAATAAAAGCAAACAAGGGGCTGTTGGCTCTGGTGTGTAAGCATTAATGTCACAGTCACTGCGTTCGTCATTCACACTGCCCTATAACACAAGTGGTAGCACAGTGGTAAGGCTCGCGCCTCGCAGCGAGACGTTCCTGGGTTTGAATCGCGGCTTGGGTGCCTTTCTTTGTGGGGTTTGTGTGTTGTCACCTTGTCCACATGGGTCTTTGCCGGTTTCCTCCGATTGTTAAAATATAAATACAACACTATACTACTTGGCCAAAAACATCTTGATATATAAAATATGCAGTCTGGAAAATGTTGGCACCGGCTTACTACATGACTGCCTTCCCTCTCCCTCACCTTTCTGAGTCATGATTTACTCGGCATGTTGGATATTTTGCTCCTTTGCCATTCTGTCACCGATCTCATCCATTGGTCGTCATCCCTTACGGCGATGCCTTCAGCCCAAGCCCGTTCGCGTCTCTTACACGACTCATCTGTCGGTGACAACCACCAAAACTGCGTCGGGACGAGTGTTTGAATTTCACCAAGTGACGTCTTGGACACCTTTCTCGCGAAAATCGCGTGTAAGCGTCACGAGGAGGCGCGGGCCGTGGGACCGTTTGGCAGCGACCCCTCTCTCGGTCCCGTCGTTCCGAGCCGCGCGACGGCACGCCGTCCCGGCTATTTTGAGGCCGGAGTGCACGGTGTGACGGTGTGGTTGTACGTTAGAGGAACGTGACGCATCCCTCCTGCCCGAGCCTCGCTTCGTCGGCGGCGGCGGCGCTGGGCGGCGCTCGGCGGTGCCAGCGCCCGTCGCCGCGTGTTGATCCGGCGCCGTCCGAGCTGCCGGGCCACCTGTCGCCCGCCGCCGCCGCCACCGACGTGTGCGGTCACAAGCCAGCGACCCACGTGGACGCTGGGTGGGCGGCGGTGACTTTCCGTTGTTGGGCTCTCTGCGAGCGCGCGTGCTTTTTATTTAGACAAAGGGTCATTGGGACGTCGGGCTCCGTTGGGGGGAGCTGCGGACGTGGTCATTGTTTAATCATGATTTGCATTTCTGGGCGCCTTTCACCCAAGGGTGCAAAGGTGCTGTACATAGACGAAGAAAGGTAAAAGTATAACCAAACCCATGTCAAGATAATGAACTGAAATACAGTGAAATAAAACCAAATTGAAAATGAATCCACATTTGTATGACGATGATAATTGACAATAGTGAAGCGTCTTACGCGTAAGGATGCAAAAGAGTGACGTAATAAAATATTTAGAATTTCCTAAAATGATAAAACGTTAAAATGGCCGATGGAAATACACCATAAAAAGGCCAATTTGTGGAGGTTTGCAAGGTGAATGTTCGAGAAATGTTGGCGCGTGAGCCGGTGGATGGCTTCAGGACAGTGGCCTCGTGGTGAATATATGAAACTCTGCCGGTGAATGGTGGAATTTGGCCGTGGAGATACTATGTGCGTCGTGGTTTGAGATCGGTGACCACAGTGGCACTGTGGGCTATTCTTAATTCGGTGTAGGAGATGCCCGCATCTGTTGGCAATGTTCTGATGCTGGGTAAATTGAAACCGGGAGATTCTGTTGTGGGGCCAGCGATTAGGAGCTTATTACGGACGTTTGGCGGTGTCCCACGTTGCTCTCCGGCGACACGCGGTAATGATCTCCTCGCCCTGATTTTAATCTTCGTTCCCGCTGTTGAGGTGCTCCTCCGTTGGTTCCTGAGCGCGCGGCACGTGTCTTTGGCAAAACGTGCGTCAGGGCTCGTGCGGCCTTGGGAGACGAGGGGACTGCGAGGTGTTGAGTGCTCGGGCCGCCGAGCGGTCGGTCATGAGTGTCCCTGCGGGGGTCTCGGCGTTGGGCAGAGCGCGGCCACCTCCAGCGCGCCGCCCTCTCGCCGCCACGGACACTAGAGCGAGCGTGCGCGTGGTGGCGTTTAAAAGCCGGGCATTTAGCTTAGCCCGAGTGACTTGTTCTGTTCAGAGACCACACCGCTGTGTTAGACCTTGGTCTGTGGTGGTTACTTGCTGTGTAACGATGGTGCGTCAGTTGCGCAATTGAAATCAATTCCTCTGCTTGGGAAACTGCCTTGAGTTGCACATTGCGCAGTCATGTACTTGCAGGTTATGCAAATTTCCGATGCTAATGCCTTGGATGAACCCAGTGACCCGAGTGATATTGGAAACGTTCCTGCCACACGGGCCACTGTTGAAGTATGGTCAGACGACCCCCGTGACTGACACGCACAAGGGAGATCTTCATTTAGCAGTGGATTAAACAAGTGGCTGTCAAAATGCTACTGCTATATTTATGGTCACGAGACCAAAAATACACAGATATATTAAGAGACATTTCCGCCGAGATGGTCAATTTGAGATTCCGCTATCTAATTATGACGATCAAATGGGACAATGTACACAACAGCAATAACACGCCGTGCGCCACTAAGTGACGGTGACATCACCGCGGCAGTTGTACCGGGCTAGGTGCACGTTGAGTCCACGTGATGTGTCGAAGGCTTGCTGGCAGGAGGTCAAGGAACAACCCAGGTGCCATGGGTTGTTTGACTGAGATGATTTATCTCAGTGTGTCCAAACACGCGCACACAACCATCCACACACCCAGCCACTCACACAAAGCCACTCACACACTAACAAATGTGCTCTCACACACGGCCACTCAGTCTTACCAAGCGGTTATTGTTTATGACTGCCTCTAGCGCATGCCCTTGGGGTAACATACCTCAACCCCGTAAGTGAAAGAATTTCTCAGCAGTTGCGTTTCTTTTATGAATCTAACTCCACACGTGGTGAATAAGCAGCTTATCTTTGCCTCTTGTGTGTGTGTGTGTTTGTACGACCGCGGCGGGTAGCTGGGAGCGGTAGTGTAGCAGTTGGCTCGCTGCGCTACGAACCCTTGCCGTCGGAATGACTGAGTTCAGACCCTGGTTGGTGGTTATTATGCCAATATTCTACGAGGCAAATGCTTTGAGATGGACTGTATAATTCATGAGGGTGTCTAGGTTGACTCAGCCCATCGGCCCTCAGGGGTCGATACAATTAGTACCGCTTTGTGGGGAACTCAACAGTGACGGTCATATGAATAGACCACACCATAGCAATGTGGAATTTCAACCGTTGGCTCAGGGCTGTAAACAGGAGATGAGCACCGCTTCAGTGCCCATTTGAGCAGCAGGAAGCCGCTGTGACTTAACTTTTTCGAGCGAAATAAAAAAAAATCAGAAGTGTAATTCTAAACATTGTAATTTTTAAGTCGACTTTGAGAAACGATTTTTAGGATCTGATTTTCAGATCCAAACAAAAATCACTTCTCCGGTCAACTCCAAAACACTGCTAACCCCGCACCCACGTCGCGGGTCGTGGGTAGCTATGCTCGGGTGAGAACGTAAGTAGGCGAGTGAGTGGATAAGATGCCTAGTAGATGAGTGGGTGACTGGTGGGGTGGGTGGCTGGGTAGGAGAGGGGGGCAGTGAGAATAAGTAGGTGAGTGAATGCGTGAGTGGGTGGACGAGTGACGGGAGGGATGGGATGACTGGGACACCCAGGGGTTGGGCCTTCCACCTCATTGGATGCCGGCTGGGTGGCTTGTTGGCTGGGTGGCTTGTTGGCTGGGTGGGCGGGAGCTTGGTGTGGAAATCCCGACTTGGCCACAACTCGGGCTAGAGTGTGCCGGTGTCGGCCAGCCGAGGAGCCCTGCGTGCGAGTGCGCGCGCCTCAAGGTACGTCGTCGCGTTGCTGTAACGTCGCCGTAACTCGAGAGAGGAGAACGCTTTTGTTTGTCCGGGGCCCCTCGCGAGGGATCGGCGGCGCGGATTGTAAACCCGTAAGACGAGCCGCGGACCTGTGAAACTTGGAGAAAAGGTCGCTCGGGGCTTCGTTGAGAGGGCATTTGTCCGTTGGGCTAAACGTTTTTTTTTAATGTTATCTGGGGTCCAAGTCTATGTGTTGACAAGATGTGTGGTTTGTACACCGTAAAGAGCGCGATTACCCGTCCTAAACGAGGATCGTGACCCACGCCGCGGGGGCAGCGGCAATGGATTAGTTACACCGCGCCCGGCCGAGTCGCGAGAGATTTCTCACGGCCGGCCGGCGCCGCCGGTCCCTCTGGCCGAGAAACCCGCACCGCCGCCTCGGCGCGCGATCGCCGCGCGGAGCGCCGAGTCGTTCGTTCGTCCCCTCTGCCCTGGCGAACGAGGCTTTCCCGATTTTAAGAGGCGAGAGACTTTGACCGAGGAGGAAGTGGCCGTGGAGGGCACCGCGAGCTGGAATGCGGCCGTGCGTGTCGGAGCCTGTGTGCCGATCCCACCCCGGGCCGGCGGCTCGAAGGCGCGGGCGGCCCCGATGCCGTGCTCGCACACGCAGCCCGCGCCGCGGCCGTCACGGCTGCCACCGCCTGCGGTTTTGGGTGTGCTACCTCGGGACGGGCGCGCACGCCAGCCAGCGTTAATTCTCCTCCGCTCGCGTTGCGCGGCGAGCCTCGCTCGTCAGACTTAAATAACCTGCTCGGCACGATGCGGTTTAAGGATCGGCTCCCCCCCATCCCCCCGGGGAGCGCCGCACGGTGCGCGGTTGTTTGCGAAAACTTTCCTACGAGGTGGAAGGTCACGAGGCCCGCGGTGCGTCGGTGCGTCGTAGCTTTCGGCGCCGGTGTTGTTTGCTGCCGTTTGCCGTCGTCGTCATTGCGGTTGTTGTTGTTTGTAGATGCGCGCCGGCGAGCGGCGCTCGGAGCCGGACATATTTGTGGGTAGGCGCGAGGCTTAGGGAGCCGTAGCGCGCGGGGGGTGGGGAGAGCGGAGAGGAGAGCGCATCGCGTCGCGCGGCAATGCCGCTGTCCTGGCTGCTGGACGGATGCCCGCCGCTCAGCGCGCTGCTGGGCCGTTTGTCGGGGGGCAAAAGGGGGGCGCCCCCCGCCGCCCCGGTCACGCTCGACTTTGAACCCCCTCCGACCCCCGGGTCGACCGACGGGCAGCGCCCGACGGACAAGGAGCCCCCGCGCACGCCCCCGCCGCTGGCCTCCGAGGAGGCGGGCGCCGGCTCACCGCTCACCCTCGCGTGCCCCCCGCGAGACGCGGAGCCGCTACCCGGCGCGGCGACGTCCGCCGTCCCGGAAGCAAACGGGGACCCGAACTCCGACTCCCGCCGAAAATCCGTCTCGGACCCGCAACCCTGCCCGGGCGCGGTGCCCCGCACAGACCGGGAACGCGACTCGGGTTCCGAGACCGACCGCCGCCCGGACGGCGACGCCGGGCCGGATCCCGACGCGCATCCCGACGCCGACTCGGAGCTTCACAAGACCGGGCCCGTTACCTGGTCGGCCCCGGCACGCGTGCCGACTCGCCGGCCGCCAGAACCGAAACCGCCGGAATGCGGGCGCTTGGAGCCGCCCGGAGACATGTGGCCGGACCCCCCCGAGATGCTGTTTGCGGCGATGCGGCACCTGGAGCCGGACGAGGAGCCGGACGAGGTGAACTTTGACGACTGGGGGTTCCTGACGCGCCGCTTCGACGCGGCGGCGTCGGACGCGGGGATGAAGCTGTGGCGGCAGCGGAGCGATGACCCGAGCGCGGCGGCGGTGCCCGCGCCCGCCGCCGCCGACGTCTCTCCGTCGCCGTCGCCGGTGCTGGGATTGCTGCTCGAACCGGAGCCGGAACCGGCTCTAGAATCGTTGCTGGAACCGGAGCCGGAACCGGAGCCGGAACCGGTTCTGGAATCGGTGCCGGAAACGGAGCCGGAGCCGGCGGTGGAACCTTCCTTGGAATCGACGGTGGAACTAGCGCTGTGCCATGTGGATGGAGCGGCGGCAGCGGCCGAAACGATTGATTGGGACTCGCAGTGGGAGCCGTGCGATGAGTTCGGAGAGGACAGGTCAGTATGACGGCGCGAGGCCACGAGGCCAGGCGCTAGCGGCTGGACTAATGGCTGCCACCCCCCCCCCCCACCACTGCACCCGCTTTGCAGTGTGCAGTGGGGTGTGTGTGATTGGCTTTTGTCATCATCGTCATCATTGTCATCGTAGAATACAATTCGGATGTACGCAGTGCGACGGAGGGTGGCGGGGTGGCGTGGTGCGACATTCAACGGGCAACCTGAGTTTGATTATTGGCCACGGTTAACAAAAGTGGTGAGTGACACCTGAACTAATGCTAGGCCCCTGATTCCAGCAGATCTCACTATCCAGTCTGGTGAAGTATGGTCAAATGAACTTCCTGGGTCAATGCGACATGGGGCGTTGGTGATGGTTGCTTTTCAGAGGTGTTCATTTTGGGATAGCTGTGTCGAGCACTCTCCCTCTCTTCCAGCGTGGGAGGCGAAATGTTGCGAGGGAGAGCGCTCGGTGACACGGCTATCCCGAAAGAACAGCTCTGAACAGCAACTATCATGAATCGAGCCGTGAAAACCTACATCGATCCACATTTGTATTATTGTTATGATGCAATTGCATCGTCATCATCATCACAACCTGCAAGTGATGATCTCATCATTACACGCATCTTCTTCCATATCTATAATTATAACGAGGAGCGATTGTCTTAGTGAAAATTATTATCCACACCGGTAGCAACCATATCATCGTCACCATCATCATCGTTATCATAAACACTAATAACAAAATCATCGCTCAGACACCCGTCGTGCAGGGTCGTGTGCGGTGCGTGCGGTGAGCGCCACCGCCGCGTGCGCCGGGAACCTTCCCGCAGTGTCGTCCGCAGCGCCGGCGGGGGGCGCCCCCCTTTTGCCCCCCGACAAACGGCCCAGCAGCGCGCTGAGCGGCGGGCATCTGTCCAGCAGCGGGTCGTGTGAATCTCACACTGCCATCCCAGATTCCATCGTGCCAGTGTCAGCGCCACCTAGTGCGCACGTGAGGCGGCGTCAGTCTATACGCTCGCGAGACGTCAGGAGCGAGCGTGGCAAGCGGGGGGGCGGCCGAAAGGAACCGGCATCTGGCTTCCGCTCGTTCCGTCGGGTTAGCGTCAGGGCGCCGTGTCGGGTTACGCCGACGCCGGCGGTCGGTTGACGACGGGCGCTGTCGCCGGGGAACAGCCGCGGCGGCATGGTGCGACAGAGCCGCTTCGTGGCGTGGTACCGCACGTGCCGCTGGTGAGCGCCGTCGCGGGCTCGCGCCTCGACTCGCCGATCCCCTCTCCCTCCCGGAGGTCGCCGGCGCTCGCTGCGGCCGAGCCGGTGCCGGCGACGCCGGAAACCGCTCAGTAACCGGGACTGACCGCCGTTGCGCAGACAGGTCGCCGGTTTGCTGGCGCTGCGCGTAGCACCGCTGCTAATGACGGAGACGATGTTGACGATGATGCTCTTGCTGCTGCCGCTGGTGGTGCTACTGATGCTGCTGGCGATGCGAGTGGTATTGCTGTTGTTGGTGGGTGCTGTTTGTTAACGATGGCTCCGCCGTTGCTAATGCCGCTGCTATCGTTGCCGAGAGGAGTTACTGCTGGTGCCGGTGCAACTGCTACTGCCGCCGGTGACGTTGGGCGGCGTTTCCGAGCGGCCGGTGCGGGGAGCGTTTGTCCCGATCGCGCTCAGGGCGTTTTGCAGGGGCCTTCCCTGCCCGTTGGTTCTGCAGACTCCAGACTTCCAGGAATAGAGTGCAGTTGTAACGCAAGCTTGGGTTACGCCGAAGATGGTCCCGAGCAATTGGCTCGGACACCGTCGCCGGCAGCAGTTGTGTAAATAGTCACCCGGCCCAGCGATTCGACCTGTTGTCGCGATTGCGAGCTGCGATTCGATGATCCGAGTGTTTTATACGGCTCGTTGTTTACCTTCCAGTTTGTATCGTTTGATTGGTGTCGTTTGTACGGTTTCGTCTGGTCTCCGAGCCTACGCAAAACATCAGTCCGTAGTTACGTAGATAATCGATTCTTACGTGCTTCGCGAACGAGATTGGCCGCGAGTTCTCAGGCTCGTTGAGGGTGACCTGGTCGTATGCAACACTAACATCATCGTCACCAGTCCCCGCTTAATCCTGTAGAGGGTCGCGGTGAGCCAGAGCCTATCCCGGCAGACACAGGGGGCCAGGTAGAGTTACACCCAGGATTGGACGTCGGTCCAGCACAGGGCACCGGGTGAAATTTAGTCAGCAGGTTCATTAATCAAGGCACCAGCATGTCTTTGGACTGTGGGAGGAAACCAGAGTACCCAGCAAAAACCACGTGAATACGGAGAGAACACGCAAACTCGACACAGCAGAAAAGCACCCGAGCTGGGAATTGAACCCGGCTCCTTCTTCCTGTGAGGCGGCGACGCCGCTCACTGCGCCACCGTGCCGCCCCGCGACACTAACATACGATCGGCAATTCGTTTAAATTAATAGATCGTGAGTGGTTGATTCGCACGATGTAACTCTCCATAACGCGAGCAGAGGAATCGATTGTAACAGATGGGGGGACGTGTTGTTGCATGCCTGGGCTTCAGTGTAATCCCCTGGGGGTCAAGGTAGAAGCGTTCACGTCGCGATCCCTGTCAGGTAATACTTGGTATTGCCTGCGAATTCTACCAAACACTTCGAGGCCGAGCTGAAAGACAACGATGTCCAGAGGCTGACCATCGTGCTTCGAAGCATCGCGAAGAAGAAGTGTAATCCCCGAAGAAAGGGGCGGGGAGGCAGGACGCGAGGATAATTGTTCTCGTTGATTTGGTTTACATTTTTCTTTACCCAGTGCTGCTCCGTTCGGGGGGAAATGCAGTAAAATCACACGCTAGCTCGTGTAGATGTAGTCTGTACTTAACCTTGGTGGCGCGGCGATAATACGCCTCGTAGCAAGAAGGCCCTGGGTTTTTATCCCGGCTCGGGTGTGTTTATGCGCGGAGTTTGTGTGTTCTCTCCGTATCCGCATGGGTTTTTGACAGGCACTCCGGTTTCCTCCCATAGCTAAAACACGGTTTGGCCGATATCATTTTAGTATATATATGCCGCATTGTTTGGCAAATGTTGGCGCCGGCTTACCGTGTGGCTGCCTTCCCCAACCCCAGCCCCCCTGAGTTTCCTCGTGTCTCCGAGTCGTTTTCCTTTCCTCAAGAGTGACTGACCGCTGCGCAGCGGCGTGTTGTAAGTGGTAAAATCATCATTATTATTATTGCGTGTCCCAGGCTTCATGGCCTACACAGCGACACGTAGACTGCTTCTATGCCACAAGTTGAATCCATTACTGCGTGGGGTCAGCTGCCCGGATTTTCTCTCCTCTGTTCTGCGCCTCCTCTCTGAATACATACGCAAGGTTTTGAATATATCCCAGTCAGACGTATCACGACTGCCGGTCGTTTAAACACGGCACCGCAGTGATGTGTTGAGTTTCAGGTTTATTTTGATGAACCAGTTGAGAACTCGAGACACCAGGATGAGTCTCGTTTGCGAGAGAGAGCTGTGTCACCATGATTAAACAGATTATTTGGCGATGCCGAGGTGTCAACGGTAGACAAGCGCGATTGACAAAAACAACTGGACGCGTGCGTCAGTAACACTGCTGCTGCTACGGCTGCTGCTGCTGCTATGGTTGCTGGTGCTGCTGTTGCCGCCGATGTCGAGCTCTGAAGAAGGGCCATCACCCGAAACGTCGCCTGTTATGTATTTTTTTTACTTTAAGGCCTCAGTGTGCTTGATGAATGTGTCGACATTTTTAGGTCACTAAAATCTCATTGCGGTGATACAGTGCAGCTCTGGGCCATGCTTTTAAAGTATTTTTGTGGTAGTTTTTCCTTTTCACGGATTTGCTGGCGATAAGGGCGTGGGGCTGTGTGGTCGCCCCCCAGAGTCCAGAGGTCACGGTTTTGCACCGAGTGCTTCGGTTTCCTCCCCCCACAATGCCCTGTGCCCTGCCTGTCATCAAAGAGTGATACAAACAGCTGCAGGATTGCATTTTAAACACGGGGAATCGCCGGATACTTTACATTTCAAGATAGCGACAATTGCTCTCGAGAGCTGCTCTCTTTCGAGATAGCCACGTCGAGCGTTCCTCCTCTCGTTTTTGCAACGTTTTTTCCCTCCCACGCTGGAGGCATCATCGGGTTGATGATAACGTCACCGACCTTAGGCACGGGCTTCACGCAACCTTGTGCTGGCCACCGGCTCACTCTAGTCAAGGTAGAGACCTTTGCTCACTGGGCAGCAGTGGGAAAGGCCGCACGCACCCGATTCGTGCTTCTTAAGACTCGGGCAGCTGGGTGGCGGCGGCGCGCTGGAAACGCTCGCGCCTCACAGCGAAAAGAACCTGGGTTTGAGTCCTGTTTTGGGCCCCTCTCCGTGTGGAGTATGTGTGTTCTCCCCCTGTTCTGCGTGGGTTTTCTCCGGGTTCTCCGGTTTCCTCCCATAACTTAAAAAAAAAACACTCATTAGTTATTTGGCCGATAACATCATAATATATAGGAAGCAGTGTGTGGCAATATGGCGCCGGCAAAACCGCCTGGCTGCCTCCTCCACCTCTCTGCGCCTTCCTCGCGCCTCTGAGTCGTTCTCTCGTCGAGTGAGTACCTTTGACAGTGAACGAATATGTGCGAATTATAAATGTAAAGTTATTATTATTATTAGTATGTTTTCCCTCTGGTCTGCATGGGTTTCTCCCCCCTGAGTTCTCCAGTTCCTCCCATAGGTAGGAAAACAAAAACGTACACTGTATTTGATATTGGCCACGTCGACCAATGCTGGAAAACGACACAACCAAATTACTCGTTCGGGAATACGCACGGCAATGTCGCCCCCTCTCCTGCGACAAAGCTGGCAGGAACCTCCTAAATCTTGAGACCCCCGTGAGGATTTTCTGGATAAGCAAGCTTAATAAGAGTAATAATAAGACTCATCATCAGTACAGTGGAGCCGTGATTGTCTCCTGGTACACCGGTGCCCGAGGCACGCGTACAGAGCGACTCTGGTCCGTTCACATTGGGATAAACTTAGCGCAGCCCGAGGCCACGCAGTTTCCTTGTTGTACCTCTCACCACCTATGTGAAAAATGCCAAAACTCAGCTGTTTGGCTTGGTGGATGGTGGCGGTTGTCACAAACCCGTGTCAAGAATGCTGATGTTATCCTGACGTGCAAGCTATGCCGGGATTTGTGCTGTTTGGTGATTTAGTGGTGCCCCGATGGTTTGTATTGGGCCGGCGTGAACGTTTGTTTTTGGTCAGCATGAACGATTGCATTTGGCCCGTAAACTTCCTCATTAAGTTTACATCCTCGGCTACGGAGGATTGTATAGCGCCGGCAAGCGGCGGCTCGGTAGTTAGCGAGCCGCACCGTGAACTCAGCGACCAAAGTTCAAGTCCAGATTCTGGCTATTATCGGTTGCGAGTGATGTCGAAAGAGATCCACTGACCAGCATGGTGAAGTATGGTAAGCAACCCCTATAACCGATACTATGCATAGGTGGCCTTCATCCAGCAGTGGATTGACAAAGCACTCTAGATTGAATAACAATAAACTATTTTACGAATGGCCAAACTTCCCAGTGTAGCAGGACCCTCCCAAAAAAGGAGCCTTGAGGCTCAGTGAAGCTTTGCTGTGTAAATAATGACATTATCATCGCCCCGTGAGCCAATCACCTGCAGCCTACCCGATCTCGACAGAAGCTAAGCAGGCCTGAGCCTGCAAAGTGCTTGGATGGGCGACCACTATGCGCGCTTGGTCGCCATATCCGGCCGCGGGACTACCCTGCATTGCGAAGCTGAGGGCAGTGCAGCTACACTTGCTGTTGTAGCGTACTCGTTCCCACGCTACTATGTCGACGCTCCCTGTCTTCACCAACCCGCACTGAAGGGAGTGGTGAAGTATGGTTAGCGAACCGCCACGACCCTCACGGCGAGGGGGGAGGCCGTCATCCAGCAGCGGATTGACAGTTTGGCTGCTGCATGTGTGCACACATTATTATTATTGTTGTTATCGTCACAAAAAAACTGATCAAGCCGGGCAGGCCGGGACACGGCCTGGGTACGCGGGCACAAGATACAAACTGTTTGCGTTTTGGTATGCGTCATTCTTTGAGTCGTAAAACAAATGACTCGGGAAATAAAACTCTCTGCGGGCAGAGAAAGAAGTGGAAAGGTCGTCGATCAGGAACCAGTTCTCGAGATTGTGGCGATCGCTGCCAGGCAGATCTGCCTCTTCGTCATTGTCATTAATTAGCCGACATCATGATTGATGATTGGCATCGGCTGGGAACCGGATTATAACCACACCTGCCGGTTTAGTTTGGCTCTGGGTGAGACCGTGACAGGCTAGTTGCACGGTGGGAGGCTGAGTGGACTCTGGCGGGGCCTGCCGTAGCCGAGAGGTAGAGACGGCCCCCACCCAGGTGCACTTGACCTCCCAGCTTGACCCCGCCGACCGTGACTGACCGTGCCGTCAGACCGAACCGTCGCTCACAGCCTGTGGAGAAAGTTTGTGTGGGGAGACTTAGCCGATCTGCTGAGAGGAGACGGCTGTTGTGGCCCGGCTGTGTTGGCGGTAGTGCTGCCTGGCTCTCCGACGCGTGTTCGGGTTGTGCCGCTTGCCGTGTGTTTGGGCACCGTGTCCCGACGTTTTGCTGCACGTTCCGCGAGCTTCAGCAACTGGTGACGCATTGGAGAGTTGTCGCGGTCCTGTTGGGGTTTCCGCCTGCCTGGCGATTCGATGAACGTACTCAGTTCAGTGTTGGAAATAATAATAATAATAATATCATTTATAGAGCGCCTTTCACCCGAGGGTCACAAAGCGCTGCACAAGGCTGTGGAGAGAACGGCATGTCAATAACAGCAAGACAGAAATGCGATTCATTAATCGGTTATGGTTTGTTTTGGGTCTCATTCGCATCGGTGGCGATAATCTAAGTTGACTCGGCTTAAAATGAGTATCCGGTGCGGTGTGCAAACAAAAGCACCGGGGGAGACAAAGGCAGCCGGAAGTTTGGCTGGCAACACCACCCCACCGTAGGAACCCGCTAATAGTACCTGCCCCAACAGCGTGCGTCGGCTACACGGGGGATCTTTGTGCTTACGTGTGTGTGTGTGTGTGCAGGGTGGATGTGCGGGTGGGCGAGAGCCCGGAGCCAGGCGAGGAGGGCGATGAGGGCCACTCGGAGCCCGAGGGGCTTGTCGGCTCCGACGACGAGGAGCAGGAGGACCCTGCGGACTACACCAAGGGTATAAGGCACCCTTTTGCCAGATAATGTGAAAAACATTACACGAGGTTCTTACATTTTCTGGCAACGAGACAAGTGTTTAGATCTTTAAAAAATATATAAAACGGACGCCTTTTTGCAAGCTCTCTTTATGGCCTTGTCTCTAGCACGTGTGGCTTCTTGCAAGGGAATGCGGCTATTGCTGTACGGCGGTGTGTCTGCAGGGCTTTGAGATGGTGTGGGGTGGTTGAGCAGGAGCTGTGTGGATTCAGTGTTGGCCGTACCAACCCTTTGAACGCGGTTCCAACTTCATTGGTGCTCACTAACAACACTTGCCCGAGTATCATGCAAGGCTGTACATGGTATCTTTGTCTGTGTGTGCTACAGGGGGCTACCACCCCGTGAAGATCGGGGATCTGTTCAACGGGCGCTACCATGTTGTGCGCAAGCTGGGGTGGGGCCACTTCTCCACCGTGTGGCTCTGTTGGGACATGCAGTGAGTCTCGCCTAGCACAGCCCCCCCACTCTTACACACCTACATAGTGTAACCCACTATGCTGTTAAAGGAACGCACCCCCTTCCCCCCAGAAAAGGAACTGCATCTTACTGTAACCTGGGCCGGTACGAGCGGAGTCCTTGTGTGGGGCCTACACCACCAGATGTCCCGTTGGCCCTCCCAAGTTCACTCTCCTTCGTGGCATAATCACCGTTAGGGTGCCCCACCACACACAACTGTTCTAGTGGCCCCCCAGTCCGAGGTCCATGGAGTCCAGAACCAAGTGGGCCAAGTGGGCCTTGAGGTGTAGAAGGTTGAGAACCCCTGGACTAGTCCATAGCAGGGGCTGCCCTGGATTAACCAAGCCCATTCTTAGTCTGAAAAGCACATAGATTTGAATTCTCGCCTTTACGCTTTACCTTATTACTGTCGTGCAGCCTCTGCAGCCTTACTGCGAGTGGTCTCACCATGCATGTGGCAGCGTTTGTTGGCGCCGGTTACGTTTGGTGTGCCAGGGGGTCGCCGTCGGCGCCAGCGGTCGGCGATCGGGGGAACTGGCTAGTCCTCGCAGGGGCGAATCTGAGCGCGTGTCCACCCCCCGCACGCCCCTTGTCGCCCCTCCCCCCGGGCAGGGTGAAGTGGTTCGTGGCGCTGAAGGTGGTGAAGAGTGCGCCGCACTACACGGAGACGGCGCTCGACGAGATCAAGCTGCTGAAATGCGTGAGTGGCGCGCGCGGACACGCGGCAACGCGTCACCGTGACGACGACGCTGCCGCCACCTGACCACAATACGAGCACACCGCACCGCTGCTACAGCCACAGGGCTATTGCTACAGCCACACTGCAGGACCATCATCATACAGCACGGCAGCACCGCTAAAGCACCAACATCACCACAAGCCACCGCTACTGCAGTGGACTACTATCGTCACGCTACACCGCTACGACATTGCACCACCGTACTGCACCACCACCTCACGATGCCACCACCGCCACTCGTGTAAACACTACGACGTAACGGTACCACCACCACCACTACTTCCGCACTACGTCACAACAACATTGCACCATCGTATTGCACCACCACCCCAATACTGCACCACCACCTCACGATACCGCCACCACCACCACCGTCGCGCGGCGCCACCGTCGCCACGCGGGCGCGCGTCCCAGCGGCCGCGTGCCCGTGCGTGTGCCCGCCCGCAGGTGCGGGACGGCGACCCCAAGGACCCGAACCGGGAGAAGGTCGTGCAGTTGGTGGACGACTTCAAGGTGTCAGGGGTCAACGGCCTCCGTATCCTCGTCCACCTTGCCCCCGCACATCGCCCAGCAGGGGTCACACGCAGCAGCAGCAGAGGCGGCGATTACCGCAGGAGTCCTTGTTGTGCCAATGCAGAAAACCTGTAAAGAGCGTGCAAGCTCACTGGGTATTTTTCTGCTGTAATCTTCTTGTTCTTGGCTGTCACTCACTACTGAGTATGACGTATCTGGCATCGCTTTATATGTGAATCATGTAAACCGATTCTGTGTGTGCAGCTCCTGCCACAAAAGTTGCAAGATAGGTGACTCGTTGCTGGGTTGGGTTGAGAAGTATCTCGGAGTTCTTTACGTCTCTGGTTTTCCTTCTCGATGTGCGCATCAACAAGTTTTGTTGTCTCCATTGGGTTCTATCATTGGCATGAGCCTCCCGACAGGTTATGTAGTGTAGTGGTTAGCACACCGTGTTTTCAAGCCGGCGACCTGAATTCAATTCCCACTCACGGCCAATATCACAACGGTGAATATTTTGATCAGCTGTTGGCCTCCCCTAGGTCGACTCGACCTTAATTGAGTACCTGGTCCAGTACATACACATCAGCACCGTGGAGACAGAGGTGGCGTGGCGTGGTGTTGGGCCACACCACCCCCTCTTGTACCGTGCTGCCTTTATAGGTGCTCGCTAACAGCGGTCGTCCCAACAGTCTGTTAAGGCTACACGGTGGATCTTCGCGTGCGTGTGTACCGAGCGCACCGTCAGCGCGGGTTTCCCTTGACGGGTTGCGGCGGCTCCCAGACGTGTGCATGGTGTTTGAGGTGCTGGGCCATCAGCTCCTCAAGTGGATCATCAAGTCCAACTACAAGGGGCTGCCCCTGCCCTGCGTCAAGAGCATCATCCAGCAGGTGACCTCCGTCGAACCCTCGCTCGCTCTCCTGCCACTCCTAGCATCCCTGGCACGGCTGGCACAGCAGGCACCGCTGGCAGGAACGATAGTGATGTGTGTTTGATAGCAAGCGAGCGACCCCCTTGTATACACCGGGGCGTCGCGGAGCACTTGACATCCCGCGACTCGTATCGGCGCTCCTCACAGGGCCATCCCCCGTTGGCAGCTGTCCCCGTGTGCTACAGGTTGACTTGGAACCTGGCCTGAGAATGGGCACTAGTCTGCCAGTAGGCGACGATGACTGCTACGCTGTTACCAAAGAAAGTTGAACAAAAGCTAAATAAGTGTGCAAAGAAGCAGTGTTGGAGAGCCACATTGATTATAGAGCGTGGACAGCACAGGCCCCAGTAAATCACCACGTTACCCCAGACTCTCCAGTCTGTCAGCCAGGATTCAATCGGCCACGCCATTACTGGGCGTTCCTCTGCCGTTTCCGAACTGGATAGGGTCCGCGTGCCTGCCACTCGCACCTTTGCTGTCTTCGGGACAATCACAAATGTCCTCGTGGACAAATAACAAACTCTGTCCCGTGTTGTTGAGTCGCGCCCGTTAGCTCTGCTCCCTGGTGGCCTTCAGTCTCTCGACACTGCTGACGACTGCGCGTAAAGTTGGACGAACCTATAAACAGAAGCCGCGTACGGTAAACAAACGCGCGGGTCGGAGACGTCGCCGTCACCCTGACGGCCGGCGGCGGCCGCCGCCGCGTGTGCGCAGGTGCTGCAGGGTCTGGACTACCTGCACACCAAGTGCAAGATCATCCACACGGACATCAAGCCGGAGAACATCCTGCTGTGCGTGGACGACGCGTACGTGCGCCGTCTGGCCGCCGAGGCCACGCAGTGGCAGCAGCAGGGGGGGCCGCCCCCCTCCGGTTCCGCCGTCTCGACCGCTCCGCAGCTCAGGGGGGTGAGCGCCCGCCGCGCCGCGCCGCACCGCGCCGCACCGCGCCGTAGTGACAGCGTTAACACGGCGCCTCTGGCATCGTCACAGCCAGCAGTGTTGCCAGTAACGGCATATTCGTTATTAGCTTGGTACCACCGCCGCACGGCCATCACGCCACTGCCACACCACCACACTGCCATCACACCACCACCAACCAAACACATTACCACCATCACCAACCCTGGGCAACCGCTCTGACGCTGGCCCCCCGCTCCCCTCCCGCTCCCGCCCCCCCCGACCTCACAGAGCGACGGGAAGCTGTCGCGCAACAAGAAGAAGAAGCTGAAGAAGAAGCAGAAGCGGCAGGCGGTTCTCCTGGAGCAGCGGATGCAGGACATCGAGGTCATGGAGCGCGAGGTGAGGGTGGCGGCGGCGGTGGCGGCGCCAGCCGGGGCTGTTCAGTCGGTTCATGGTTCTGCCAGGGAGCCTCTCTAGCGCATACATAGTTTACCCTTCGATCATGACCCAGGCGATTTGGAAGCGGCCTGCGGCTCAACTTAACCGCGGTGTGCCCATTTATACCGCTGGGTGGGGAGAGGTGGTAAGGGCCGGGCGGTGCGGGAGGGAGGGCGCGGGGGGTGGTGTTTTAACTAACGCGCTAGGAGAGATGGAACCGGCTCCCGGCGTGCTGACGGCTGTGCCTCGCGCGTCTCCTGCCCACAGGCGCAGGAGAACAAGGGCGACTCGCCTAGCGAGACCTCGCAGGACGGGCCGCAGGAGGCGCCCCCGCACGACGCCCCGCGCGACGCCCCGTGCGCGCACGGGGACGACGCGGAGGAGGACATGGAGCAGGGGGACGGGGACAAGGCGGCCGCGGGCGGGGGGCGGAGCGCCGCGCAGGCCGCAGCGGCCGCGGAGGAGGACGGGCAGGAGGAGCGACGAGGGGACGAGCGGAGGAAGGATACGGAGGAGGAGGCCGCGGCGGCGATGTCTCCGGGATGCCCCGCGGACCCCGAGCGGGAGGCCGCGCGCGACGACGCGTTGCCCACGGCGAGGGCCGGCGACGCCGCCGCGGACCGGAACGAGGAAAAGGAGGAGGTCGCCGATGGGCCCGCGGCGGCACGGGACGAGGTTGTAGCCGCGGCGGCCGATTTGCCCGGAGGTGAGGCGCGGGCCGCCCTCCACGCTGAGCCTCCCCCGGAGGCGACCCACAATGCTTTGCCGCTTCACGATGCTGTAGGGCCGCAGGCGGGGGAGTGTTCCCACGATGCCGTGCAGCTGCAGGCGACGCTGCTGGAGCTGGATGACATGGCGGACGAAGCGGAGGAATGTAAGCGGCGTGCGACTGCCGTGGCGGCTTCTCTCCCCTCCGCCTGCGCCTCCATCCTTAACGCCGTCGCCCCCTCCCGTGCCTCGGTCCACCTCCCCCTTCCGCGTTCCTGCTAACGTTTGTGGTCGCCCCGTGTGCCGTGTGTGTCGGTCCGAGATCGCGCGGCCAGAGTTTCACGTCGCCCAGGTTCTACGATCCCTGCCGCTGGCTCCCAGGGCCGTCCCGCATCAACTGCAGGATCACACTCGGCGTCTTCGTGATCCTCCTCGCCACTTGGCCCTGCCTGCCTCTCTCCTCTCCCTTCACTCTAACCCCCTCCACACACTCTCCTACCTCTTCCCTCTCACCTCACTCTACTCCCTTCCACACACCTATCTGGGCCTGTAATTAACGTTCCATCTGAATTATTAATTTCAACTACACGCGGCCTTTACCTACATGTCGCATAATAGATATAGATAGATGTTTATTGTTACAGCAGAAAAATACCCAGTGAGCTTGCAAGCTCTTTACAGGACTCCTGCGACACAACAAACATGCGAATAGCAGCGGCGACACTACATTGACTTCAGCTTTCGACTGGCTGATGGAAATGTTCAAATAGTTAATTATTGAACGTATCACCTGCTCGTTAACGATAGGTCTCCAGCGGCCCGCGACCCCCGTGCTCGGTTAAAGCGTACCCCCTCTCCCCCCCGTGCCGTCCACCGGGCCCTGTCGCCGCAGTCGGCGAGGAGGAGACGGCGGGAGGCGAGAGGCCGGCGGAGGCCGCCGCCGCCGGCGTCGCAGGGGACGAGCGGCCGCTGTGCAACGGCCGAGCGCACAGCCCCTCCTCGCAGCTCTCGGGCTCGGGCCTCTCGTCGCTGGCCTCCGAGGGCCGCGCAGCGACGGCGGAGGTGCCCGCCGGGCCCCCCGCGGAGGGCGGCGACCGGGGAGACGCGGGGCCCGCGGCCAGGAGAGGGCCCGGCGGCGGCGGCGGAGGGGAGCCGGAGGAGCGAGCCGAGCGCAGTCGCGCCACGTGCTCGTCCGGCGCGGGCGACGCTTCGCAAAGTGAGCTCGCCTCTCTCTCCCTCCCTTTCTCTCCGTCTCACTCGCTCTCTTCTCTGTGGCTCGCCCCGCCGTCTTTTGTGCAACCGCTTGGGGGATTCATTGCCACTGGAAAGACATTGGCGGCCGGGCGTGGTGCTGGCCACCCACCCTCTCGTGTACCGCGCCGGCCTTCATAGTGCTCACTAACAGCACTTTACCCTACAGTCTGTTATAATAATAATAATAATAGCATGTATATAGCGCCTTTCACCCGAGGGTCACAAAGCACTGCACAAGGCTGCGGAGAGAACGGCATGTCAACAACGACAGAGCACGGAAAATCAGCAACAATTTTTTTTAAGGCTATACGGGGGATCTTTGTCTTTGCATCTGCAATACGTACGTATAAGGTGTGTGTGTAACGTGTGTCACGTGTGTGTTTGTAACGCGTGTGCGCGCGTCCAGCTCCGCCGTCCTCGGCCGACCTCGTTGTGAACCTGCTGGACCCCGGCAACGCCGAGAATCTGACCATCAAGATCGCCGATCTCGGCAACGCCTGCTGGGTGGTGAGTGGCCACATCTCACCACCGCGCCTCGCCTCACCTCGCCTCCTCGGCTCACCTCTGCGGATGAGGTGGTGTGGCTGTTAAATGCGCTCGGGGTCGGGAAGCCGCGAGTTGATCTGCGACCTGCGTGCGAGTCGGCGCTTGTCGATCGGTGCCCGGTGGCGGTGGGTGATGTGGCGCCACCACCACGGTGGCGCCACATCGTGAGTGAGACGGTGCGCTGGTGGCACGGTGAGTAGCGCTGCCTCCTCACAGCCAGAAGGGCCCGGGTTTGATCCCTGACGGTGATGGTGCAGCGACGGTGTGATGACCGTCGTCGTGATGTGTCCCCTGCAGCACAAGCACTTCACGGAGGACATCCAGACGCGGCAGTACCGCGCGCCCGAGGTGCTGATCGGGGCCGGCTACGGCGTCGCCGCCGACATCTGGAGCACGGCGTGCATGGTGAGAGGCGCGGCCCCTCACGTCCGCAGCGTCACATCCTCGCCTCCGGAGCCTCGCAACATCTCCCCTCCCATAGTCTGATGCTCACAATCTGATGTGTGTGTGGTGTGCGCCGTGCAGGCGTTTGAGCTGGCTACGGGCGACTACCTGTTTGAGCCGCACTCGGGAGAGGACTACTGCCGAGACGAGGGTCAGTGCACACCGCGTTCACCCGCCACTCGCTCGCTCGCTCACGTAGCCTTAACACACTGTAGGAGGGTCAAGTGCTGTTAGGGAGCGTCAGCAAAGACCGGCACGGCACTCGAGGGGATTGGTGGCCAGCACCACATCCGGCCGCCTTTCTCTGCTTAGTGGCGCAGTTCACACACCACACCCGTTACTCATTTGAGGCTGAGTCGATCTAGGCGAGCCCTAGGACCAGTTCAGAAAATTGTCACTGGTATTGGTGGCCATGATCGCGAATCAAACTCGGGCGGCCGGGTTCATAGTGCACCGCGCTAACCGCTAGACTACGGCTCTCCATACCCGCGCACTCATTTGATGCAGCTCGCGGCCAAAGTAGCCTCGCAGCAAATATCTCAAACGCTGCCCACGGATGATGGATGCAGCTAGCGGGGTCGCTATGGAATTCGTGGTTTCAGATCCTCGACAGGGGTGGCGACGGCGCGATATCCCCGATTTGTCGTCGGCGTGGGAGATTGACACTTCTGCCACGTGAATGTAAAGCGTGACGTCGTTCCGCGGGATCGGTGATTCGGCGCTCGTTAGGGACGCTGCCGGCCGGCGCCCGTCCGGGTTGCCCCGCGCCACTAGGGCCGGCGCTAGAGCGGCGCACGCTTGCGCTCGCCGAGCTCGGGGCTGTCGACCTCTCGCCGCGCGCACAGAAGGTGTGACGTCTAACGGTTGTGTCTGTATTCCCGTTCCCAGACCACATCGCCCTGATCACGGAGCTGATGGGGAAGATTCCCAGGAAGTATGCGCTCTCGGGGAAATACTCGAAGGAATTCTTCACCAAACAAGGTGCGCTGTGTGGCATGGCCGGTCTTCTTCTTCTTTGCGATTCTTCGAAGCGCGATGTTAAATTACAGTTTCCCATTTTCTTACACAGCCCCTTGCATTTTCATTGAACTCCG
>JAZEWU010000014.1:8856505-8871141 GCA_036362915.1 Geotria australis
ATACGAGACACGGGGAGAGCCAGGGGATATACGGGACACGGGGAGACACGGGGAGAGCCAGAAACTCACTCTACACAGAACAAGGAGACACGGAGACATGATGAAGCGGGAGAACCAGGAGCCAAGGTGGTCAACACACCCTACACTGGACACAAAGACAGGGGGACATCGGTGCAGCGGGTCAAGGTGGATGGAGGGGCAGGGAGACGGGAACAGCGGTTGATGGATGACGATCGTGGTGGAGGTCTCGTGAGGTGGAGGAGGTCTCACCCGGAGGCCCCGGCGGATGAGGAAGCGTGCCAGCTCGCTGTCGTGGTACGGCTCAAACTTCAACGCCTGTAGCCACGCACACGGTCAACATCGTCATTTTATCCCGGCGGACACAGGGCGCGAGGCAGGGTTATACCCAGGATGGGACGCCAGTCCATGGCAGGGCACTGGGGGTTATTTAGTCAGCAGGCCAATTAACATATGCAGCAGCATGTCTTTAGACTGTGGGAGGAAACCGGAGTGCCCGGCGACAATCCTCGCGGACACGGGGCGTAGAACATGCCAACTCCACACAGAAAGGCGGCACCCGAGCCGGGATTCGAACCCCCGGGCGCCTTCTTGCTGTGAGGCGGCTGCGTTACTCACCACTACGCAGACTCCGTGCCGCCCCACAACCGATTTTCGGTCGCCTATTTTGCGCGACCAACACTAAGAGAGCGAGCGTCTCGCCCGCGCGAGCGCCTCGCCCGCGCGAGCGTCTCACCTGCACGAGCTGCAGCAGGTATCGGAGCACGTCGTCGTCGCCCAGGAGCTCGAGCCTGCGCACGGCGAGGCCGCGCGCCCTCGCGTCCACAAAGTGCGAGTCCAGCAGCTGGAGCGCCACGTCCAGGCCGAGTCGCGCCGGGTCGCAGAGGCTCAGCACGCGGTGCGTCTCCTGCTCGCGGTCGCAAGCCACCGCGATGGGAAACGCGGACGGGCGCGGGACGGAAAGATCGGTGTTTGACGGCGGGCGGCACGGTCGCGTGGCGGCGAGTTGCGGTGCCGTCTCGCAGTAAGAAGGGCCCGGGTTCGAATCCCGGCTAAGGGGGCCTTTCCGTGTGGAGTTTGCATGTTCTTTCCCCGTGTCCGCGTGGGTTTTCGCCGGGCACTCCGGTTTCCTCCCACGGTCCAAACACATGCTGTCACATAGGTTAATTGGCCTGACTAAATGTCACCCGGTGCCATGTGATGGCCTGGCGTACCATCATGGGTATAGCCCTGGCTTGCACCCTATGTCTGCCGGGATAGGCTCCGACTCACCGCAACCCTGTATAGGACTAAGCGGTTTCTGACAATTAATGAATGTTTGATGGCTGCTCTTCAAAGATGTTCTTTCGGGATAGCCGTTTCGAGCGATCTCCCCCTCTCCCTCGCGACGTTTGGGCTATCGAGAAAGGACAGCTCTGAAGAGCAACCATCATGAGTCGAGCTGTGAAAACCCACATCAGTAGATTGATCCATCCATTGTCAGAAACTGCTTGATCCTGTACAGGGTTGCAGTATGAACAGCTTGCACGCTCACTGGGTATTTTCTGCTGTCATAATGAGCAGATATCTATCTATGTAATTTGGTTTGTCACGTGAACAAAACGTGCCGATCCTTTACTGCTTCGGCAACGCACCGGTGTGTTGGAGAGAAACCCCACATTGACTATGGTGTACGACGTTGCGCTAATATTTGCGATCAACTTCATCAGTAGCGAGCCTGATTGCAACTATCAGCCAAACGTGGCATCATCATTGTAAACGTTGTAAAGTAATGATGACGGATTACAGGAGGAATCTGGATCTCGGGTGCGCGGTGAGGTGGCTGCAGGGTGCCACATCCCTGCCAGCCGCCTCCATCCGCATTGCCGCGACAACACGCCCCGTTGCGTGGCCCCCGCCTCACCTGCACGGCCTCGGCGCGGCCCCAGCGCACGGAGCGCAGCAGCTTGGGGAGGCCTTGCGGCCGCGACGCGGCGCAGTGCGCGCGGTGCCTCCACAGCAGCGCGCGCTCCTCGGCGCTCAGCGCCCCCAGCGGCTCCGCGTTCACCAGAGCCTCGAAGCGCAGCCACTCGGCGCTCCCCGGGGGCAGCACCGACTCGGGGCGGGCGCTCTCGCCCTCGCCGCCCGCCCCGTCCTCGTCCCGGCCCCGGGGCAGCGCCACGCGGAACGCGTACGTGTCGAGCAGGAAGCGCACGACGGCAGCCCCGTCTCGCTCCGGGTTCTGCTCCGACGACAGCCTGTCCGCCTCGATGGTGCCCATGTCCTCGCCGCGCTCCGGGTGCCTCCACATGCGCAGCAGCTGCTCCCCCTGGCGCAGCAGCGAGCGGTGGTCGACGAGCTGCAGGTTCACGTAGTACATGAGCCGCGCGCTCTTGGCCCGCGGCTCGGCGGCCGAAGCGGGGGCGTCCGGGGCGCCGCCGCCGCCGCCGCGCTGCTGCGAGCCGGGCTTGACCCCGTGGACGGAGATGGAGAGCCTCGCCTCGCGCGGCAGGTCCCTCACCCTGATGTCGAACTCGAGCCGCTGGTTCCACAGCACCTCGTCGTCGGCCAGCGGCCTGGCCGCGGTGGTGGCGGCCGCGAGCACCTCCTGGCCGTGGCAGACGCGCACCTCCGCGAACGCCTCCAGGTCGTCGGCGTCGCGGGGCCGCGCGGGCACCTCCGCCCCCACCAGCTTGACGCGGAACCCGCGGGCGCAGTCCCACAGCGACGCGGCCTGCGCGCGCTCGTGGTCGTTGCGGGCCAGCGACAGCTGCTCGTGCGTGCCCGTGCGGCCCGTGCCCTCGTCCACCAGCGGCCACGGCTCGGCCTCCACCGCGTCGTCCGCCGCGTCGGGCAGCTCCACCACGGCCAGGTGGACGTCGGCGCCCGGCGAGCGCAGGTGGCGGCGCACGCAGTGGAAGTCGCGCAGCGGCACGGCGTCGCCCGCCAGGTACTCCTCGCGGCCGCGCACCTTGAGCGCCAGGCTGTCGGCGCCGCCGCCGCCCTCGGGCGCGCTGAACAGGTCGCCCATCTTGGCCACCTTGCGCAGGAAGGCCGCCAGGACGTCGCGCGGCGGCGACTCGAGGCTCACCTTCATCTTCAGGCTGAAGGCGCCGTGGTGCAGGGTCACGAAGATCTCGCCGCCCGGCGCGCGCCTCCGCAGGAAGTCGGGCAGCGGGCGGGTCGCCACCCGGGCGTCGAGCGCGTAGCGGAGCGGGTCGCGGGCGCGCACCTCCGCGCGCCGCAGGGCGTCCAGCTTCCGGCGCGCGAAGAACACCTCGTCGTCGGGGCCTCCGTCCATCTCGGACAGGTCGACGCCGACCAGCTCCCCCAGCTCCCGGCGCAGCTCCGGGCTCTCCTCCAGCCGCAAGGCGGCCCGCTCGCGCACGTGGATCCTCCTGGAGCCCGGGCACCACGCGTCCCGCTCCTCTTCCCCCCCCTTCTTCCGCTCCTCCTCCTCCTCCTCGATCCAGCGGGTGAAGCAGTGCAGGCTGTGCACCAGCTGCTGCGGGTCGAAGATCTCGAACCACGTGCCCCCGTCGCCCTCCTCGTCACCGGGGTCGTCGTCTCGGTCCCCGTCGCGCGGCTCGCGGTACAGGAAGGCGTAGGCGTCGGCGCCGCAGCGCTGGTAGAGCCGCGGGTGCTCGCTGTGGGCCCGCGCCCGCGCCCACACCAGGGCCCGCATACGCTCCACGGTGGCGCAGAGCGGCACGGGCACCACGAGGCGCTCGGCGGTCCGCGCGCGCGGCGTCGGCAGCACGAACTCCACGGCCAGGGCGCGCGCGCCGGAGCCCGCCAGCAGGGTCCGCCACGGGCCCTCGTCCCGCACGGGGCTGCGGGAGCCTCCCCTCCCCCGCCGCCGCTTCGACTCCGGGCGGAGTTGCACGGCGACGCTCGGGTCGCCGTCGTCCGTCTGCTGGCCGGCCTCCTCGCGGGGGGGCGACTCGGGCCCCGCGTCTGGCCCGGGGTCGCCAGTGAGGCCCCCCGCGGCCCCAAAGTCGTCGCCGTTCTCGGTCGGATCGCCCGCTTCCGCCGCGTCTCCCTCCTCTCCCTCCTCCTCCTCCTCCCCCTCCTCCCCCACCTCCTCCTCCCCCTCCAGCTCCTCCGTCTCGAACATCGCGCCTCGCGTTTAATCCCTGTCCGTGTCGATCGCGCAGACGCTGTTCGTTCACTCACCCGCTCGGCCGATCCGCGTCCAGATTGAACTTTCGACTAAACCGATCCGGCTCCGCGGCGATGGGTCGCTCCGGCAACTAGGACAACTGGCCGTCCGTCGGTGATTGCGCCCATAGGGACCGATCCCTCCCGATGGTTGATCCCGCTTCGCGCGGGTCGATCCCCCGCTCGGAGCCGACACCGGCCAAGCGGAAGCGGCCGGAGAGGGCCTCGTTCCGCCCGCACGGGCCGGGTTCCGCTACCCGCACCCGGGGCCTCTGGAGGAAGTGGGGAGCGCTGGGGCCCACGATAAGCGGCCCGAGGGTGGGGGTGGGTGGGGAGGGCAGGAAGGGGCACACGGAGTTCCTTCTCCCTCCCTGGTCACGTTTCGCTCCCCACGTTGGAAGGCATCGTCAGGCCTCCGCCGTCTGATGATGCCTCCAACCTGGGAGCTGGAACGTTGCCAGGGAGAGAGGGGGAACGCTCGTCAGAGCTGTCCCGAAAGAGCAGCTCTTGAGAGCAATTCTCAGCCGTACATCGAGCTGTGGGAAGCGACGTGTGTGTGGCAATGTGGCGCAATCCGGAGAAAACCCACGGCGTGCATGGGGGGAGAGCTTTCCGGACCGATTTGCTGTACTATGGTTTGGAGGAAGTGGCGCAAACATTTCCACGTGATCCACCAACCCTTGCCTCCTAAGCACTGGATCACAAGGGTGTCTATTCAGCGGTCCTGCCCGAAGTGATTCGATTCCCGCCTCGGGCGCCTTTTTGTGTGGCGTTTGTGTGTTCTGCCCCTGTTCTATAGGGGTTTTCAGCGCGTTCTCCCCTTTCCTCCCATATGTAAGAAAACCACACACTCATCGATTGGCCGATAACATCATAATATAGAGGATGCATGACTGGCAAATGCTGGCGCCCATTAGCTGCGTAGCTGCCGACCCCCCCCCACCCACCTCTTGCTGTGAGGCGGCAGCGCTATACCCACCGCACCACCGTGCCGCCCACGAATACCTTGGACATTAAATAAATACTGTGCCGTCGTAAATTGTAATAACATTGAATTAATAAACCTCAGACTGATTTTCTGCTCAAATGGGTATTGGAGCATTGGTGCTCGTTTCACTGCCCTGGGCAACTGGTGGAAATTCTACATTGCTATGGCAGGGGAGAGTCCATGAAAGGGTAACCGGGCTTAACTTTCCCCACAAGGTGGTACTATTTTATCGACCCCAGAACAATAAAAAGTCAAACCACAACCAGGAATTGAACTTGCAACCTTCCGATCGCCAGCCGCTCGTCCGCCCACCGACCCACCACAGGGTTGAACTGGCCCCCGGAGTTCATATGGAGTGCTCTTGCCATAACATCCGGTAACCTAGCAGCATTTACTAATAATTTAATAATAATAATTTAACATTATAATGTGTTGTTATGCCCTGTGAAGGACTGGCGTCCTAACCTGGGTATCTCCCTGCCTTGCGCCCTGTGTCTGCCCTGATAGGCTCCGGCTCTACAGGACTAAGCTGGTAATGACAAACAAAAGAATATTCGAGAATGATTCGGATTCCGTCGCTAAAGCGGCAACAGCTGATGAAGAAATCACGCACGCGAAGAGAGCTTTGCATTGATCGTGATGCCCATTTAAACATGACCCGGCGGCGTTGGTGATGAGGCTCAGGGAAATCGAAACCGGTGCGCAGGCAGCGCGTGTTGCTCTGACACGTGTTTTATTCCGGCCGCGTTTGTCCCGGACTCCCGATAGGGTGACATTATGGGCGTAATTGTAACGTTACTCTGGTGTCTGGGTATTGATTCTAATTTCTAATGTGGTTTCTAATGTATTCGTCTGTGTTGGTTTCCCCGGGGGGCACGGTCGCGCGGTGAGTAGCGCTGCCGCCTCACAGCAAGAAGCACCCGGGATCGAATCCCGGCTCGGGCGCCCTTCCGTGTGGAGTTTGCACGTTCTCCCCGTGTCCGCATAGGTTAATTGGCCTGCTGACTAAATCACCCCCGGTGCCCTGTGATGGACTGACGTCCTATCCTGGGTATAGCCCTGCCTTGCGCCCTGTGTCTGCCGGCATGGGCTCCGGCTCACCGCAACCCTGTACAGGTTTAAGCGGTTTCTGACAATGGACGGATGATGGATGGTTGGCCGCGTGGTACTGAGCGTGATCGCCAGGGGTCGGTGTCGCCCCGCGTGCCCTGGCTCCGCTCAGTGCCCGCTTCATCCTGCACAGCAGCGCTTCTTATCCTTTACTGCAGCCTGCACCCCTCCTCTGGTTCTCTACATATGCTTTCTCACGAATTGTTAATAATTAAATATGTAATACAATACATAAATAATACAATACATGTATGATACAATACATCCATCCATTGTCAGAAACCGCTTAATGCTGTACAGGGTTGCGGTGTGCCGGAGCCTATCTCGGCAGACACAGGGCCATACCCAGGATGGGATGCCAGTCCCCTGTTGAAGAATATTTGAATGTGCAGTGTACTGTCAAGTCTGTGCTGTGCATATCCACAATAAAGATGAGCCGATTGCGATGATCGGGATTAGTGCTGCCAGGTCACGGCAAGAAGGATCTGGGTTCGACTGTGTGTCGTCAGTGAGTGTCACTGTGTGTCAGTGTGTCAGTGAGAGTGTCAGTATCTCGTCTCCTTCAATCAAGCGAGGAAGTGAAGCTTTAAATGAGGAGCGCGGAGCCTCTCCCCGGAGACGGGGCGACGGAGGGAGAGCGAGCCGGAGAGCGTGAGTAAAGCGATGGAGTGCGAGAGAGCGTGAGAGAGAGAGAGACTTTAGTATTAAGGAGTGGGGGAGAGCGACAGTGGGGGAGCGACAGTGTGTAAGGGAGAGTGGAGAGTGGGAGAGTAAAGGAGCTGGGGAGAGAGCAGGAGAGAGGGTGTGAGATTGAGTGAAAGGGGCCGACAGAGTGTCAGGGGGAGAGCGAGGGATAGAGCGCATCTGTATGTATGTGCATGTTTGATGCATTTCAGCAATAAGCTTGCAAAGGCTGCACGGTGGGGCTCTGTGTTCGTAGGTGTGTGTATGTGTGGGGACCGTAGCTCAGTGGTTAGCGCTATGCTGGGCTACAAACCTGGCGACCCGAGTTCGAATCCCACTCACGGCCAACACCAGTGACGACTTTCTGAACCGGTCCAGGGCCTCCCGTAGGTCGACTCAGCCTCGAATGAGTACCTTGTGCGGTGCGTAAATATTGCCACTAGGGAGACAAAGGCGGCCGGGCGTGGTGCTGGTCACCCACCTCCTCGTGTACCGTGTCGGCTTTTCACAGGTGCAACTCGCTCGCAGCACTTGACCCTGCGGTCTGTCGAGGCTATCTATGCGTGTCTATCTCTGCATGGGTACATTCTCGTATTCTCACCGCGAGTCTCCCGGGGGAAATGCCGCAGATTTCGCGGCCTCCGTGGCGGCGAATCCAAAACAATATCTATCACCGAGGAGGAGAGAAGGAGGCGGAGGAGGAGGAGGTCGCCTCGGACCCAGCGCCGGCCTCGTGAGACCGCCGAGCAGATAGCATTTGCGCGGTAAGGATGATGGATCGAGAGATATTACAGGTGGAACAAGACGGGTCAACGATTCCGCAGCCCCGGCCGAACACGCTCACACAAACACAAAGGTCCCCCGGGTAGCCTCGTGACGGCTGCAGGGCCAAGTGCCAAGGTGTGTGTGTGTGTGGCCAGCGCCAGGGGCATACGTGAGCACGGTGGGTTCGTGAAGCACCCACGCACCGCTGTCGCGCACTCGTTAAAGGCTGAGTCGATCTAGGGGGAAACCCAGAGTTGGTTTAAGATATTCACTGGCGGGGGCGGCACGGTGGGGTAGCGATGAGTAGTGCTGCCGCCTCACAGCAAGAAGGGCCCGGGTTCGGATCCCGGCTCGGGTGCCTTTCTGTGTGGGGTTTGCATGTTCTCGCCCGTGTCTGCGTGGGTTTTCGCCAAACCCAGGGTGGAACGCCAGTCCAGCACAGGCCACTTACGGAAATTTAGTCAGCTGGCCAATTAACCTAGGCAGCATTTCTTTGGACTGTGGGAGGAAACCAAAATACCCGGCGAAAACCCACGCGGATACACGTTACATTCAAACTCTACACAGAAAAGCGGAAACCCGTGCCGGGAATCGAACCGGAGGGGGATCTTGCCGTGAGGCGGTTCTTGCCGCGCCGCCCGCTGCGGTGTTACTATTAATGGATAATAATGGGCGACCAGCGGCCTCGTGGTGTCAGAGGAGCGCGGGGAAGTAGGGACATTTATCACCCCCCCACCCACCCAGGATCGATCCGCGAACTCCGAGCGCCTCCTCCCTCCCTCCGCTCCCTCCCTCCCTCCGCTCCCTCGCCATACCCTAATGGAGGATAATGGAGTCGCGCCGCTAAACTCTGTGTGTGTGTGTGGAGGGAGGGGGTGTCCTTACAGAAAGGGGTCTCGACGAGGTCCCGCGACGGGGTCCCGCGGAGGAGCGACGCACGAGACGACGTTGATGATGATGCCGCTGAAGGTTCAGTGGTTGGGGGAGTGACGCGGGGGATCATCGACCCCTGAAGAGGCAATCATCCCCGTCTCCGCCGGCACAGATTTACGGGGCCACATAAAAGGCGGGATTATAACACAGCGCGCTAACCACTGCGCCGCCGCTCCCCACACGCACACAGACCCCCCCCAATCCCCCATCCATCCCTACAGTATGGTGTTTCCCAGAGTGTTAGCGCGCTGTAGTTCGGACAGGATGCACCTGCTAATGTCGGTATGGCCTATGAGTGGGCGATGACGTAGCGCAGCACGTGTCTCCCAAACTGTTGATGTTTACACATCCGCCTCCCCCCCAGTGCTCGTTTTAAAGGCTGAGTCGACCTGCGGGAGGCCCCAGAATCGGTCCCGACATCACTCGCCGCCAATGCTGTTAGCCGCGGCCTGGTATCTAGGGCTCAGTCGGGCGCTGTTACACTGACAACGTTTGGCTCCGCGTGGGAGGAACGTGGAGACCCCGGAGAAACCCCAGCGCTGCTGCTGCACACGAGGGGGAGACACGCGGCCGCCCCGCGATTTCCGCACCTGGCAACCCAGGCGCGTTGCAGCCGCGGGTGTTGCGACACCCGCACTTTCACAGAAACATTATTCCATCCCCCCACTTTTTCCCGTAACACCCGCGGCTGCGACGCGCCTGCAGGCAACCCCCCCCTCGTGCTGGGCACGCGACCAAGTCCCATGTTGAGCAGGCGCGCACCTGTTCAGCTGCCACAATCTGGCCCATCCCTGCTGGATTTCGTCAGCGTTAATAATTGATGGTTGCTCTCCAGGGCTGGTCTTTCGGGATAGCCGTTTCGAGCGATCTCCCTCTCTCCCTCGCGACCTTTCCCCTCCCACGTTGAGAAAGAGAGCGCTCGACACGGCTATCCCGAATTAACAGCTCTGAAGGGCAAACATCAAACTCATGTTAATATAAATCCATCCATTTTCAGCATCCGCTTAATGCGGGTCTAGGTGAGCCGGAGCCCATCCCGGCAGACACAGGGCGCATTGCGTAAGCTATTTATGGCCCACCCTGGTAAAGCAAGGAGCTGTGCAGACACCACAGTGCCATTGGATCACCGCGAGTACCGTCTTGTAGGGAACATGGCTCGGTGGCGCGTGGATGTATCAGGACCCCCTCTCACAGGGGTGCTCCTGCCCCGCGCGTGACCCCGTTGGAAGTCCTCCCTACCGCCTGGTCCCGCTTCGGGGGTCCCTTCTCTGGGGCAGCAGGGGGCAGTGTTTACACGTGGAGGTCGCGGAGCCGCCTCGGCCGCTGCCACGTGTCTCCATCGAGCACGTGGCGCGCGCAGCCATTCTCGCTCTGGATGTCATCATCATCGTCATCATCGGTGTCAAAAAAAAAGGTTCATCCTGTACATGGTTGCGGTGAGCCGGAGTCTATCCTGGCAGACACAAGACGCAAGGCAAGGCTATACCGAAGGATGGGACGCCAGTTTATCACAGGGCACCGGGGCCAATTTAGTCAGCAGGCCAATTAACCAATGCAGCAGAATGTCTTTGGGCCGTAGGAAGAAATCGGAGTACCCGGCGAAAACCCAAGCGGACACGGGGAGAACATGCAAACGCCACACAGAAAGGCACCCGAGCCGGGATTCGAACCCGTGGCCTTCTTGCTGTGAGGCGGCAGCGTTACTCACTGCGCCACCATGCCGCCGTTAAACGTGGTCTGTGATGGACTGGCGTCTCATGCTGGGTATACCCCTGTCTTGCGCGCTGTGTCTGCTGGGATAGGCGCCTGCTCACCGCGACCCTGTACAGGACTAAGCGGTTTCTGGCAATGGATGTACGGTTAATTTCAATGGCACTGAGTGAGGTAGGGTAACATGTGGGCAAGTCCACCTCCTGCAACACAACGCGACTGGTCAGCGTGGAAGAGTAGACCAATTACTCTTCCAGAGCTCCGTGTGAGTGGAGGCTATCCCGCCAGCAGTGTGGCAAGCCAGCAACTGCAGGGGCTGCACCTTCACCTCCCACGTGTTTGACGGAGCAAATATGAATACGCTCAATTAAGTTCGCGAGTTTTTGTAATTCTTAATTCTTCTGGGAATGAAAACAGACCCCCCCCCTCCCTCCCGCGCGTCCTTCCCTTCTCTCCTTTTTTTAAACACGAGCCATTAAACCAATTCTGGGCAAATCATGTGCGACTAGAATTTGCTGAGCGGTGCCCCGGGGCATGAAGACGCGCGGGGGGCGTGGAGGCGTTGGGAGGAGGAGGGAGGGGGGGGGGGAGGCAGCCAGGTGTGTCGGTGTGTCTGTATCTTTGTCAGTGTGTGTCTGTGTGTGTGCGGAGCGCCGGCGCAGTGGTTAGCGCGCTGGGCTACACCTAGAGAACCGAGTTCAAATCTGGCGGCCCGAGCTCACGGGCAGAGAGACGGGGGTGGAGAGGGGGGGGGGGGATGGGGGGAGGCGTCACAGCCAAAGGGTCAGTGAGTGAATGGGTGAGTTGGTGGGTGGGTGAATGAGTGGGTGAATGGGTGGGTGGGTCAGCAGGTGGATGGGCAACGCGAATCGAACTCGGGTCGCCGGGTTCGCAGCGCAGCAGCATATCTTTGGACTGTGAGAGTAGACCGCAGTGCCCGGTGAAACCCCACGTGCACATGGTGGAGAACACGCAAACTCCACACAGAAAGGCACCCGAGCCGGGAATCGAACCCAACGCCTTCTCACTGTGAGGCGGCAGCGATACACTCTGCGCCACCGTGCCGTCCAATTATAACAAAATATTTTTTGTTCACCAATTCTCAAACCTTCTCCGAATGAGCTTATGCGTCCTCATTACAGGCGGACAGGCTGTTAGCGGCCCGCGCCACACACAGCAGCAATCCAGGGCGCGTGACACGCGGATAGCGCCGGTTCCATAGCGCGGCGGGCCACCGCGTCGGATTCCAGGCGGTAATTTTTAGCAGCGTTGGTTCGAAACGTTCATCCACGTACCAGGGTCTGGGTTCGACTTTCATCGCCTTCAGAGCAGGAGCTGTGCTTCAACCGATACTGGGGTGCAACGGTGGTGCAGTGGTTAGCGCACCGTGCTATTTACACGGCCACCTCGAGTTCGATTCCCGGTCACGGCTACTGTCAGTGGAGAGAGAAATCTGAACCGGTCGTGGCACCCTTCCGTCGCTCTTTCGCCAACCCGCATCACCATTGCGGTGAAGTATGGTCGACCAATACCGACTGTCAACACGCCACCGCGGGGAGGCCTTAATCCAGCAGTGGATGAGCCTTAGGAGTCGATATTAATCGATCAAATCAATTCGAGGAGTGCGATGGATGAGAGACAACGGTGTGACTTACAATTCACACGAGGTCTCCATGCAGGAGCGATCCCCTGCTGGATACCAGCCTCCCCACGGCCTTGCTATCTCTCACCATCGCGCCTTTTGGCGATCATACCTCGCATCACGAGCCGATTCAATCGCTCCATCTCCCTCGGTGGACGCGCTCTCTGACGCGTGACGACGCAATGCGGCGCACTGGCATAATGCCCGGGCAGCCTCTCGCCCCACAGACCCAGCAGGCTGGGCCCTGCTTGGCTTTGGAGACGGGATCCGGCTGGGTGTTGGGGGGGGGTGCTCCGGTGCGCGCGCGGTGCGGGAGCGTCCCGGCGGGAGGCGGCCAGGGCCGGTGCATCAGGCTCCCCGAGGCTCCCCGAGGCTCAGAACGGCTCATTTACTCTGCGCTGGCGGCCGGCTCGGAGCGGTACAAGTTACCGGAGTCTCATCAATAATTAAGGCAGGGGGTGGAGGAGGAGGAGGGGGGCGGGGGGGGGACGGACTGGTGGAGGACGGGTGTGGAAGTCGCGCTGCGCGACCAGCGACAGCCTGCTGCGAGAGACTGGGTCGGATTTAGGCCAAGGTCAGTGTGTGTGTCATTATCGAGGCGGTAATGACGCAGATGCCAGCACCGTGCCGGGCCGTCGCGCCCTTACTTGTGCCAGCTCGCGCGGCGGATCAGAGCGCGCGGGCTCACCGTCACCCGGCTCTCGGGGTCCGCGCGGTCTCTACACACAGGGGGGCACGCGTCCTCCCGTGAGCCCGCTCAGGGTCTCTGCACCCCTCATGTAGCGCCCCTGTGGCCGCACAGTCCACGCGTCATTGAAGGGGCCTTCAAGCACGTGCGTGCAGGCGCGTCGAAGGCGCGGGTGTTGCGGGTGTTGCGACACCTGCACTTTCACAGAAACATCATTCCATCCCCCTCACTTTTTCCTGAGGTAGTCTCATATCATACGTTGCGACACCCGCACTTTCACAGAAATATGATTCCATCCCCCCCACTTTTTCCTGCAACACCCCGCGGCTGCGTACGTGGGTTACATCGCAGGAACCCCCGCTTCCAGAGCTTGCAAGCTCACTGGATGTTTTCTGCTGCGATAATAAACAATTTGTTCTCCCCGTGTCCGCGTGGGTTTTCGCCGGGCACTCCGGTTTCCTCCCACCGTCTAAAGACATGCTGCTGCATAGGTTAATTGGCATCGCATCCTGGGCATAGCCCTGCCTTGCGCCCCTGTATCTGCCGGGATAGGCTCCGGCTCACCGCGACCCTGTTTAGGATTAAGCGCTTTCTGATAATGGATGGATGGATAATACACATTTAATCTATCTCGTGTTATTACTTCGAGGCCGAGCTGAAAGACAACGATGTCCAGAAGCTAACCTTCGTGCTTCGAAGAATCGCAAAGAAGAAGAAGAAGACAGATAGATGATTATTATTCCAGCAGCAAACACCCAGTGAGCTCGCAAGCTCTAGATGCGGGATTCCAGCGACCGGGACGGGAGTCGCGCCAACACGACTCTCTCCCGGACGTCCAAGTTACAGTACGGACAACAGCCCCCCGCTCAACGCACCTCCACTCGCCAAGTCAAACATAACCCCCATGGCGGGGTAAGGTAGTGGGGACGGGGAGACGGGGGGGGACGGGGGGGGACGGGCACTAATCATCCAGCAGTGGATTGACAGACGGGAGCCACGCGTGAACTCCGGTTATTTCCGCTGCTCGGATAGCGGCGGCGAGAGTGAGACGCATGAATGTTAATTGGTGGAGGGGAATAATTAGGTTGTTTGAAATGAAATTCAATTTCCAGGGGCCGCGCGCGCCCGCACGCGCGAGGCGTGGGTCCGCGTGTTAATGCGACTCGGAATTACATCGACACGCCGGATCCGCATCGCGCATTATACATTCATCTCGTCCGACACGGTGTCGCGGGGACGGCGGCGAACGACACTCCGCCCGATATTCGGAGAATGTGGGCGCTATGACGGGGGGGGGAGACAAACGGGACACCGCCGATCGTCAGGCCCACCGCCGTGCACCCGGCCTGGCACCCACCGCCCCCTCGCGTCCAGCATCGAGCCGAGGACCCGCCCCCGGACCCCTCCGGCTGCCACTTAGCAGGGGTGGTGCAGCGATTTTAAAAGTGCGGGGGGTTCTAGGGGTGGGACGTGAGCACCGCAACCCCCCGTCTTCGCCCCCCCCCCCGCACGTACCGTACTTCAACTGGTGACTCTTCCCGCCCTGCTGGCCTAGTGGGTGGGTCAAATGGCTGTGATTGGCCGGATGGCCGTTCGATCGATCTCACTTGACCGATAGGTTTTCATGTGTTGGGAACTCGGTTTCGTTTCATCAGACTACCCATAGATATGAGACTACCTCAGGAAAAAATGGGCGGGGGGATGGAATCATGTTTCTGTGAAAGTGCGGGTGTCGCAACACCCGTAACACCCGCGGCTGCGACGCACCTGCCGCTTACCCACCTCGACCCCGTGATTCGATACGGTGCTGGCTGTGCTGCTGCACCGGGTGTCTGTGGGGAGCGGTGGCTCAGTGGTTATCGCGCTGGGCTACGGTCTGGAGGGGAGGGGGGGTGCTGACACCAAACCTCTTTCAGAGAGTTCCAACACTTGCTGTACGACAGGAATCCCGCACCCAG
>JAZEWU010000014.1:8871641-8884508 GCA_036362915.1 Geotria australis
AAGGGAGGATGTGGGGGGGAGGTGGGGGGAGGGGTGCTAAGCGGGGGGGGTTGCTCAGCGCGCTCATGAAATCTCATTTCACACCATCGGGGCTGCGTCCCAGCCACCACCGCACCACTTCCACACCCTTGTCAATGCAATTTCATTTGACGGGTCCTTTTTATTTTTCATTAAAAATACGAAAATAAAATGTCGCGTTCCCACCACGAGCTGCGGCTCCCCTCCCCGCCCGCCACAGATCCCAGAGAGCACGAGAGGGAGAGCGAGAGGGGAGATGCGTCAGCGGGAGGGAGAGTTCGCCAGGAGATGCCTTACGCTCCCGGGAGAGACGGAGACGAGACGCGCGGAGACATCGGAGAGCATAGAGATGACAGGGAGAGAACAGCAGGGACGGGGCGGCACGGTGGCGCTGTGAGCAGCGCTGCCGCCTCACAGCAAGAAGCACCCGGGTTCGAATCCCGACTCGGGTGCCTTTCTGCGTGGAGTTTGCATGCTCTCCCCGTGTCCGCGTGGGTTTTCGCCGGGCACTCCGGTTTCCTCCCACAGTCCAAAGACATGCTGCTGTAAAGGTTAATTGCCCTGCGGGCTAAATTTCCCCCGCTGCCCTGTGATGGACTTGGCTTCTTATCCTTGGTATAGTCCTGCCTTGCGCCCTACGTCTGCCGGGACAGGCTCCGGCTCACCGCGACCCTGTACAGGATTAAGCGGTTTCTGGCAATGGATGGATGGATGGAACAGCAGGGACACGGGAGGGGAATAACGAAGAGAGAAGCCAGGAGACAGGGGAGCTGGGACAGACAAGGCAGCAGTGGCGAGAGGAGAGAGACGAGACAAGGGAGAGATGTAACACAGGAGAGCAAGGATGAGTCGGGAGACGCGGGACACGAGGAAGACCGCCTGCTGTGTGGGGTTCACGTCTGCACTACCGCTCCCCAACACACAGATCCCCCCCGTATAGCCTTAACAGACTGGAGGGTCAAGTGCCGTGAGCAAGCACCGATGAAGGTCGACACGGCACACGAGGGGGCGGCCGGCACGCACCACCGCCCGGCCGCCTTTGTCTCCCTAGTGGAAATGTTTACACACCGCACTAGGTACTCATTTGAGGCTGAGTCGACCTAGGGGAGGCCCAGAACCGGTTCATGAAAATCGTCACTGGTGTTGGCCGTGAGCGGGATTCGAACAACTCGGAAGACAGACAGACACACGCACACAACCACCACAGCACGCCCACACACAGTAAGCAGACACCACAACACGGACACAAGCAGTGACACGTGCAGAGTTTTCTGCTCACCAGAGTCAAACACTCGCGAGAGTTCACCCGCCTCCCACAAAGTCTGCCTCTGAATTAATGGAACCACACCGGAGCCAATTAACGTGATGCTCACTCACAGGTTTGTCAATTTAAACCAAAAATTAATGTTCACTCGAGCATGCGCTCATTAACCACCGCCAGACAGACGCCTCCCCCCATCCCGTATCAGTCACGGCAAAGCAACCTCGCCCAGCATCGAGCGTGCACTATCCACTGCTAGACGGAGCCCTCTCTTTGGCAGGCGACGGTGACCCAGCGTGCCGCCACGAGCAACAATGTGTTGCGTTGTACCGATGTAGGTTTTCACGGCTCGATTCACGATGGTTGCTCTTCAGAGCTGGTCTTTCAGGTGAGCCGTGTCACCGAGCGATCACCAATCTCTCCCTCGCGACTGTTTAACCCTACGAGCCGTGACAAGCCACACTACACGATAACCCAATAACCGGGTCGACACCATCATCTCCCCACACTTCGGTTTAACCACAAGTCCATGGACGTCTATGGGTCTCTGTGCACGGTTGCCGACAGAGCCCAGACCGTCAACTCACTACGCCGGAAATCAAAGGCCGCCAGGACCAGGATTAGAACTCAGGTCCTCAGCAGAAGAGGCTCAGTGTCTCCGGCAACGGCCGAGAGCCACTCAACCATCTCGCCCGTCATCACTCAATAGCTCCACTGTAGTGGGGGCCTCATAAACTAGAGTGTCTCCAGGCTCCCTCGGGCCTGTAGTCATCCGCGTGGTCATTACTGTGGTTATTACCGCGGCTGCTGTGGCGAGCGTTGTTGTTGTTCGCTCTACGTGGTTAACGCTACTGGCCTTCACGGTGACCCGCGGCCGCCGACACCGGAGCTGCGCTGACCGCTTCGTGGCGACGATGTGATCAGCTCGGAGCCGAGAGAACAGCCTGCAGCTGATTGGCCAGGTGCTCTGCAGAGTTGTGACGTGAAACGACCAGCCTATAGGGGACACTCAAAGCATGTGGAATGACAGCCCGACTGTCACCCTCGGGTGACAGTCGGGTGAAAGGCGCTATATAAATGCTATTATTATTATTATATACATACAGATGCTTGATGCGGTGAGTAGCGTCTTCGTCGTTGTTGTTGTGAGCGGTGTGTGGTTATCACTGCGGTTGCCGCGGTGGGTAGCGTCGTTGTTGCTGTTGTGGGCCGCAGCCCCGTCCGGCTGTGCGAGTCAATAGCTGAGCGCGGCTGTTGTCTGCAGGTAAAAATCTTTATTTGCCGTTATCGATTGCACCGCTCGCAAAGCGTTACATCTGGGAGAGACGGGGAGAGAGAGACAGGGAGGGGAGAGACACGGGGAGGAGGGGGCGCAACACGGGGAGCAGGACACGCTCCCGCCAGTCGCTCGCGCGCGCGCGCGGTCACGCGCGTTCCACGCACGCAAGCCGAAGATCCCCAGCGTAGCCTCTGCGGGCTGCCCGGGCAAGTGCTGTTAGCGAGCGGCACCTGCGAAGGCCTGGACGGCGCGTGATGAGGCGGGTGGTCAGCCCTGCGCCCCCGGCCGCCTTTGTCTCCCGCACGGCGATGTTTACGACCCGCACCGGGTACTCGTTTGGGGCCGAGTCCAGGAGAGGCCCAGGAGCGGTTCACCGGCGCGGGTGGGCGGCCGCGAGCGGGAATCTAACCGGCGGGGTGGCGGCGGCGTCTCGCGGCGCTGCGTGCCAACCGCCGCGCCGCCGATCCCCGGACGCGCCGGTCTGCTCGCTCGCGCGCCGCCCCACACACCCGGGACGTGCACAGCGCCAGCGACACGCGGCGCGCCTGCCAAGAGCAGAGCGTGCTCTCACGCGCGCCACCGCACGCGGCCCCCATGTCGGGCACCGCAACACCGCCCGCTGATTTCACGAGGGACCCCCCCCCGTGACAACCTCTGGTGGCAGCGTTAACCCCTTCAGTTCCAAGAGGAGTCCAGAAATCCCCCAAGAAGTGGCGCGGACGCCTGCGGCTCGGTCGTGCCCGCACTGCTGCGACACTCCGGGTGTCATCGACCACAACCCTGGGCCCCTCCCCCCCGCCGTGGTCCCTGTGCCCGTGTCGAACCCGTGTCGAACCCGGCGGCGACCGCAGCGGCGCTCGAACCGCGGGGCACGGCCGAGAGCGCGCGACGCAATTTATTCAGCGCGACGCGCCTCCGCTGATTAGCATTTCTTGATTGGAATGATGCTGGCTCTGAATAAATTCTAATGCGACTTGATTTCACGTTGAAATTACTGTGTAATGTTCGCTTAATTAAACTAATCAACCGCTGCTGTGATTTGTTGATTGCTTTTGCCCTCTGGCCGCCGCGCGGAAGCCCCAGACCGCCTCCCGCGGTCGCCCCCGACCGTGGTTTTAAGTTTTGGGAGGGTGGGCGTGGGTGGTTGGGGGGGGGTTGGGGGGGGTGCGATGGTGGCAGAGGCGGTCGGGGGGGGGGCCGCCCCCCCAACTCTCACGGCGGCGGTGGCGGGAGGGAGGAAGCGGGACCTGTCAAAAGACGCGCCAGATGGCGTCACGGTCGACTATTTTTAAGCGCGAAAAAAAAAGAAAAACATGTTTATCTTTTTCCGCCGAATTTACATAATTGAGACGCTCGGCTCGGACGCGGTGCCGCGCGGCACGGCGACACCGCACGACGCCACGCGGCACGGCGACACCGCACGACGCCATGCGGCCTGAGGGCGGCTCGCGGAGCGAGCGGGCGAGCGACAACGCGAGGGGGCGGCCGGGGTGGACGCATGCGCCAAAGTCGGATACAGTGAGATATAGTGAGATATAGCGAGACGCGACGCGGGAGGGACGGGCGTGCTTATTATTAGACGCGGCCTCGACACTGACGACGTGGCCGAACGAGGTGGTCGTCTGCACTCACACAAACACGACGGAGAAGGGAGGGGGGTGGCGGAGGGGAGAAAGCGGGAGATCGATAACTTCGCGGAACAGCGGGGGGCGGACGCGCGACCTTATTGGACGCGGCCGACGGATTGACGAGGTGGCCGGACGAGGCGGTCCTTCCTCTCCGCTCAAACACGAGGGATTCGGGGCGAGGGCTGTGACTTCACTAGTCGCCCTGACAGAACGTTTAATGAGCTCCAACGGGAGACATTGGTCCAGAATCTAACCCTAGACCAGCCCAGCGTAAGCATTAACCAGGTTAACGTTATCCCAGCAGCTTATCCTGCCCAACAATCGGCTAACCAGCTCACAGCTGTGACTGCAGCCCGAGCGTTGACTCTAACCCAGCCTCAGCATCCTTGCAGTCAATCCACTGGAAGATTAAGTACCCCCCTTCCCAAAAGCTGTCTCGGTCATAGGGGTTGTTTAACCATACTTCACCACGCTGGTTATAGCAGGTTGGTGTAGGGGTTCCAGAACCGGTTCGGAAATCACCCGATATCAGCCGCGGTCCAGAATCAAACTCAAACTCATCGGGATTAACAGCTCGGCGTGCCAATGCAACACCGACCAATCCACCAATATCCTGCCTTAGCCCAGACTCTAACCCTATCCCAGACAAGCACTAGCCACGGCACTGTCGTAGCCTCCGACACCCCTGCGGCTTAACGCATTGGTCCCGACCAAACCAACGCCGGTGGCGGCGGCGGCGGCGGCAACGGCGCGTGCTAGACGGTGGTGATCTTCTTGTCCTTGGCCGCCTGCTTGATGGCGTTCTGCTCGCGGATGATCTCCTTGAGGCGCTGCATGCGCGCGTTCTGCACCGTCTGGTCGCCCACCCCCGCCTGGCTGCGCTGCAGCAGCGCCAGCGCGTTGATGTAGTCGAGCTCGGAGTAGCGCACGCCCTGGTCCACCAGCACGCTCAGCAGCTCGTCCGGAGTCGTGTACATCATCTCGTAGTACTGCCTACACGCGGCGGCAAACATCCCCCGCGTAGCCTTAGCGGACCGCAGAGTCGGAGTTGCTGTTAAGCGAGCACCTGGAAAGGCCGGCACGGCGCACGCGGGGAGCGGCGGCCCGGCGCCACGCCAGGCCGCCTTTGTCTCGCCAGCGCCGAGGTGTACGCACCGCACCGGGTGCGGGAATCGTTTAAGAGCGAGTTGACCTCGGCGAGGCCCAGAACGGCTTCCGATAACGGCCGCTGACGATGGCTGCGGTGGGGACTGGGATCCAGCACAGTGTGGAGCTAACAACCACCCTCAACTACATAGATTGCCCATAGAGCTTTCAACAAACTGTTGGGGCACGTGCTGTTACCAAGTTCCTATGAAGGCCAGCACAATGCACCGATGGGGTGGGTGGCCAGCACCATGCCCGGCCGCCTTTGTCTCACTGGTGGCAATGTTTACACACCGCACTCGGTGCTCATTTGAGGCCGAGTCGACCTAGGGGAGGCCCAGGACCGGTTCAGAAAATCGTCACCGGTGTTGGTGGCCGCGAGCGGGATTCGAACTCGGCTCACAGCCAGGATTGCGGCCCGGCGTAGCGCTAACCGCCGCCCCGCCGCTCCCTGCTTGACGGACGGGCGCGCGTGGGCACACACGTGCGCGCGTCACGTGGCAGTGTTTCCCGCGCGGGCTCACGCGTCGCACGCACCGTCGTCACACGCCGTCGGCACACGGTCACTATCATTAGCGGTGTCAGCTGTGCCAGCAACACCATTGTGAGCCCATCACAGTGACACCATTGATTATATGTACTCTATATATAATTATTATTATTATTGTTGTTACATTGTGTGTGTTTTTTTTAAAATAATAATTCCAGTTTTCGCATGGGTGAGCCGGCACACGCGCGATCACGCCGCACTTACGCAATTACGCCCCGCGTCATTATCATCCGCTTACACCTAATCGCCAGCCGGTCTCAATCCACTGCCGGATGAAGGCCTGCCACAATCGTCACCGCCGTTATCGAATCGTCGCCATCGGCCATTCTCGATCCACTGCTGCGCGCAGGCCTCCCCCACGCACGGCGGCACCGCGAGCGTCGCTTTGCGGTAATTAACGTGGACGGGGGGGCGGGGGGAGGGGGGCCTGTCGCTCGTTAGCTCGCCCGCCCGTCCACCCACCGTCGTCACGTCCCCGACTAAACGGTTCGTGGTCGGGAGGCGGTTGAGGCGTCGCTCAGCGGTAACGATCGGGACAATCCCCATTGTTTACGCGGGCAAGCCTCTCCAGAATCTCAAGACTTATTTTCAGGAGGGTCCTGCTACACTGAGACGTTTGGCCAATTACACGGTTAGAGAGAGCGTTTAACATCTCTTTGGGTTTACACCGGGTTCTCCGGTTTCCTCCCACCACTTAAAAGCACTCATTCACGAATTGGCCGATACCATCGTAATATATAGGACGCGGTGGCCGGCTAGTTGGCGCTGGCTGACCGCGCGGCTGCCCTCCCCTCCACCTCTGCGGTTTTACGCAGCACCCTTGGGGCGCCTCCGGGCGAGAGGCGCTACTATGTAAACGTAATAAACCGTCAACATCATTAAATCCCAACGCGATTTCGAGGCGGCATCGCCTCCCACCGTCGTCTCGCCGACTCGCCAGGTGTTTCCGCGAGTCTCGCTCGTCTCCGCGGCAACCCCACCGACCCCGCCGTTCCCGCCGCTCGTCGTTTATGCATCCGCTCGGCGCCGCGATGCGAGCGTGGCGAAACGGGCCCCCGCGCCCACGGTAATTTGCGCGGCTCGCCGAGCGGCAATCGTGGGGCGGGAGGCCGCGGGGGGGGGGGGCGCGGGGGGGGGCCGCGGGGGGGAGCCCGCCGTCCGCGGAGGTAATGCGGCGGACCGAGAACACGGGTTCCCATTTGTAACCCCCGGCGAAACGAGCCGCGAGCCGGGGCGCGCGCACAGGCGGCCCCCGCGGGGTTTCACGCGAAAAACGTTTTGAAATCGCGCTGAAAATTTAAAGCGGTGCCGTCGGATGGCTGCTCCTGGGATTCAGCCCTTTCAGCTCCCTTCATTCCGAGCCCACCCACCCTCCCCGCTGCCCCCCCACCTCCACCTACCTTGGCCTGATCCTGCATGTTAATCTGCTCCCCAGTCTCGAGACAGTCTGGCTTATTAGCATCAGCCTTCTGCTTAGAGCGCAAGAAACAAACAGCGCTTCTCATGTAAATACGTCCCGCTATCGACAGCCATTTCACGAAGCGTTGCCTACTATAACGTTTATTTTTCTCCATTTGAAGGCGACAGTTTTAGAAGCATCAACAACCTGAGTTTCTTCCTGACCCAGGCACCTTTCTGTGCGGAGTTTGTATGTTCTCCCCCTATTCCGCGTGGGTTTACTCTGGGTTCTCCGGTTTCCACCCACAACTAAAAAAACAGACATTAATTAATCGGCCGGTAACATCATAATGTATAGGAAAGCAGTGTCTCGCGGCGGGTTGGCGCCGGCTGACCGCCTGGCTGCTGCCTCCTCCTTCTCTCTGCAGTTTCCTCGTGACACCTCCATACCCGCGTCTCATCTGTGACCAGGAGTGAAATTTGCGAGGCGCGTTGTAAATTGTGGGTGCGTTACGATATTGTTGGCAGGAGGGCCTCCACTAGGGGGAGCTCAAAGGAATGCCTCTACAGCAGTGTTTCGTAACCTGGCGTGCGAAACGTGCCTGATTTTTGTACGCCTTCTATAATATATGCGTTGTATTACACATGTAGTTGTTAATAAGGCGTGCGAGAACATATTTTGAGAGCCAAAGGGTAGCAGGCTGCAGTGAAGGTTAAGAACCACTGCTCTAGAGGCTATTGGGCCTACTCTTCCACCACGCTGGCCAGGCAACCACACTTTATCACACTGCACCGGACTTGCCAATCGTCCTGCCAAAATACACACGAGGGCATCCCACAATAGCTCTGACTGGCGATGGGACGCGGGTCGAAGGTCGGCGGCGGCCACCGCACCCTGGCACTCACCGGGCAAAGTCGAGGTCGGCCTCGCGCGACATCGTGATGTTGGTGAGGTTCTGCTGGAGCACAAAGATGTTGCGGCACATCTTCTTGATGCCGGACTCGCTGATGCGCTTGAAGTGCTGGGCGCCGTTGATGAGGATGGAGGAGATGAGGTGACCGAGGCCTGCGGGGGGCGACGACGGCGGAGAGAGGTCACGCACGCGTCGACGAGGGTTTGTCCGTCGCGGCGCGGGGGCGACGCGGCGTCGAATCGACTCTTACGCGGAAAATCGCGTACCTGCCATCGGCTGTACTAGATTCATCGCGACCGGCACTCCGGCTCAGACACTCTCAACCCTACACGAAAAACGTTTTCCTTCGCAGAGTTGAATCCCATTGCTGCACAGGTGACCCTTAACCTATAGCGATCGAAGTTTCGCACGGTCCAAGCGCACCGGTTCTTCCTTTAACACCCGCTTCTGCCAAACACAGGACCCAAAAATGTGACAATTCATCACATTTCTGGGAAAGACAAATTGTCACAGGCCTCCTGTGTGTCCGTTAACCGAGTCACGCGCTCTCTCGCCCGCACGCTCGCCCCGTCGCCTCTTCACCCGCCCGCTCGCCCACGCCGCTGGCTCACCCTCGAAGATGTACTGGAACTTGTGGAGCTGCAGGCTGGCGCTCATCACCTCCTCGACGGCGCAGATGTCCTTGTTGAGCCGCACGACCAGCGGGTCGTAGTCCATGCTCTCTACGTTCGCCACGATCGCGTAGTTGCCCTGCTTCGCCAGCGGGATCAGGTAGTAGAAGCAGTGCACCCTGGGAGACGCGCGCGCGCACACACGAGGCAGGTGAAGGCGCGGCGCAGCGATTGCAGGGTCGAGCACCTGCTGGCGGGAGGGCCCCCATTCGGGGGAGCTCAAACGAATGCCTCTAGAGCAGTGGTTCGTAACCTGGGCTGCACCCGGTAAGTTCTTCTCGCCGAGCCTCGCTGCTCTCGACGCGGCCCGTCGAGCGGGCCCGGCGGGCCATCGGCGGGGCGGGCGGGGCGGGTGGCGGCCGCTCACCTGACCTCCAGGTGCAGCACGAGCAGGCAGCGGTCAGCCATGTCCTGGAACTCGCGCGTCAGCCCCCACAGCGTGTTCAGGATCTGCTCGGGCACCGACAGGAGGTCCTTGTCCGGGCTCGACTCCGAGCCGGCCGGCGACATTGTGTCCTGGACTGGGGTCGGCGGAACCGGAGGGGGTCACACGGGGACGCGCGCGGGGGTAAGGGGTCACGGGGGTAAGGGGTCACGGGGGTAAGGGGTCACGGGGGTAAGGGGTCGTGGGGAGGTGGGGAGATGGGGAAACGGGGACTCGGAAACACGGGAACACGGAGACACGGGTACTCGGAGACACATGGACACAGGGATTCGGAGACACAGGGACACGAAGACACAGGGACATGGAGACACATGGACATGGAGACATGGGTACTCGGTGACAGACACGGGGACTCGGAGACATGGAGACACAGGGACACAGGGACTCGAAGACACAGGGACAAAAGACAGCAAATGGTGACGTGGATCCAGATAGGGGGACAGCACTACGGGTGACGCCGGTGGAGGGGGGTGTGTTTGCGTTAGTGTAGGGCAGGGTGTTGACGCTTGTTGCCCGGCAGGGTGTAGTTACTCGTCGACGTAAACACACGCTAGCAGAAGCCGTAACTACACCCTGCGCGTGCAGTCACACGGTGCCCGTCGCGCGAGACGCGGGATTCACTCGCGGCCGAGCGCGTCGGCGCGAGCGGCTGCCTCTCTCGGCTCAACGGCCGCGACTAAGTGAGTAAATAACAGCGCCGAGGTGTCAACGCTCTCGCTGACGCGCCGGTTCCCGCTGACGTTAACATGCTGCGAGTCGCAGCCATCGCACGCGCGCACGCGTGTGTGCGCGCATGTGCGTTCGTCTTCGTGCAAGAGGAGAGCGGTGCACAATGAACCCGGCGACCCGAGTTCGATTCCCGCTCACGACCGCAACCAAGTAACGATTTTCTGATTTTCTGAACCGGTCCTTAGACTAAGCCTCAAATGAGTCAAATGAGTACCTGGTGCCGGGTGTAAACATCGCCACCAGGGAGACAAAGGCGGCCGGGCGTGGTGCTGGCCACCCACCACCTCGTGTACCGTGTTGGTCTGTAACAGGTGGTCGCTAACAGCACTTGCATCTACAGGGGATCTTTGTCGTGGATGGCGGCGCCACAAAACATGAAGGGATGATGTCGATGTGAGGAGGCAGTTATCTAACAGCAGACAGATCAGGGTTAATGATGAAGATGGTGACGGCGGATTGTGGGTCCTGATATCACGGCCAACGCACCCGGGGAATACAGGTGCGTGCGTGCGTGCGAGCGTTCCCGTGCTCTCGCACGCACGCAGCACCTTGCCTGGCACGAGCGCCGCGGCAACGACACCGCCGCTTCGTGTCGGACGGCGGCTGTTGGCGACGCGCGCCCGTTCTCGCCGGGCGCCGGCGCAAACGACCACACGGGGCCCCAATCCCCCGCACAATTTACGCCCCGACGACCCTCGGCGGCCCTGCAAACGGGCCGCCGCCCTCCGGCACCGCCGTCGCGCCGCCCGCACGCGGCCCCCCCCTCCCCCCCGGCCCGGCGGCGGCGGTCGTGCCGGCGCGTACCCGGGGCCGCGGGGATGTCGGCCAGGAATTCGTTGAGGCGCCCGGCAAGCCACTCGAGGCTCTCGTGCAGGTTGGCGAGGGCCTTGAGGTCGCCGGGGTCGCGCAGGATGGCCTGCTCCGGGATCAGCTGCTCGCCCAGGTTGCCCGTCAGCACGTCCGACTCCTTGGCGTTGATGGCGCTGGAGGAGGACACGCGACGCCGGCGTCAGGAAGCGCGACTCGCCGCCGCGGCGCGACCGGGTTCGAGTCACGGGCCGGCGGGGTTGGCCCGGCCGTGAATTCGATTGGGTGTCAAAATTCAGAAGTTAGTATAAATGTTTTTTTTCCTGAAGAAGCTCGTGGCACGTGGTGCAAAACATCGGACATCGTGCGCAACGACGTCGGGAACTGATGTTGGGAACTGATGTCGGCGTTCGCAGCTCCACGTGTGCGGATCGCTCTCAAGATAGCTGTGACGAACGTTTTTTCATTCGCGATGTTTCGTTCACCACGGGGAATGCACAAGAGTGGCTCTTAAGAGCAAATAATGTAGGATATGACCCAATAGCGCATTGCAGTGCTATACAGTGGCACAACCGTAACATCTTACGCGGCGGTAGACGGGACGTTTGTGGGAATTCCTACGAAACCAAATCTCATCGGATCTCAGAAGCTAAGCGGGATTGAGCCTGGTTAGATCTTGGTATGGGTAACAACACCGTGCATAACAGGTGTTATAGAGTGTGCTACTACACGGTGGGAAGCAGACGGCAGTGCAGCAAAATCTATCGCTGTACCGGATACTAGGCCTCCACGTTTAGTCACCCCCGCCGTCACCAACCCACACCGCCCAGCGCGGTCAAGCAGGATGATCGAACCGCCACGATCCACATGCCGTGAGGAGGCCCTCATCCAGCAGTGGATCGCCACATTGACTATACGACAACCCAGTGACACGAAAAGCTCCTCTACCAAGGGAGAGCTGGGAGGTCACAAAAGCGAATGACCCTAAGTGCAAAGAACCGGCAACAATTGTACCGCACGGGAACGTCAAACGCCACGAGGAAACATTTCAATTGCCAGCGAGATCAGTTTACAAAGTGGAGAGAACAAATATCAACGCAAATCAATAACCCCGTCGAGACGGAGACCGCACGCGAGCGAGAGGGCACCGGCTCCGCTCGCCGCCCCCGTCCGTCACAAGTCAGCGCCGGCCGTCCTCACCGAACGTCTCACCCTTGCCGCGCCACCCCGCTGCAAACGTCACCGCCGCGCAGTGGCGTAGCGTGGGTTGCCAGCGCCCGGGGCAAACCAAGTATTGTGCCCCCCCTAACCCGTAGACCGTTAGCACTCCCTGAGTCCCTTCCACCAGTCCAGTGTTGAACCCCTTAGCCCCCAAGCACATGTATTGTACTTTAAGGAAATATTGATGTAATCAAAGAAAAATGCATTTAATGCTAGTATACTCAAATTTATTAAAAATCGCTTGGTTTTAATTTGTGCACATTTTCAATAACAGTATTGAAATCTACATTGAAATCTCTCTTAATTGACAGTATTGCTAGGTTACTCAGTCTTTCTTGGCTCATCGAAGATGTCTGATACGTTTGTATTATTATTTGTTAGCGCAATTTTTTATTTTTTATTACTACTTTATATTTTTTCTTTTGAAATGTTGCGCCCCCTGAGAATTTTGCGCCCGGGGAAACCGCCCCGCTGGCCCCGCCCACGCTACGCCGCTGCCGCCGCGCCACCACAAACGCGCGCGGGCGATGGTGGACGTCGGATCCGTTCGCGCCGGAGCTCAATCAGCCGCGCGGCATCGCTCACTCATCACGCAAATTGACACCCGCCACAAACCGATAGCGGCTCTGCGCTCACGGTTCGCGGGTAATTAATGGGCAAGCGGGCGACAAGCATAATTGGCCTGACAAATGGGCCCCAATGATGTACGTTTGGCTCGCCGGCGTTGTAATTGAATTCCCGGAGAAGGGGTTGTTTTGTTTTGGCGTTTTGTTCGTTTGTGTTGGTGCGCCCGCCTGCCC
>JAZEWU010000014.1:8884618-8900417 GCA_036362915.1 Geotria australis
CAAATCCACTTCCCGGTGGGCGCCACCCACTCGTCCAGCCAAACATACGAGTACGTGGGAACGCACGCCGGGTGTCAGCGGTGGTCCAGCACCATGCCCGGCCGCCTTTGTGTCACTGGTGACAATGTTTATACACCGCACCAGGTACTCATTTCCGGCTGAGTCGACCTAGGGAAGACCCGTGACCAGTTCTGAAAAGTCACTGGTGTTGGCCGTGAGCAGGATTCGAACCCGGGTCGCCAGGCTTATAGCCCATTGTGCTAACCACTCAGCTACCACTGCCCACACTCACACACCCTCTCGCACTCATATTCACACTCACACACCCTCTCACATTCACCCGCAATCAGACACACTCTCACAATCACTCACTCACACTGATATTCACACCCAAAGACAAAGATCCCCCGTATAGCCTTAACAGACTGCAGGGTCAAGTGTCGTTAGCGAGTAGCACCTATGAAAGTCAACACGTCACACGAGGAGGTGGGTGACCAGCACCACGCTCACACTCACTGGTACTAACCGACACTCTAGCGCTCTCACACTCGCCGCCGCTCCCCCTCTGCGGAAGCACCGCCGCGTCGGGAGCACCGCCGCAGAGGGCCGGGAAGCGTTGTGAACGATGACGCGCGTGTCATCACCGTGAGACGTGGCGGCGGCGCCGCAACCCACGCGGCCGGCGCCGTTACCCCGCGGACGGCGGGGCCGAGCAGCGGCCCTTAAAGTTACGCCTCTTAAAACCTCGTAAAGGCCAATTACCGCTATTTATAACGAGGAACAGAAGTACTCTGCCAACCGCGGCTTCTTAAGCACGAATAATCGCAGCGCCCCGCCGTTATTAACGACGGGGCGAGCGTCTCCCGTGCTCGGCACCAATACAATTACAATTAAGGCGCCGGCCAGAACATTATGAAAATTAATCTTTTTTTTCACGCGCCATAAGGACGGTCCTCCTCTGCCCGTTTCCCTCCCCGTCACCTCCCCCTACCCGCGGCCTGACCCCCATCTTCAATTTAATTACATTGTAAAATTGCTATTTGCGAGCTCCGACGCGGCTCTCGACGGAGGGAATCCATCTGGGGACGGTGAAACAATCGGACGGTTTAACGCTCTTCGCGACGACAGCGCCCTCCCGCCTACGCCGACGCTCCGGTCCGACGGGCCCGCCCCGCGCCACGTCGCGGCTCCGTTTGGTCGCCGGGGGAAACGACGGACCGTCCGGAGCGGGAGGCCGGCGGTCGTGCGCCCCGGGCGTCGTTCCCCCCGCGCCGCCGCCGCCGCACCGCTCGCGACTTTCGCCGGCCTCCGCGGGGAGTTCCGCCGGCCGCCGGCGGAGCGCGAGACGTGAGCCGGACGACGCGGCCCCCGTGTGGCCGGGCGCCCGCCGGCGGGTTAACGTAACGCCGGGGCTCAGTCGTGCGCGAGCAGGGTGGCACACCTCCCCGGCTCCCCCATTAATCTGCCATAATTGGAGTCGCTGGAGAGCAACCCTTTGTGTCACCTTCATCGCGCATTAATTGCCTCGCTCAAGTTTCCCGGCGTCAATCGTGCTAATGGCGATGATTCACAATAATGATCCGTGTCTCGGAGACGGAACGAGGATGCTCGCGGGGACTCGCCGGCCGTGCGGGGAGAGGTAATTAAAGCCGCTTTGTCGAATTCCTCGATATCTTCTCGTGCGGGAAAAAGGGCAATTTATTCGTAGATTAATAACTAGAAAATAAACAGACACGGTTTAAACAAGACGCCCGATGATGAAAGCCCGTGTAGTGTGTGGTGGCAGCAGCAGCTGCGCTGCTATTGGCAGCGAGGGCAGCATCGGCCTGTAATGAGCAGCACTCATTAGTCTGCAGTCAGCTCCAAGTTTGTTTTGCTGGTTCACAAACTCCGGCCCCTTCGCCCCCTCTGAACAACGCGCGTATGTTCAGCAGGACGTGATGAATGTGCGCGCGTGTGCGTGCGGGGGAGCGGTGTGGCAGCGGTTAGCACGCCGCGTTACCAACCCGGCGACTCGAGTTTTACTGCCGCGCACGGTTAACGCTAGGTGCGATTATCTGAACTGGTCTTGGGCCTCCACTAGGTCGACTCAGTCTCAAACGAGTACGTGGTACGGCATGTAAACATTCCTATTAGGGTCATAAAAGTCAGCGGGCATGGTGCTGGCCGCCCACCATCTCGCGTACCCTGCTGGACTTTGTAGGCGCTCGTTAACCGCACTTGCCCCACGAGGCTGTTCAAACTACAAGGGGGATCTTTGTCTTTGAGTGGATGCCATGAGGAGGAATGTGCTGCCGCCCCCACTGTGTCGAACAACGGACGCTTGAAGGGATCTCACAGGTCGCTCTGTGATGTCCTCTTCCACGGGTCATTCTGAGTGGAGCAGGACGGCACTCAGACAAGAGACCCGCGAGAGTTTCGGATTCTGCGTCTGATGACGTAACGCCAATGGCGCGATTTGGACAAAACCGGGGGGAAAATATTTTAGAAATTGGAATTAAGCTCTTCTCGTAAATTAGCACCAGAACCGAGCGCCCCAAATCTGTCCAATACACGTGTCAAGTTTGGTTAATGGGGAAAGAAGAGACTTAAGTTTTAGAGTCCGGTGATCTGTCACGGTGCTGTCAGCGCTTTTCTACGAGAGCCTTTGGAAGCGACACCCACGGCAGTGACATCATCCAGAAGCCACAACCACTTTGCTGTGACTCTCGTCGAGAGCGAGAGCCATCTCGCGAACTTGGTGACCTGAATTCGATTCCTAGCCGAGGCTTACATCGGCAGAAAGTGATATCCGAATCGAATTGATCCCGAGACCCCCCCTTGGTTTAAATGCAAAGCTGGTGTGGTGCGGCCCGCACCCCGCCGTCGCCGAAAGCACCGTGTTACCCTCCACAGGTGCTGCTCGCTAACAGCGCTTGCCCAGTCTCTTAAAGTCCACATGGGGGACCTTTATCTGTTTTTCTGCGAGTGTACGGGTGCACGTCTTGGCCGTGCACTCGGTGTGTGCGTGCGCCGCATACGCACCGCGTGTGGGCGCGCGAGTGAGCTGGCACGGTAGGGAGCGCAGGTGGTGCGTCTGCCGGTCATCCCGTTCAAGCAGCCCACGACGCCTCGGTCTGTCATCGTGACCGCCTGTCAGCGAGCCTTCGACACTTCACGTGGCCTCAGGGTGCATATGTCCTGGCACAAGCGCCGTGGTGACGTCATCGCCACTTAGTGGAAAATGGCGGTTGCGGTTGTTGTTGTTGGGGGTGTGAGTTGGGCGCGGTGGCGCGACGGTTCGTGTCCTCTTCTACAAATCCAGTGACCCCAGTTTGATTCCCACTCATGGCCAACACCAATGACGATTATGAGAACCGGTCCTGGGCCTCCCCAAGGCCCGAGGCCCTGGACCGGTTCAGATAATCGTCTTCGACTCGGCACCTAATGAGTACCCAGTGCGGTGTGTAAACATCGCCACCGGGGAGACGAGGGCGATCGAGCGCGGTGCCGGCCGCCCGCCCCCCCTCGTCTGGCGTGCCGGCCTTCGCAGGCGCTCGCCAATGGCACTTACCCTGACGGTCCGGCAAGGCCGTACGGGGGATCTTTATCTTTGCCGCGCACTCACCGCGTGTACTCCTCCTCGTTGGTGTCGCCCTGCTGCCCGCGGGCGCGCGGCTGCTTCGCCTGCGCCAGGTTCGTCCAGTTGGGCAGCGACTTGAGCAGCCGCGTGATGTCGTCGTCCTTGGCCCAGGAGGCGCTGATCACGAACCGGTCCTCCGACTGCACGAACACGATGTTCCTGTTCCCGTCGCGCGGGGCGGCGCGGGGCGGCGGCGGCGGGCGGCAAGAGGGTCCGCGGGTCAGTCGCGAGGTCGCTCGGATGTGGGAAAAAGAACCGAGACGTCCGGTTTTTGGGAAGAGCTACACGTACACGCATCGTTGAGCAGTGCAATTCATCCCATTCGTTTTCAGTACCCGCTGAGTCCTGTATAGGGCCGTGGTGAGTCGGAGCCTATCCCAGCAGACACAGGGCAGAAGGCAGGGCTATATCCAGGATGGGATGGCGGTCCGTCGCAGGGTACCATGGGCAATTTTGTCAGCAGGCCAATTAACCTAGGCAGCGGCGTATCTTTGGACTATGGGAGGAAACTGGAATATCCAGCAAAATCCCACGCGGACACGAGAGGAACACGCAACCTCCACACAAAAAGGCGACCGGGGCCGGGAATCGAACCCAGGTGCTTCTTGCTGTGAGGAGACGGCGCTGCCCAATGCGCCACCGCGCCCCTCGTTGGATAACTCTAATGTTTTTATTATTATTCTGCAACTGACAACACCGGGGCGTTTAATCTCCGTGGGAGGGTCATATAGAGGGCTCTTGGCGGCGAGGGCGACCCTGGGAAACCCACCAGGGCAGGCGGCAGCCCTCGGGGCGAGTGCACAATTTCACTCGTGCTGCTGATCACGTGGTGAGCTTATCGCCGCACGATGGGCTGCGGGATGGCAGAGCGCACAGCAGACTCTAAGTGGTTTTGTATTGATGTTGGTTTTCACGGCTCGAAGTATGAGCATTGCACGGAAGAGCTCCCTGTTCAGGATAGTCGTGTCGAGCGTTCCTCCCCTCTCCTTGGGGACTAATCAACATCAGGCTACTCATTGGCCTGATGTTGCCGCCAAATGGGAGGCGAAACCTCGTGAAGGAGAGAGTAGGAACTCTTGACACGGCTATTCGAAAACAGCAGCCCTTGACAGTAATTGTCAAAGTGGTTTGCTGCTCAAATGAGCATGGGATGGATGGTGCTTGTCGTGTTCACAGCTTTTAGCCCGTGTTAGAAATTCCACATTCCTATGGTGGGTGTCAGGCGATCTGTAAGACAACAATTTCTGGGTGTTGAGCATAATGACTAACGTGAATGGGAGGAAATTAATTTTTCACGAAATATTGAAGAATTTTCCTCATGTCTGTGAATGTGTCTGAACTTTGTGGATGCCTCTGAACGTGTCACGGTGTCTATGGATGTCTCTGAATGAGCCCAATGAGTTATAATGTCCGGGATTATCTCTTAATAGCGTCTGTGAATATTCTGCAGAGTCTGAGAGCACACAGACGTCTGTGAATGTGTCTCTTGATATATTTAAACGTCTGCGATGCCTAATGATGCCTGCAGATGCCTTTAAACGTCCACGAAACGTTTCAGAATGTCGCCTAATGTTTCCGCGCCGGCGGTTCTAACGGCGATTCGTTCCGGTCCCCGGCTGCTTTTCGGATTCGCATCTCGGTCGGAGGCTCGCGCCAGTTACTCAACGCGAACGCGTGTTTTCATTAGCGGTGCCATTAATTCTCAAAACAGCGCACTCATTAAGGTCGCTGCAATCATCATTAACATAATTCCAGTCACATTTAATTCTAACGGCCAACATTAGTGGCCTGCATTTCTCCATTAGGTTACAAATGATGCGCTCGTTACGCCGTCTCCGCGGCGGGAACGCTCGCGACGCCCACGAATCGCGCGCCCGCGCGCCCTTTACGCGCACCCGAGCGACATTTCGCGCGGCGCCCGGGACGCGGGCTTTTATGGGACGAACAAAAAGACGAAAATAAATAAACGCGTCTGAATGCGAACGCGCGTCGTGATCTCGGTAATCCCCTTGTCGATGCGGATAAGTCCAGGCTCCTGCCGCTCCTCGCAGGAAAGTAACCAACACGCGACTCCTGACGGATTAGGAGCGAGACAGGCTTTTAATGAGAATCATGCGCCTTCAAATTAACCGTGTCGTTGCCGCCGCCGCCGTCGTCCCCTGCGCCACCGCGGTCCGCGCCGCCTTCGCCGCGCGGACGCCGGCGCTACCCGGCGGCGGTGGCCCCTCGGCGGAGGCGGCGGGGGGGGGGGCCGTGCCCGGACGGCACGCCCGCGGGCCCGCCCGCCTCCGGACGCAAGACCGAGGCGGCGCGGCCGCGCGTCGTCGCCGGAACGTCGCGCGGCGCGCCGGGCGGGCCGTCGCTCACGGGGTTAATAAAACAGGGAGCGGGCCCAACGAGCTGTAATTGGTTTCATTTTGTATGCTTTAATTGTGTTGCGGAGCGAGTGGCTTATCCTGGCGAGATGCTGCCGTATGTACGCCATAATAAGACGCGTCGGAAAATGACAGCCCGTAAGTAAATTGTTTCGGAGTTGAGCTACTTCTTTTCAGTCAATTAGGCCGAGGCTAAGCCCGCCGACCGCCCCCACCCCCACACCGCCCGCACGGTCCTCGCCAGCCTCTTAATCCGATAACCGATAGAGGCTGCCGCTAATGGAGCTAACCTTTAGCTCCAGTGACATATCCCGTTACCGAGATAGCGGCGCGGCCTTCAGGCGGCGTGTAACCTTGAGAGGCGGGCACTCACGGCGGGGCTCGATCGACGAGCGGGGCCCCCGGCCGCCCCCGGGGCCTCCAGACGGCCCCCACCCCTCCCCCCAACCGCCTCGCGCGCGCCGCCCGAGAGCTTCGTTAAAAGCGGGTCGCTTAAAAACGCGCGCTGCTTAAAAAGGCCCGCGAGTAAATAAATGATGCGCATTAAAGTGTCGGCGGCGACGGCCGCCTCACCGCCGGTGCGTCGGCCGCTGCCTTCCGTCTAGGCGGTGCCCGCATCTCGGTGCCCGCAGGTGATCGTTCAAAAACACGGGTCGTGGCGCGGGCACGCAGCGGCCGGCTCTCGCGAGCGACTGCGCCGGGGGGTTGTTGTTATTCCGTGTGAACGCGCGCCGCCGAGCGAGCGGCGAGGCTACTCGCGCCGGCGTCCTGCGAGTAAATAAAGCGCGCTCCTGATTTAATCACTGTAATGTAATCAACATATGTATGGGCCACTGGAGCAGGGACGATTTATTCTAAATGTATACATGTTAAGACACAAAGGTGTTTAATCCCCAGAAGACAAATAAACCATTTAATCTAAAGTCCTGTGGGCTTTCCAAATCAATGCTTCTTAATGGCATTTGTATAAACATGGAAATCCAACTACTGGCTTCAAGGTAATTGAGTTTCATCAGCGGGGTACAGCCTGTTAATTAACTGCCTCCGGGTACCCTGATGCAACTGATGGAAAATCCACGTTCCTATGGTCGAGGCCAGTATATCCACAAAACAGCCACGTCTCAACAAGCGGGATGATTGGCTGAGCCGTCCCGCAACGAGGGATTCCGACGGGTGAGCCGGAGCGCCGTCCCACCTGTCCGTCCGAAACGCTCGCTCGCACACCCGAGCGACTAACAACTCGAGCGGAGGGAGACGCGATCCAAACGCAAACACCTCGTATCGTCGCGTCCCACGCCGACGCGGGTCAGAAGGCCTCGGCCCCCCCCCGCTCCCCCCCCGCGGTCGCCATCGGCCGTGCCCCGAAGGCCGCGGGCCAGGCAAAGCGCCGGGTGCGCTAACCGTTAATCAGAGGGGCAGAGCCGCGACAAAAGCCGAGTTAGCGTAATGACAGATTAATTGCCGCCGTTACGTCCGCTCTCCTTGCACTACGGCGCGCGTTAATCACGAGGAGGCCGCAAGCGAGCGGGGCTTGGCACGGGGGGGAGTTGGCGGCCGCACGTGTCGGGGATATGAGCGAAGTGATAATGCGCGGAGGCAGGGCCGCGGGGGGCCGCGGGCGGCGCGCGGGCGGGGAGCGCGCCCGCCGACACGAGCGCGTCACGCCGGAGCACGTTAAAAGAAACCGCGAGCGATGACGGCGGCCAAATCAAAAACCCGAGAACGAAACGCGGTGACGCACGTCGTGTTTACACGTTACCGAACGGCGGTGCGCCGGCTGCCCCCGATTGTTAGCCGGCCTTGTTAGAGTGGCGCTAGACGCATACCACTGAGCCGCGCGCCTTGTCCAATATCGGGTCGAGTTATTTGTCCAGTTTGAAGCCGGGTTCTCTTTGCACGATAGCGCGGGTGAGGAGCGCCGCCACCTCACAGCAACAAGCCCCTGGGTTCGATTCCCAACTCGGGTGCCTTTCTGTCGACAGTTTACCAGTTCTCCCCGTGTGTGTGTAGGTTTTTGCCGGGCACTCCGGTTTCCTCCCACACGCCAAAGACATGCTGCTCTCTAGATTAATTTGCCTAACTCAATTGACCCCGGTGCCCCGCGATGGACTGGCGTCTCAGCCTGGGTTTGCCCCACTTCCGTTCTGTGTCTGCCGGTTCATCGCGACCCTCTCACCCGGTGGGTCGCGACCCATCAGTGGGCTGCGAGTACCTAAAGTGCGCCTTGAGGTGCAAAACCTTGAGCACCCCTGCTCTACAGGACGAAGCGGGTACTGATAATTAATGAATTAATGACACTACGCAACAGGAGAATTGCTTTCCAAAGGCGTCCTTTTGGGACAGCCGTGTCGAGCGTTCCCTCCCTGTCCCTCGCGACGTTTCGCGCTCAGAACACCTGACGACGCCTCCAACGCGGGAGGCGAAACGTCGCGAAGGGGCGAGGAGGACCGCTCGACACGGCCGTCCCGACAGAACCGCTACGGAGAGCCAATTCTCATCACGCGTCGAGCCGTGACAAACCTGCAGCTTCACGCAACCCTATACGCTTTGTTTACACGCAGCCGCCCCCCCCCGCGTCTGCTCCTCTCCCCAGTAGCGCGGCTCACCTGTACGCCGCGATGCACATGGCGCGGTACTCCTGCAGCTTGATGCAGATCATGTGCAGGAACTGGTCCGAGTAGGCGCTCAGGTCGTGCACCAGGTTCATGAGGTCCTGCACCGACTTCTCCACCACCACGGCGCCCTGCCAGCGACACGCATGCACGCACGCGTCGACACGCGGACCCACACGCGCGCGCGGACGCGACGCGCGGACACGACGCGCGGCGATAAGACATCTCCGCGTGTCAGGAGCCGTTAGGGGTGAGCGCCATCGGCGAGCGGCTGTTAAGGGGCCGCCACGGCACGCGGGACGGCAGGGAGGCCGGCATTGCCTGGCCGCATTTGTCTCCCTGCTGTCGATGTTTATACTCCGGCGGTTCGTGTCGTCACTACTGATCTCGGCCGCGAATGGGATTCGAACTCGGCTTGTTGGGTTTGTAGCGCGGCGCGCTAAACCGCCGCGCCACTGCCCCCCACGCCCCGAGGGCAACGCGCACATCCCCTATGCGTGAACGCACACGGGAACACGCGTGTCCCGTGGGAACTGGCTGGCTTTGGGTGTCACCGACTGTTTGCGCACGGTGTCTTCAAGTGCGGTCGCATTTAGACTTGCGCTATATAAATCCTCAATTTGACTGCACGTCAATATATGGGAGGTGTTTACGTGAGTCTGTGGGTATTTTACGCGAGTCTGCGGGAATCCATGCGAGTCTGTGGCTCTCAATGCGAGTCTTCAGGTTTCTGAGAGTATATGATTTTTTAGGCCTAAGGGATTCTAGGCATCTTTGTTATTCTATGGTTCTCTCGGAGCGTGTATGGGTCTCTGTTAGCCTATAGATGTGTCTTTGCTAGTCTATGGGTGTCTCTGTAAGCCTATGGGTCTCTATATAAGGGCCACTCTCTATGACGAACTGCCTGTTTTCATAAAACATCCCCACAGTGCCTGTATAGCAACTTGACAAGCGGTCATATTTATACGCAACGGAAATCCCACTTGCATTGTACGGACTCGCACACGGACGCCCGTGCACTCGCGTATCTCTCCGCAGCCAAGCCGAGACCCGGAGACCCGCACACTCACGCACACACCGACACCGTGCCACGGAGGCCCCGCAACTCAAAGAGACGCGCGGCCGCCTCAGCCCACGGCACAACGGCACTCGCCGTGTCCACGCAAGCATCTTTGAGATCCAAATTGTATTGCCTCGCGAGGGGCATTCTTTTCGCGGAGGTTCGAAGCCCTGCCGATGTTGATAAGCCGAGGCCGCGCGGCCGGCGTCTCGAAACAAATTGGGCTTTGGCGGCGCCGCTAAATCACGCTTGTCCGCGAGATCACTCACTCCTCCGGGGGGACGTCACCCCGTCACCCCCGCCACCTTCGCGTCCCATCTCGCACCGTCACGCGGTCCGAGGTCACCTTCGACAGCGCGCAAAGAACGCCGAGGTCAAGCGACCGCGGGGAGGCGCGGGGACGGGGCGGGGTGGGTGGCGGAGCGAGGGGGGGCGAGCGCCGCGTGCAGTATCCACGCGCTCCCACTAGAGGCCTCCGAAGATTAACGAGTCGAAGTAGGTCGCCGCCGTGCTGTCGCCGTCGACGGCTCCGCGGCGTGTTTGTCGATCGTGCCGGCGCCCCGCCGTTCGGCACGACGACCGGCGTTTCGCGCCGCGTCTCGGCGGCTTCGGGCGGCCGTTCGGATCCTGAACGAGGTCGCGGGGCGCAGAGCGGCGCGTCCGACGTGGCGCCGAACGGCCCGCGGCGCGACCGGTGGGCGCGCGTGGCCCGCAGCGCCGTGTCGGAGGTGGCCGCGGCGCCTCGGAGCCAGCCCCGTGCGGCGGTGGCACGCGCGGCTCGGGTGACGGTAAAATAAATAAATCGCACGCCACAGTCTTCCACGGCCGAGTTACTCCGAGGCCTACACTCGCTTTAACGCTGCGATGACATCGATTCATTTGATGCCAGTTTAAGCTTTGCAAAATAAGTAAAGGCCGCACTGCCGGGTGAGTTGAAGCAAGGTCGGGGTGCCGCGTATAGTGAAACGCGCCAAGGATCCGCCGACTGGGTAGTGGCCTAAAGAAGCAGAAGAAGTCACGGCCCGTGTTTTGAATTTTAAATCTCCGCTGAGTAAACATACACGCCCCTCATCAAGAGGGCTGTGTACAACTACGCTCGTATAAACGGAACGCGGCGTAAACACAACCGGCTAACGAGCAGCGGCGCGCGTGACGGCGGAGACGCTCCGCGGAGCGAGCCGCGTCGTCTCGCTCCGCGTGTCTCTAATTTGTGACAAATCAATGGTCGGGGTGAGGAGCTGGAGAAGCGAGATGGTGGTGGGGAGGGGTGAGGGGGAAGTGGAGGGGTGGGGGGCGATCAGGATCATCGGCCCCCGAGTGTCGCTCCGGTGAGCGCGGCGTGTGGGGACGCCACCGGCTCAGACGGCCAATTAGGCGGGTGCGAGGTCTCGGCGGGGGGGCGTGGGGAATTCGCGGGCGACGCTCGGCGAGGGGGGCCCCCGCCGCCGCCGCCGCCTTCCACAAACGAGATCGTTGGCGCCCGACGCTCAAGCAAACCGCCGGCGACGGCGCGGCGAGCGGCGCTATGCCGCGCCGGCGCTCGCGGCCGGCCCGGTGCAGCGGCCGCCCCCCCCCCCAAAGCGGCCGACGTTTTTCTTTCTCTCGTACGTTTAACCGAGCACCGCCAGGCCGCCTAAAGGGTTGGCGGAAAGTTGAAGGCACGGCTCAGATCTGGGCTCGGACACCCGGCCGCGGGCGAGCGAGCCGCGGAAGCCTTTGTGGCTCGCCGAGCGGCGCTCGCGCGCGCCTGTGCGCCGCGGCCCGGAAACGCGCGCGCGCCGAACACGGGTCGAGATCAAGACGTCGCCGCGGCCAACGCCGTCGGTGCCGCCGCACCTCGCCAGCGCTTTGTGCCCTGCGCCAGATCCGCAGCTGTCGGAGACACGCGACCTCCAAGATGCGCGCGGGCAGCATCGCGCCATCTGCCCCGAGGTCTTCCAGGCTCGCGGAGACATCAATGGCTGTTTCGGGGACGTCCCGCCCAGCGCACACTTATTTCCACATTCTCCTCGCCCGCTGCTCTCCGCACACCGCATAATATAAGTCGTGCGCAAGAGATAGACCTGACCTCTGCTATGGAAATTTGGAATTCCCATCAGCGGCTCAGCACCGCCTATGGCGGGAAACATGAATCGCGGTCTATGCCAGCTCTCATGATGAAGACGTCCTGGCTTCTGACTTTGATCGATTTACGAACTCTTTGCTCAGCGATTCGCTCGCTCGCGCGCGCGCGCCTTCGCCCGCTCGCTGCCAACTCCGCGGCGGCGGGAGCCTGTGGCGCGGTGCCAGGCTCCGGCAGCGTGCTTTGACGTGAGCAACGGCGCCGATTCGGGCAAGCAGTCAATCCCCGAGCGATAACGCGCTCGTCTGGCCAAGACCTTTCCCGCGTCGCGGCCTTGGAGCCGCGCACCCCGTGGGCAGGGCGGGGGTCGGTCGGGGCGGCATGCGGCGGCGGGCGGCGGCGCGCCCGCTTTCGACGGCGCCGCTGGCGTCGGTGCGGCGTGGAACAGAAACGGTGGCTCGGCCGCCGGAGACCCGTGGTTCCCGAGAGAGAAGGTGACGAACCGCGGGGCAAACGGGAACTTTCCGCTCTCGAGCCGCGCGCACAGCTGGACGCATCGCGAAATTAGAATTCGTGGGGGGCCGAGCCTCGACCGCCTATGATTCTAAACCACAAGCAGCGAAAGCAGGTGACCAGTGGTGGCGCTGCTCGTGGTGGTGCTGGTGATGCTGCTGTACTGCCGTCGGTGATGACGGTCCCAATGGTGATGATGACGATGCCTCTGGTGTTCGCGGTCGCAATGGCAATGATGATGATGGCGATGATGCTCCCAATGGTGACGACGCTGGTGATGACGGTCCAGCCGGTAGTGCCGGCGCTGGCAGCGGTGCCTCACCGGCCGCCGTCGCCGTCAAACTTTGCTCTCACGTCCCGGCTTCTTCCCGAACGGGGCTTCCCGCGCCTCCCGCCGTCGCAAAACCTCGCGGCGCACTTTGTTCCCCTCCTCTAAGTGGCGCTTGGAGCTGCCACGGGGCTCGACGCGGTTCAATACAACCACAACAAACGACACCGCGGCCCCCGTCCAGCACCGCGCGCGCGACTGGCTCTCTCGCTCTCTCTCTCTCTCTCTCTGGCGCTCCACTCCGCGGCGGCGCGCGCATTACGCGCAACGCCGCCCTCTGAAGAAGCTCCCGTCGGCAAGCGCGCCTGGGGAGCGCTTGAAAGTCATTTGAAAGTCAAGGGGGCCCGACGAGGAATAAGCCGCCGTGATCGCTGGCCTTTTCCGTCCTCGTTAGGCGCGCGCATTAGCGGCGGTCGGTAGCGAGCGGCGTAATGCCGCGGTCTTTTTGCTTGTTCATTAAGATTTAAAGAGAGAGGCTCATACAGACCGATCTTCCCTTACATCGCGTTTCAGAAAGCGTTAGACCTTTTATCACCATCGCCATGCCTCTTAAATATTTATACCGGCCAGCCGTGTAATGAATTAACTGTTCCGCCGTGCCGGCACTCTTCGCCAAAGTGCCGACGCGGGTGGCGACGAGCGTCGCCGGGCCACGCCGGGTGAGCGGCCGGGCGGGTGGGTGAGTGGCCGGGCGGGCGGACGGGCGGGCCAGGGGGCCTCGGAGTAACGGTGCGGGGTTGCGCGGTGACTCAGGGGCTCGTAATGGCCGAGTCGGAGACACCGAGTTGGCAGCGTCGAGGTCCCGGGTTCGCGAGCCCAGCGGGTTCTCGCTTCATTCGGCTATCGTCCGGCTGTGAGGACTAACACACATTCGTTAATTCATCATCGGCACCCGGTTAATCATGCAGAGGGTCGCGGTGAGCCGAAGCATATCCTGGCAAATACAAGGTGCAAGGCTGGGCTATGCCCAGGATAGAACAACAATCCATCACAAGGCACCAGGGGCAATTTAGTCAGCAGGCCAATTAGCCTATGCAGCAGCAATGCCATTGGATCGTGGGAGGAAACCGGAGTTCCCGGTGAAAACCTACGTGGACACGGAGAGAACACAAGTGGAAAGATACCCGAGCCGGGAATTGAACCCGAGCCCTTCTCGCTGTGAGGCGGCGGCACCAGTCACTGCGCCACCGTGCCGCCCAGGATGGCAACTCTTCAGATGAATGAAACATGTGGTGCAGGTGTCTAGCGAGGAGTGCGTGAGCAGGTGGCGGCCGCCACCCTGCGAGGCCGAGAGGCAACGGCGTGCCCGCGGTGGTATCCTCCACAGGCTGGTATCCGACTCAGATACGATGGTTCCAAAGGGAACATTAGTCATCTCGTGGCAAGATGCTCACCCTGGAAAACCAATGATAATTAGGAGATAGAAATAGTCGTTACAAATATTTGTATATTCTCTCTCGGCTTCATCCTGCACACTACTCCACTCTGGAATTCCGTCCCGTTGCTCGTTAATTAGTTGGACAATAACAAGATAATATATCAGACGCAGTGTGTGGCAATATGTTGGCGCCGGCAAACCGCCTGGCTGCCTCCTCCGCCTGGCTGCCTCCTCCGCCTCTCTGCAGTTTCCTGGCGCCTCTAAGTCGTTCTTTCTTCGAATTAATACCTTCGACAAAGAATGAATATGTGCGCGTTATAAATACAATTTATTATTATTATCTCGTGTACCAAGCCCTTATAATGACCTTATAAATGTGGTGCACTCTTCTCTACAAGGTCGATAGTGCTGCTCGTTGCTGACCGCTCGGCAATCTGAGCCGTTGAGCCCGCGGTCGGCAACCGTGCAAATAAAAAAAAAATCAAAGAAGAAAAAAAATCAAATCAAGTCCGCTCGGCCGCGCATCGCCCTCTCATCCCTGGCGGAGGCCGCGGGAGCCCGGCTCTACACAGATCCGCGTCACTCGCGGCGAGACGCCGACAGATTGAGATCGAGCGATGGGACTCAGATCTGCCGCGAGCGGCCGTAAACCACCGCCGGCGTTTTTGTTCCGGCGGATGGACGGCGCAGGGCGGCGCGCGGATTTTCGCGCTCCGGGGTTTTTGGCAGAAATATTTACAGCTTCACGGTCGCCGCCTGGCACGGCGCGGCACGCCGGGGTGACGGGCGGCGGAGGTGGCGGGTGGCGGTGACGTGGCCTGCCAATTGCTCGGCGCGGGCGCTCCGCCGGGGATGGCGAGGAACATTACCCCGATAATACGCGGCCGGCACCGCCGCTCCCCGGCGGTTTCGCTCGACGCTGATTGCGCTGCCCTCTCCGGCGACATGCTGGCACGCGGGAGCGCGGACTCACGCGCGGAAGCGTGGTAACAAAGACAACGGTCCCCCGCATACGGTCAATTTCTGACAGCGAGTAGCACCTACAACGGCCAGGACTGCACACGAAGGGGTGGTTGGCCGGCACCGCGCCCCGACAGCCTTTGTTTTCCGAGTGGCGATGTTTTTACATACCCCGCCAGATATTCATTTGAGGCTGAGTCAACCTGGGAGAGGCCCAGTTTAAAAAATGGTCACTGGTATTGGCCATATGTGGGAATCTAACAAGGGTCGCAAGGTTCAAAGCACAGAGCGTTCACCGTTGGACTACCGCTCCACACACAGTCACACACAAACATAACATAACAACCACAATTCTCCATTAGGTGGCGGTGACGTCACCACGGCGCCTGTGCCAGGCCATATGCACCTTCAGGCCACGCAGAGTGTCGAAGACTCGCTGACAGGAGGTCATGAGACAGACCCAGGTGACATTGGCTGCCTGACTGAGATGATTGGCATGCCCTCGTCTGTTTCGGGCCTACACGCACAAATAGAGCAACAACAAACGGGCGTTCGCCACCAACCGGCGGCGAGGTCCCCACATCGCCCGCGCCAGGCCAGGTTCACGGGCACACACGCGTCCGCTCGCTCGCACGCACGCGCTCACGCACGCACCCGCGCTCGCACGTATGCAGGGCGGCGAATCTCGGGGCTCCGTGCCCTAACACTTGAGCCAGCGTTACGGCGGCAGCGCGGGGGGGGAGAGACGTCGGGGCGAGGTGAGGGGTTGCCGAGCGGCTACAAGCTCCCGTAAATTGGAAGAGAAAGGTGAATAGGGTTTCGTGAGTGGACAGTCCTTTCTGGCAGCCTATTAACTCAGGCCTTTGGAGGCGGGCGGAGGGGGAGGCGG
>JAZEWU010000014.1:8952708-8992764 GCA_036362915.1 Geotria australis
CACGTCTGCCTGTCAGCACTCCGTTAGGGCCCCGTTAGCGCCCCGTTAGCGCCGGCGGCCGCGCCCCTCTCCGTCGGGCACGTCGCCGCGGGTATAAAAGGATCGCGGTCTGACGTATCGCCGGGCGCGGTTTTACTCTGATACGTCGTTCCTGACCTGCAATGTTTTGGTTGACAGAACGGGTTCTGAGAATCGTCGGAGAGCTGCAACAATGATAATTGGCGCGTGAAACGCTGGCAAGCGTGGCAAAGTCATTTGTCGGGTGGCGGGTGGGTAGCAATCAGGTTGGGAGAGTTACGGGTTCATCCTCGTTGAGGGTTGACTCAGCCCATCAGCCCACCATGCCTACAGGGTGGACAGAACCACTACGGATCTGTGTCAGGAAGTACGAGAACCAAATCAAGGCTCAGGAGCGGAAAATCACGTTGAGCTGTGGTTCCGAAGGCCCTATGCTTCAGAGACAGGTAAGGTCTGCCAGGACGCGTAAATATTCGTGCGTAATTTTACCTGATGAAGCAATTTGCGGGTACAAAATATCACACGTGGCCAGAAGCTCCTCAGTCTGGAGCAAGAAGAGAGGCCAATGCCCCCCGCCTTTAAGGCCAGCACTGACTATTATATCTCTAAATGTTGAAGGGCTGTCTGCGACTAAAGAACAACTTGTTGGAATGGGAAACTGTCATATAACCATCACGTTTCGAAGAATCAAATCGAATTCGAAATGTGGCGAATTTTGGAGCGTGCCGGCGTCACGTTATCGACTAACACCACGGGGCTCTTTAACAGACGCGCGGTATTAACCGAGGTGGCCGACGCCGCGAACCTCCGTGACAAACGGCATCGCGCCGCCCCGGCAGCGAAGGACCTCGGGCATTGACCGCCCCGGCAGGTGAGGCCACATCGTTGGCGGGACACCGTCAGGTCGGCCACGGAGCGGGAGTGGCGACGCAAACAAAACACATTATAATTGAACGCACGTTGACGGCTTAGCCGGCCGAGCCAGCGCCTAATGTGGCTGGGGTTATGCGCCGGCATGCGTGGATTACCAGGGCTTTGATGGGATTGGGGGGGTGCCGGGGGGGCGCGGGGGGGCCCCCTGAGGAGTCAGGCGCCACGTGGAACGGACACGCCAACGTGATCCCGGAAAATGAGCACCTGGCTAAAGAGCGCAGAACGGGCGCTCGGAGACGCGCGACGAAATCAAAATAATCATCGCGAGACACGCACGAGGTGGCACGAGAAGGACATGTAAAGTGCGTCAACAGGTTTTGAAAAAAAAACTAATCAAAGCGTGGAATTTGCAATTGGCAAAGACCTTGGCTGAGCACTCGTCTGACTGAGCAGAGCAACCCTCACTGATGAGTTTTTTTTACACGTAAGCATGACAAGGAAGTGAAGCGCTCTCTCTCCCTCTCTCTCTCTCACCATCTCTCACTGTCCGATAGCTTGCAAAGTCCAAATCCTGAAACGTAATCTGCTGCTGGCGGACGCAACATTGGAGGGGAACCGACGACGAGAAGCAGGCCTTTTAAACATTCATCCATTCATTATCAGAAACCGCTTAATCCTGTACAGGGTCGCGATGAGCCGGGGCCTATCCCGGCAGAAACAGGGCGCAAGGCACGGCTATACCCAGGACAATTTTAAATGAGCAAAACCTGCTCTCGTATGCAGCGGAATGTGCGGCGCAACAACAATTACAACCGCACTAATGTATGTTTCATAGTAAATTGGTAGCATTTGATAACCTTTGCCTGTGGGAGGCGAGAGTTTCTCAGAACAGTGTGAAATATTTAGCGGCCCGGGTTGATGCCTCGTTTTTTTCCCCCACTTTCTTTCATGAAACCGGCGCTCGGGCAGCGCTGACTCCGCGCTCGCCGCTTTCATCCGCCGGCGGGGGCCCGGCCGCGTCGCGGGGAGCGCGATCGACGTGCAAACACCCCACACCCCCCACTCCCCTCCGGGCAGCCCCCGGCAGGCCCCCGCGAGGCCGTAACGAAGCCGGAATTGGTTTCGCGCGAGCGGCGAGAATCTCTGCGTCCCCCAAGAAGCGGGAGGCGGGAGAGGGCGCCGCCGGCCCGGCGCCGCTCGCCCGAGCCGCCGGCGTCTCTAATGTATGCGGCGCGGCGTGGGGTCGGCGCCGCGGGCGCGAGGCCGGCGGCGCGGCCCCTCGCTCGCTCGGGCCCGCTCGCCGCGCGGATGATAGGGAGGCAGATGGAAATGCGGCTCGTTAAAAATTGTTGGCGTCTGTTCGGGGTGAAATTTCTCTGCCGAACCGCTTAAATGCAATTTACCGTCCGTTGGTTCTGCGGGAATTACTTTGGCAAAGATCTGCTTTGCTTTGCTCGAGCGCAACAGAGACCGCAGCGCCACGCACTCTTTGAACCGTCGGCGCCAGCCCCGCGCGCGAGCCCTCGGAATGATTTTGCGCGCCCGTGTTTCATCAAAGCGACAGCATTTTAAGCCACGATCCTTTTTCTTTCAAGAGGCGTCCTAAACTAATTTCTCCCTCGTAGTTATACGAGACTTGTGTCAGCCGCTGAAAGGTCTTGGTGACATTTTTAGGCTCCGCACGCTCGGCCACACGATCCGTCTTTCCGGGGGCGAAATCACAGACGCCCGCGCTCCCTTTTTGATCGCGGGAAATCGGACGGGCCGGCGTTTGAAGTGGCCGGCAAGGGCCCCACCGTTTAAAACGCGGCTCTCGTCCGGAACCAGCGCCGCCCTTCACGCCGCCGACACGGGGACTCGTCCGCAATTAGGCCGATTTTCCGTCTCGGCCTGGCTAGCCGGCGCGTTTCTCCCCGATGACTTACGCGAGGCTCCCCTAACGTCCGTTGAGAATGTCGTGTTATTCCTCCCTCCTACCTCCCTCCCTTCCTCCCTCCCTCCCTCCCACCGCCGACCGTCGCGAGCGCGCGACAACGCGCAGCGGAGCGCGCGGGAGGCGGGCCGAGGCCTCGCAATGACTGACACCAAACAATATCAATTGTAGGGGAGCGGTGTTATGAAATGGAGGGCATGTATCAATCAGGCGAGGGCAGCCGCCGTCGATGTAAAGCTATCGAGGCGCGGTAACTGCACATGAATTGTTTATTAGCACGCTGCCGTCGCCCGCCGATGGCCGCCAACCACCCGCCAAATCATCCGCAGAGCGCGACAGGGGGCGGCCGAGATGACGGGAAGAAGATGCCGCCCCCACCGCCCCCCCCACTCCCACCTCGCAGGCCGAGGGATGATGAGTAGGGTGGGCGGAAGGTGCGGGGGGGTGGTGGGGAGGGGAGCGGGAAGGCGAGGGGAGGCGAGGGGAGGGGGGCGGCTCGGTAAGGAGCCTCATGGGACCTGCCTGTCGGTGTGACGTTTCGTAGCAGCATGAAACTTTTATGCGGGTATCAGAGGAAACGGCCTGAAGGTTAAGGAGTTGATTGGTCTGTGGTCCACCATGAAGGCTCCGTGAAACTCTAGCCCTGCCTCCGAGCTCCTTCCTCTGGCCGCGCACGCCCCGCTCATTGGTCCAAAGTTTAGCGTTTATGGCTCGTTAAAAAAGTGTTTTATTTAACAAGGTGAGAGAGAGCTCGTTGTGATTCAGTAGCACGCCAAATTCCGGCTGCATTATTTATCCAGGTGAGAGCTCATTAGGATGTAATCTCTAATTAATGCCATTTAATCAACGGCATATTAGAGATAATGTTATTAAGCAATTTATTCACCGTTTATTTTGAAGTCGCTGCAGCGGCACCGATGCGGCAGCATCGTTGTTGTCGACTCTACGAGGAGGCGCGAGCCTTGTAATGACCCACAGCGAGGACTGGGCTGCGGTGAAAACTGACCTCTGTTTTCACCGGTGCAAACTGACCTCTGGACCAAAACACAAGCCGCGCGCTCGGGTATCCAGTGGTCAACACGTAAACACACACACTGTAAACACTGACCCGCTCACACACACGCCCATGCATACACAGAAACACACTTAAATACAGTGACAAAGATCCCCGTATAGCCTTTACAAACTCTTGGGACAAGTGCTGTTAGCGAGCACCCATGAAGGCCGGGACGGCGCACGAGGGGGTGGATGGCCAGCACTATGCTCGGACGCCTTTGTCTTCCCAGTCGCGATGTTTACACATCACACCAGGTGCTCATTTGAGGCTGAGACGACCAAGGGGAGGCCCAGGACTGGTTAATCTAAATGCCACTGTTATTGAGCGGGAATCGAACCTGGGCCGCCGGGTTCATTCATAGTGTGCTGACCACTGCACAGCTCCCCACACTTCCCACTGAAATGCTCACACACACACAGCCATGCATACACAAACACGCTCACACGCACGCATGCATACACAGACTCACAAGTACACATAAACCCACTTAAATACACACTCACACGCGCCACTCATAAACACACTCAAATACACACTCGGCACGCACACACGTAAACCCACTCACGCACGCACACACATAAACACGCTCAATTACACACACTTAAGCGCGTACACACACGCAGCCTGTCAGTCAATTTCGAGTAAGGCCCACTGAACTAAGAAGCTCTTTTTCAATAGCGACTCGGCGATATTGTCTGAAGCGGTAGCAAGACCCACAGACCTATACACTGGGGCAACAACAACTGCCGTTCGCCAATAAGTGGTGGTGACGTGACCACAGCGCCTGTGCCAGGCCAGGTGCACCACGGCCCGCACACACACAAAGATAAACAAAGATCCCCCGTATAGCCATAACAGACTGTAGGGGCAAGTGCCGTTACCAAGCACCTATGAAGGTCGACACGGCACGCGAGAGGGTGGGTGACCAGCACCACGCCCGGTCGCCTTTGTCTCCCTAGTGGCAATGTTTACACACCGCACTAGGTACTCATTTGAGGCCGAGTCGACCTAGGGGAGGCCCTGGACTGGTACAGAAAATCGTCACTGGTGTTGGCTGTGAGCGAACTCGGGTCATAGCCAGGTGTGTCGCCCAGCATGGCGCTAACCACTGCGCCACCGTCGTTAGCGAGCTGGGCTCCACGCACAACAACCTAGGCCCCGCACACACACATACACCCACCTCACAGCACACACACACCTATACATATACACACACACAAACACCCCACGGCACACACCTACACACACACAAACACCCCACGGCACACACAGCTCTACAAAGACACATCCCCATGGTACACACACACACATATCCATCTGTCCCTCCCCCCATCCCCTGGGCGGTGTGGCTATCCATCCAAGGCCCGCAGGTAAGGTCGGGTGACACAACACAGGACAGGTCTGGATGTGTGGCCGCTCAGCCGGGGGGGTAGGGCAGGCGAGGGGAGAGAGAGGAGGCTTCGGACGGGATTGAGATCATTAAAAAAAATCCCCTGGGCAAAGAAACCAAACTCTGGCTCAGATAGAAAACATTTACTTACGCTCCAGCAGCACGGAGACTCGCGGTGATTTACGAGCGACCCCGGAATCGCCTTAAGTGGCCCCTGCTGCTGCTGCTGCTGGAGACCGACAATAAACAGCGGAATCGACGGCGGCGGGGTGAGAGGAGCGGCGGCCCGGAGCGGTGGAGCGGCGGTCACCGTGCCGCGCACCGCCGAACCGGCGACCCGAGTTCGAATCCGGCTCAAGGCCAACGTCGGTGATGAATATCTGAACCGGTCCCGGGGGCCGCCCCTAGTTCGACCGGGCGTTAGTCGAGTTCAACGGTGCGATGCGCGGACATTTGCGCTGGGGAGACAAAGGCGGCCGGGCGTCGTTCTGGCCGTACCACCCTGTCGTAGATGCGTCGTGCTGGCCTTGATAGGTGCTGACTAATGCTACCTGCCCCAACGGCCTGTTAAAGGCTATACAGGGGATCTTTGTCTTTGTTCAAATCCAGCGTCCGCCCCGGTTATTGCTGCTGCGCATTAACCACGCAGAGGACGTTACGGATCCCGTGACGTCACTCGCAAGAGCGGGCCGCCGTGCGGGCGCCGTGCGCTGTCGGCGCCACGGCCCGAGTTTACAAAATTTGGAGAATAATCCGCACATCATCGACCCTCACCGCAAAACAGCTTGGCGGGAGTCTTTCAGAAAAGGAGTCGTGAGGCTGTCTTGTGTGAACAAGCAGAGGAATCTACACGATAATGGAGCCGATCAGTGTCGTCCTTAGCAACTACAGTGGTCCCTCGCTTTTACGATGGCCTCACAATACGATGAAATCACTGAACGCTATACGCTCTATAAGAACATTAGTATCGCATTACAATCACATTTCAATATGTTACAATATGGCTGCGCGTGAGCGTGGGTGGCGCAGCAGCCAATCGGCGATGCTTACACATGCCGCTTGTGGAGATTCTCAGCCAATAGTGGCGCTTTTTAGTGTTTAGTTCTCAACTTCCAAGGTCTTGGAACGAATTACCATTAAACGATGTACAGTACAGTATTATTGGCCTGACTTTACGATGGTTCCCCGATACGATACGTGTTCTGGAACGGATTAATATCGTACAGCGAGGGACCACTGCATCTCTCTCTGGAACACAGTCTGTCTTACTATCAATGCGTTATTCAACAACGTGTCTTAAATATTTCATAGTTGATAACGATATATATAGTTAAAAAACGTGCTTTGGCTTGTAACTATAAACACGTGGCCCGATGGCCCACAATCATTGTTGGGCCGGAAGCCCAGGCACCACATGCCTAGGTTGTTGTGCGTGTAGCGGCGATCTGAAGCCAGCTACAACAATAATAATACCAGCCTGCAGCGGTACGAGTGCGTACGCGTCTCCGAGCCAAGCCGGCAAAACGCTATGCCTTCAACAGGGTGCACACGCGTGACACCAACAGCGAATTATTCTGCGCTTTAGCCCCTTTAACCCGCGAGGCAGCGTTTGCCAAGAGAGACGTCGTCCCTCAATGGGCTCCTCACCTGGCTCTGCCTCTAAACCTGATTGATGTCGGTCCCAACTCGCCGCACTAAACCGCAACAACAGGAAACGCGCCGCAGCTGGTACGGTGCCTCGCCGCCCGCTTCACAAACCTAAATTATCATCGCGCTCCCAGAAGGACGTGTCTGGCCCGTGCGTAGAGAATTAATCACGTCCCGTATAGTACATAAAGTGAGTACGGCGGCGGCGGCGGCGGTGCCGTGAATCGATTGACTCTCCTCCCTTGTTCTTGTTTCAACTCGCGTCCCTCTTATGTGCAAGTATACGAGCGAGACTTCCCCCCTCTCACAGGAGCGTGGATTTGCCAATTTCCGATACGTGCAATATTGGGTTAAAAGGGAAACTGCGTGCCGATTCTGCACGAGCACAGATGTTTCTCAATCCACTCCAGGTGGGAGAGCGCTCGACACGGCTATCCCGAAAGAACCGCTTTGAACCGCAACCATCGTGAATCGAGCCGTGAAAACCGACATCAGTACGTACTTCCCCACGCCGGTCAGCGTGAGTTGGTGAAGGAGGCTCGGGATCACGTTTGTCGCGTCGCAAGAATCCCGCTTCCAGAGCTTGCAAGCTCACGGGGTATATTCTGCGGTAACAATAAACACGTACGTCTACGCCAGTTCAGATACCACTCGCTAGCGACATGAGCGCTGGCTGGGCTCACAGTCCAGCGCACTAACCGCTGCGCCACCACTCCCCCGCATGTCTATTATGAAATAAACAATAACTAAGACGGTTGCTCTTCAGAGATGTCTTTAGGGATAGCCGTGTCACTGAGCGATCTCGATCTCTGCCTCGTGACGTTTCGCCTCCCACGCTGGAAGCACGCAAGGCTCCGCTATACGCAGAGGCGCCTTGACGGCGCTCACATTTGGTCCCATTTAAAACAACATGTCGGCCAAGAATTTGCGGAACTTGCAGCCGTCAAACTCATGGGACCTCTGGGCTGCGCGAGAGCGGCGAGCGTTAGCGGCGAGCATTAGCGGTCAGCGGTAGTGGTGAGCGATCACCTGCTCAACGTGCACCGAGCACACGGAAGGGCAGCGGCTGCCGCCGTCGCTCTGCCGCGGCGCGGACGACCTCCGACCAGTGAAGCGGAGCGAGCGCGCCAGTCGCGCGCACCGGCCGCGACACGGGGAGCAGCCAGGTGGCGCCGGTGACGGCACCGGGCACGGGACGAGCCGGCTGGACGGTAACGAACCGAAAACGGGACACAACTCCGCGGGAAAAGACCGCGTGGGGGCGGGTCCCGGCCACTTCCTGGCGCGGAGGGGGCGGGGGGGCGACTCGTGGCGCGTGCGAGCGCCGGCGAGCTAGCGCGAAATCACCCGGCGCCAATCGCGGGAACGCCGCGGTGTCCGCGCCGGGTGAACGGCGCCGGCACGCCACCCGGCGCGCGACAATTCATCACCGTTAAAGCGACGTCATCCGGCGGTGGGGCCGGCGCCGAGTCGCCGCGGCGACGGCGGCGCGGCGGACACTCGCGAGGCGACGCGGAGTACGCGACTGAGCTGCGTGCGCCACCGCCATCCATCACCGGCAAAACACTCTCCGTTCGTTATGCATAATTTACACTGACAAGCCATCAATCTCCCCCCTCCTCTGGCTTCTTTAGGGGGGGGGGTGTCGGTGGGAGTGGAGGGTGGAGGGGGTAATTACATGTTTTGAGATGAAATCCATGTAATGCCGCTTGTAGTGAAATAGATTTATTTTGCGAGCGTTTACTGCCGAGCTTGCAAATTGAGCCGCGGTGCGGTATCCGTGCGGATTAAGGGGCCGGTGAAAGTGTATTACCCCGGCTCCCAGACGCCCCATGCAGGCGCGCGCAGCGGGCCGGCTCGCTCGATATGCCGGCTTTCTGATTCAGACAAATAAATAGCAAAATAAACGTGCGCGCTCGCGGGGGGGTGGGGTGGGCAAAGACCGTCCGTCGTTCCCCGTGACATATAAATCCGCGCCGTTCATTCGGGGGGGGGCGTTAATTAGGTTTCGGACGGCGCGTCAGTCCTCAATTGATAAAAATGCGCGGCGACCGAGCGGAAATAAAAAGGCCGGCAAACAACGAGCCAGCGAGCAAAGGAAGTTGATAAACGATAGCAACTTATTTATGGAGATATATTAATTAATAAACCCTCGCCAAGCGATAATTACCCACTTAGCGAGGGGAAGGAAAAATAAACCGTAACTCCAGGACCTGACACGGGCCACGCGCTCGCTTCCTGTGCCCCTAATGGGTGGTGTGGAATATTGCCCGGGCATAAAATATACATTACAAAGTCAAACAGAATCGGCCCGGTGATACGGTGAGCTCGGCTCCCTGGTGGCATTGGGGGGGGGGGGATCTATTAGGACCGAGCCGGGAGCGGCCGGGCCACGCGAGATCGCCGGTGGCGGCGGTGTCGGCGCGTCAAAGCTCAACGCGCTTATCAACGCACTCGTAATATAAATTGCAATCGTTTTTATTTATTTATATCCAAAAAAATATACTTTAAGCCTTCGCCGAAGCCCTCGATAATACCGGAACGGCGCTTTCTCGACACGCCCGCGAACGCCTATTTAAGAGGGTTTAATTTAAAACGTGCCTTGCTTATTTACGCAGAGAGGCCGAGTAACAAGTGCAATTACGGCATGTAAATACCATCGGGCGGGGGGCAACCTTTACCGGCGGTGGAACCGATCGGCGGACAAAGACGAACGCCCCACGCACCTCAATGCTCACGCATGCACGCACACACACGCACGCACCCACGCACACACACACAACAAAGACAAAGATCCCCCTGTATAGCCTTAACAGACTGAAGGGTCAAGGGTTGTTAGCGAGCAGCACCTATGAAGGTCGACACGGCACACGACACCAAAGATCACCCGCATAGCCTCGTCAGACTGTGGGGCAAGTGCCGTTAGCGAGCACCTATGAAGGTCGACACGGCACACGAGCGGGTGGGTGACCAGCACCACGCCCGGCCGCCTTTGTCTCCCTAGTGGCGATGTTTACACTAGGTACTCATTTGAGGCTGAGTCGACCTAGGGGAGGCCCAGGGTCGGTTCAGAAAATCGTCACTGGTGTTGGCCGTGAGCGGGATTCGAACTCGGGTCGCCAGATTCGTAGCCCAGCGCGCTAACCACTGGGCTACCGCTCCCCACACGCACGCACACACACACCTACACACAGACACACTCACGCTCGCCGCACACTCGCACGCACACTCGCACGCACACACGCACGCACACAAGCACGCACGCACACACGCCTGCATTCCAATACGGGTGCTGCAGTGGAATGTAATGCATACTGTTTTCATCGCAGCGTTGTGCTGTTGGTGTATTGTAATGCATTGCGCAGTGTCGTTTTTACGGCGGCGTATTTCGGTGCCGCGTAGAGTACGCCAGCGTGTTGGTGCATTGCAATACACTTCGTAGTCCGTTGCATTGCAACGCGATGTTGCAATGCTATCAGATTGCTGCAGTGTCGTAACTAATGTCAACGTGGGTGCCCACTCAGCACAACATTCATCCACGGGATGTCTTACAAAGCCCATCTCCCATCACACGGCCTCTCCCTCCTCTCCGCGGCTGGACACCTACCCATCTCAACAGGCTCTCTAATTCACACGCATATGCAATTTCACAACACCGTATGATCGATGGTGACAATAATACTAAACCATAATGGCACTCATTTATCCCGGAGAGCCTCAATAATGACACGGCCTAGCAGAAGTGCATCCGTGGCTTATCGCACAGGGTCACGGTTCGAATCCAGCCGCCGCCCCGATTAATACTTCTTCTTCTTTGCGATTCTTCGAAGCGCGATGGTCAGCTCGGCCTCAAAGTGTTTGGTAGAATTCGCAGGCAATACAAAACATTACCTGACAGGGATCGCGACGTGAACGCTTCTACCTTGACCCCCCCGATTAATACTAATGTGCAGTTAGACTCCCGCCTCAGGCCACTTTTTGTGCGGCGTTTGTGTGTTATAATAATAATAATACAATTTAGAACGCGCACAAATTCCCGGCCCGGCCGAAGCGAGACACAAATACTGCCTGGCTTTCCTCCGGGTTCTCATAATATATAGGATATGTGTTGCAGTGTCTGGAAAATTGTTGGCGCCGGCTGCCTTCCCCGTCCCCACCTCTCCGCGGTTTCCTCTCGCTTCCGAGTCGTTCTCTCGTCGAACGAATCGATAGCGAACGAGCACGCCCGGCGGCGGGTTATACATTGCACCGTTGGTTATTATGACTCACCCTGGAGAGCGCCGCTCTTGATGTAGAGCGCCTGCCGCTGCTCGCGCAGGTACGTGCTCATGCTGATGGCGTGCGACGACGACTCGAACCTGCCGGCGCCCGGGGAAGAGGGCACAGGGGGCACAGGGGGCACCGCGGCGGTCGTGAGAAAAAACCGCTGTACTGATGCGAACCCAGGACCTTCTTGCTGTGAGGCGGCAACGCTACCCGCCGCGCCACCGTGCCGCCCTCGTCACGGTCCAAATTTGCCAATTACAAAATGACGCACATATTGGGATCAAACGTATCAATCGTCGCCCCATATTGGGAGCCTAGGTTCTCACCTGGATAAAAAAAATAAACGTGAAACTGCAAGGTGAGAGAGGTTAAGTTTGATGGACACGTCTGGAATTAATCCCAGACACGTGGACCTAACATCCCTGGATCCCATGTGGTCCCATTACGAACACAGCTCAGTGTTGTGACTGATATTAATAGTATGAGTATTGTACTGATGTAGGTTTTCACGGCTCGATTCATGATGATTGCTCCTCAGAGCTGTTCTTTGGGGATAGCCGTGTCGAGCGATCTCCCACTGTCAACTTTGCCACAAAGCAACAGCAACTTTAACGACCCCGCAGGGAGGATTGGCCCAGTCAACCCCCGACAAGGATTTAAAAACTGGCCTTTTTACGGTGAATTTCCATTTTGCAGTTTATCGTGTTACCGTTTTATCGCTTTAAGAAATGTTAAGTCTTTTATTATTTCACTGTTGTGTCTGTAAAGCGCCTTGCGTCCTCGGGCTCAAGGCGCTTTACCGTCGTAATTTGTTTTCTATAAATATACGGACTTTTTAAATCGGCGGTTTTATTTCATTTTAGCCTAACATTTTATCTACTCTTTGGGGGTCAAGGTAGAAGCGTTCACGTCGCGATCCCTGTCAGGTAGTACTTGGTATTGCCTGCGAATTCTACCAAACACTTCGAAGCCAAGCTGAAAGACAACGATGTTCAGAAGCTAGCCATCGTGCTTCGAAGAATCGCAAAGAAGAAGATCTACTCTTTTTACCCTTTACGTTTTTATTGTAGCTCTGCAACGGCGCTTAGATGTCTAAATTATCATTAATATTTCTATCGCCGGCGAGGCGACCCGGGCGGAGGGGCAGGACAAATACAACGACGACGCGAGGCGAGCGCTGGGTGGGCCCGAGGCAGCGGCCGGCGGGGCCGCGGGGGGCGATGATCCGCCGTCGCCACCCTTCATCGTCATTATCATTACCGGCATCGGCGGCGCCCGCGCGCGGCGCGTAACAAATCTGCGGGTCGTCTCGAAGGCGCGGGCCGCAACCCCGGGCCCCACGTGACAAACGGCGCGCGGGCGCGGTTAACCTCGCGGCGCGTTCCCCTCTCGCGCGCGCAACCGCGACACCGCCCCCCGCACAAACTACGTGCTTGAGAGGGGGATGGGGGGGGCTGCTTCTGTCGCCGCCAACAATCGTATAGACGGCCACGTTCAATTAAAACAAGGCGCGAGCGTAAATACGGGTGTATCTCGCCACGTACCAAGATACACGGAGCGAGCGGTTCACTTGTCCGATGGTGACGTTTCAATAATAATATTTTTATTATTATTTTTAATAAATATCGCGTGGCACACAATCGATTCAATGTCGAAGGTATTCATTCGACGAGAGAACGACTCAGAGGCGTGAGGAAAGCACAGAGATATGGAGGAGGCAGCCAGGCGGTTTGCCGGCGCCAACATATTGCCACACGCTGCTTCCTATATATTATAATGTTTTCGGCCAACTAATTTGAAGGTAGGTTAAAAATGAGTCTGCAGCGATGTCGCATCATAAAGAGAGCGATGGTTCAGTTATTGCTTCTACTGCGTTGCTTTGCCCAGGAAAGCCTCTTTGAGTCTCAAGACTCTTTCCCAGGAGGGCCCTGCCCAGGCATCGCCGCTATTTAATGCAGGAACGACGAGCACACTACTTAGATCTAAACGTCGCCATTTGTTATTCGGCTTGCAACTTCATATCTGTCCGGCCCGGAGATGAGTTAATCGCTGACGCGAGAGAGATGCGTGCCGGGGATTACACGGAGAGACAGGTGGAGAAATGCATGAATTAGAGGACATGTGCAGTTTCGAGTCATCAGATTGACTGGTAAACAAAAACAAATGGGCTCGGGCAGCACCCGTCGCTAGAAGAGATGACGGCGGGTGGCCAAGACCGGACGACAGAGAGGCAGCCAAAGGAGGGAATACAGCTGAGGTTACGTCCACCGCAGAGACGGAGCGATGACATCAGCCCACGTGTGGGCACTAGACGGTTTATCGCGTCTCGAAACGGTGAGAGAAGGCAACGGCTCGGTGAGGGCTTCATTCAGCCGTGGACAGAGCAAAGCACAGTGTGATATCATTAATTTTCGCGTGTTTGTTGTGTCAATGCAGGAATCCAGTAAAGAGCTTGCAAGCTCACTGAGTATTTTTCTGCTGGAATGATAAACATCTATCTACATTCGTGTAGGGCTTGACAGGACACCCGGGCGGTTTCGTCTGGAATCGAGCGATCGGGCCGAGACGAGTTGCACTTTCCCGCACGGAAGTGTTTACATGCCGGAATAATTACACGTTACCACGAGAGAGAGAAATTCTCCCGTAAAAATATCACGGACGCATCCTCCGCCATCACTCACTGTCCCTTCTACCGCTTCAAATTTAATAACACTCCAGATTAAATGCTTTATTTTCCATAACACGCACTCCCGATTCCAAGTGGCGGCGGCGTCCATTTCAAAGACAAATCGATGGACTGGCAGGCACAAATTGAAACAATTTCACAGGACAGACAATTTGCAAAAGGAAATGCTCGCGCGTGGCCACAACAATCTGCCGGTGAATTAAAAGGCTTTGCAAAAAAAAACCTGGCAAGACACACACGCCGCTGACGCCACCTCCGCAGGCTCCGCATTGATTCCTGACATTTTATTTTCTCTGAAAACGCTTGTCCGCTCTGCTACTGATGGCGGCACCGAAAGAAAAATCGTTTCGTCCTAAATATTTTTTTTGTTGAAAAAGATATATATAAAATTAAATAATTCCTTCCCCAAATATCCGGGTTTGTTATTTCCCAAATCCGCCAAGTTTGGGTTGGAGAAAAATTTCCGAAGCCAACAATACGGACGGGAGGGAGGGAGCACCGTTACTGTTGCTGTGGCAACACCGTCCGTCGACAGATGATGAGTATCGTTTTGACAACTGTCAAGTTGCTCCGTGTTTTTGAGAACCGTTGCTGCGGAACGTGTTGCCATGATATTTTTTATTACGGCGTTATGCACGACGGATATGCATGGCGTATTTTTCTATTTGTCATCTGTGATTAATAAGGCTGTTTGCCGTGTGTAAGACGGCGCCGTTACGCCACAGTTAAGGCGCAGCGAGCGAGAGCTTCGCTCACGAGTGAGAATCGTTCAGACGCTGTGACGCTGACGGTGATGGCGGCCATGACCGGTGCGATCTGTGTTGTGTAACACTGTGGTGACGATGGTCGCGTTGAGTGCCGTCACGACGTTTGCGAAGATTACGTCTGTATTGAGAATCGTAATGATGGTGGTTGTTGATCAACGTAACGATGGGGGTGTTGTGGTGATGGTTGTGACGATGGTGGTGTTGGATGTTGTGACGATCGTGATGAACGCAGTGTTGAGTGCCGTCACGACGGTTGCGACGAATGTCTGCGACAACAACGGCCGCGGTGACGGAGGCGTCGCGATGACGGTTATCGGTGCGCCGCCCGCTCTCACTTGAAGAGCGACGGCCGCTGGCGCTGCTGCTTCTTCTTCACGAAGAACGAGGAGAAGTCTCCGCCAGAACTGGGGTAAGGGAGCTGGGCGGACGGCTCTGCCCCGGCAGCTCGGGTGTTCTTCACGTCCAGGTAATCCGTGAGCAACATCTGCGGAGGAGCCGTCGTCAATCGCCATCCCCACGTCACCGCTGAGAGCGAGCGGCAATACAGCGCCAACGCGTGCACGCGCAACCTCCACCAACTCGACCGTCAACACCGCCGCCACCGTCGCCACGACCGCCGTCGTCGTCATCAACGCTGCGTCGATTTATTGTCGCGACTGTCACCGCCGCTTGGGTTGTCACTGGAATCGTCAATGATATCATCGCTACGCACGATCTTCACTAACTCAAGCGTCAACATCACCGTCGCCGTCACCGCCGTTTAGTTTCTTACCGTAACCGCCAACGTTATCCGCAATCGCTCGTATTATCGCCGCCATAAAAGTCAACACCATCAACGCCCCCATCGCTAACACAGCCACTACTGTTACAACCACGGCCGTCTCTTTCGGCATCAGCATCAGGAACGCCAACATTATCACCACCATCTCCACAAATATCAATATCCCCGTAACCGCCGCTGCCGCCGCGCCGCAGACATCGCTTTCGCCATTATCACCACCGCCAGCAGCGCCGTCAATATCACCGCCACCACGAATATCGCCACCGCCATCATCACCATCAATCACCATCCTCAGTCATCCGTAATCGCCAATCTCATCACGGCAGCGCCATCGATCGCTCCGGCCCGGCCCGGCGGGCGGCCCCCGGGAGCCGGCGTTTCCACCGGGCGGAGCGGAGAGACCGGGAGCGGCCACGCGCCGGGAAGAGGGGAGGCCGCTGCGGTTGCACGCCCGGCCCCCCCAAACTCCCCGCCACCCCCCGCGGGTATCGGCACGCGCGCGCGCCGCCGATACTCTATCGGGCGGGACAGCCAGGGCACGGCGGCGCGCGGCGCCGGGCCGAGTGCACCGCGGTGTTTTGTGGCTTTTTGTCAGGCTCCTCCGTGCCCGCTAGATTGGACTCTTGCGATCCATCAAGCTCGGCGGGACGGGGAAACGAGCGTCCGTCTCTCCCACGCGTCGTCACGTCTGACGCGGGGCGATAAGAGGGCCGCGGGACGATGCTCCGGTTTCCGGGTGAGAATCGCGGGCGGCCGAGGCGGCTCTGATGTTTGGGACGCCGAGTCGGCAACCGCTGACATCCTGGGTTCGGATCCGGGTTTTAGCCGCGTGTGATTTAAGCGTGGTTGAGGATTGCTCTTTCTCGATAAATGTGCCGAGCATTCCTCCTCTCTCCTTCGCAAAAGCAGCTCATAAGAGCGAGTCGCGTACGTCGATACGTGAAAACCTACAGCAATACCAACATATTATAAGTGGTTCTCAAGAGTAAAGAATTGATGGTCTCAACCCAGTCACCGATGACTGCTCAAAAACCCATGACACTACGTTTGTTTGCCAATTAATTTGACGGCACTCCAGCTCTGGGAATTGAAGCATTGGTTTGACTGAACATTATTCTGTACTGATGTAGGTTTTCATTATTCCAAGAAGAAAACTGGTCTGTTGGGCTGACCGTGGGGATCACGTCTCCTCTCCCCTTCGCGACGCTTCCCCCCCGTGTTGGTGGCTTATGACACAAGGCCGACAGCACGGTTGGGGATACAATTGTGGAAAAAACCCGGCAATCAAATAAGGTCAGGAGGGGTCACAGACACAAACCGACAAACCCTCGGCTCGTTCTCTCTCCCATCATGCACGCTGACCTCCTGCACCCGATCCTACTCCCAGCGAGCGTCCAACTTTCAGTCCGGCATCCCTTATTTATCGGGGAGAGAGCCCGTTGAGGTTCATCACGACTATCGAAAGAACGCACGCTAATCGCCGTGAGCGACGCCGGCGAGGCGACCCGCTCTCAAATGAAAATCCACACGATAGTTCACGACAGCCACCATTCTCAACCGGTGGGTCGCGACCCACCGGTCGGGCCGCGGGCGCCACCTAGTGGTCCGTGGAGACCAGACCCAAGTGGGCCAAGTGGGCCTTGAGGTGCAAAAGGTCGAGAACCCCTGCACTACAGGATTCTGCAAGCGCGTGTTTCGTTGGGTCACAGACCAGATCTGGCGTGTGCTGGCAGGCCGCGCGACGTCTCGTGGCGTCGTGATGTCATCGTGCGCGCACACGTGACCGCTAATCTGTGCCGCACGCCTCCAGGTGTCTCATCCCTCGTCACGTTTATCTCCCGTTCATATCGCGCATCAAAAATCGCTCGTCTGCGGCTCCCTTATCTCAATTATTTTTCTCTTTTTCACGTCAATAATCTTTATCTCTTACCTACAGCTCTCATCTCCGTATCTTGTTTGTCTCTCTTCTATCTCGCCAATCCGTAGCTCTTCATGTCTCGCCGAGACATATCTGTCGGCGGGCCACGGCCCCGGCGGGCCACCCCCCGAGGCCGTCGGCGGGCCGCGCGCCGTTCGACGGGCCCCCGTTCTACTCCGGCAAGCGCGAACAGCGACGACCGCCGGATCGACGGATAAATAGCGATCCGCAAGTTTCCCTCGGGCGACTTTCAACCCCGCAAGAACGCGAGAGACGGGGGAAGGTGTTCCGTCTCGTGGAACATCTGGCGCCGGCGGGGGCGCCACGAACGTCGCCGAGGCTGGCTCAGAGTGACACGCCACCAATTAATTCTCCAAAGATGCCGCGGCGCAGCTGCCGCGCGGCCGAGGGGCGCGCGGCGTGGCGAGTCGACGTGATCACGGAGCCGACTTCCAGACGCGTCGATAAAGAGCTGTGCAGCGCGACGTTTCCACAGGTTTAATTAGCATTACTAAGCCGCGTTCTCTCCTGCAGATGTATATATTTACGAATGTTTTATCCGGGAATGAATATGCATGACAGGAAGACTAGAGCAGGCCGAAAGGCCCAAAACACGAAGCGAACATAACAGCACTAATGAATGTTAATAGGATAGACAGATAGATAGATGTTAATTACTACAGCGGAAACATACCCAGTGAGCTTGCAAGCTCTATACGGGACACCTGCGACACAACAAACATGCGAATTGATGACAATAATTTAAAACATATACAAGATTGCTATATAAACACATTTTAAATCAACCAACAAAAAAAACCATTTACACATAGCATTGCACACATTTTTCAAATAAGATAGTAAAAAAAACACAGCATTGCACAACATAGGAGGCTACCAATCAAACCGTCGCTCACAGGACGGACCAAACATACCAGCACAGGGCCCTCCCGGAAAAGAGACTTGAGACTCGGTGACGTTAAAACTTCTTGTGACAGAGCGAGGCTTTCCTGGGTAACGGCCACGGTTGTTACGGCTACACAGAGGAGAAGGACGACGAAGATGATGATGATGACGTTGCCGACACTCGTGTTAAATATGCATGCGCGTGCCGCACGCTGGCTCCGGACATATTCCGATTAAACCTGCCTCGAGGTAAATAAACACTGGCCCACGCACCACCTGCCGATTCCAAACATCGCCTGACACAACGCCACCGCCGAGACGAATCGATGAGCCGGGAGACGGATTTCGACAAGAAAAATCCGCGGCACGGACGTAGAGGACGTTGCGCGACTTGAGCCGAGCGACTCATCGCGCAGCGGCGAAACCGGGCGGGGGGAGGACTCGGGCTTCTGTACTGAAGGCTGATCATTCCCGTGTAAGCGGAGCCTATTTGTTAAGCTTAATATTTAAGAGTTGGAGCATATCACGATTACTGCGGCTAAGAGCCAATGGCTGTCAAAGAGCACTGTGGTTGCTGCCTGGGGCTGCGATGGCTCTTTCTATCCATTTTTAATGTTAAACCTTTTTCACTTCCCATTTCCACTCCCGGCACTCCACCCCTCCCCACCTTGTAAAGAAAGCCGCAACCGCAAATTGGAATATGCATGACGGCGCGAGCGAGCGAGAGCGAGTAAAAGTGAGAGCGGGCGGGCGAGAGAGTGAGACTACAAGGGAGAGCGGAGGGAGAGTTAAAAAAAAGATAAATGTATACGCTAAGGCTGGGAGGGCAGGGCTGATTCATCTTGTAAAATCTTGCGCGAAAACATTTGTCAAATTATTATGTTGGAACGGATCACGAGGGCTCCAGGCACATTATTGGGTTTGATTGCTATCAGCTGTTGGTGCACGACGTCATTTATCTCCCCGGATGGTCGCCCCCCGCCGCCGCCGCCGCCGCCCGCCCCCCGTTCGCGGTGACAGATGATCTGCAAGAAAAATGAATCCGGGGCAGGCTCGCACGCGTCGCGCACGAAAAAATAATGTTTCCCACCGCACTTTGTCTCGTTACGTTCCGTAGACGGAGAAAAAGCATCTCATTCGAAAGCATCCTTCACGGCGTCGCTCCCTCGCTCGCTCGCGGCGCGGAGACAGGACCAGGGGCGGCTGCGTTGACGAGAAACGCCATCGCGCAATTTGTTTTGGCGGTTGCGACGGGTTGACGCCGCGGCCCGACGACGCGGCGGCGGTGGCGCTCCCGCTCGTGAAGCCGCCGCCGCCGCACGCGCCGCGGCCCGCTCGCGGCTCCGTAACAAGATTCCCCCGTCAGTAACGCTCTCGCAAGACGCTCGTCAGCGCTGTCAGGCGCCGCGCCGTGTTTGCGCGTCGCCGGCACGTCGATCCGCTCCGTCGCGTTAGCCCGTCGGCAAGATTGCGTTCCCAAAGGCGGCGGCGGCGGCGCTCAAAATGCATATCTTCCATCGTTATTAATAAACACACGCCCGCGCCAAGCGAGTTAATTAAGCGGCTCACATTTATTTATTTCCTACTTCCAGCGCGTACTGCTGAGTCGTTTAGTTTCCACGGTCCCATGATTAATGGCGACACGTATCCCTGCGACGGCGCGCGGTTAAGTCGCGCATTCTGTCGGGCATTCCGCGCGCGCGTCGCCACGGAGCCCGGGCGGTGTACCGACAAGCGAGCAGAAAACGCACCCAATGTTCCGCTCGGCGAGGCAGACACGGAAAACAAACGCGCGGCTGCGTCGCGACGCATCCGTCGCGAGAACGTGCCGCGCCCGCGCCCGCGCCCGCTCGCGTCAGAACCTGCAGAAAGAAACCGCGCGCACGCGTACGTACGCCCTGCGCGCGCGTGTCACCAAACTTCGGTCGAGAAAACTCGCGTACTCGACCGTCGTCCTCCGGTTTCCCAGAATCGTTACTCGGGAAGAAAACGGCGAAATTGATGGGGCCTCCTTAACGCGGGTGTTTACGCGTGCGTGCGTGCGTGCGCGCGGCCCACCGCCGCTCCCAATTTCACGGTGCGTTTACCTGCAGCACGGCCTGGATTTTGGCCCAGACGTCGGCCGTGTCGTAGAGCTTGAGGTCGCCGGCGCGCGCGGCGCCGCCCGGCCCCACCGCCTGCTTGAGGTGCGCCAGCACCACGCCGTGCGCGTCCGCCACGCACCGGAATTTGTCGAACAGCAGCTCCATGAGCTCCAGCAACAGCCTGCGGGAGGCAGCAGGAGGGAGACGGTGCGCAATGCGCCACGACGGCTCTTCCCGTGCTGGCAGATTTGTATACGGCGGTCCCCTTGCTTTACGATGGCCTCGCAATACGATGAAACCGCTTCGCGATATACGCTCTATAAAAACGTTAGTATCACATCCCACATCACAAACACGCAGAGCTACAGACAGATACATGCACACATACAGATATACATACACACAGATACAGTGGTCCCGCGCTTTACGATGGCCTCGCAATACGATGAAATCGCTTCACGATATACGCTCTATAAGAATGTTAGTATCACATTACGATCAAATGTCACTTTACGATACGTGTTACGCATTGGTGCCCATCTCCCTTTTACATCCGTTAGCCAGTTGGAGAAATTCCACAATGCTATGGCAGGGACGAGTCTAACCACACAACAACTACGGTTTATTGCCCTGCAAAGCTCTGGTCATTTTATTCACCCCGAAGGGATGATGGGCCGAGTCAACCTCCCCAACCAGGAATTGAACTCGCAACCTTCCGCTCGCGTTTCGCCGGCTGTACTGCCGAGCCCCGAGGCCGGAGGCTCACAGTTTAACCGCTACGCCGCTTTGAAACACTGTACAAAAACCAAAAAAAAGGACAACAGCTATTCTGATTTGCTTTATTGACCGTGCGGGCTCAAGCTGTGCGACAAAATTGCCGCGCGTATTATTACGCATTAACTTTAGCAAAATTCAACGCGGCTCGTGCGTCGCCTGTTTTTTTCGAAACGCATTAAATGGCCAGCTTATCCGCAGCGCCTCCCGCGACGCACTCGTGTGCGCGCGAACCCCGTGGGAATCATCGGTGCGGCGCAGCTGCGCCACTAAGTGACACCGACAAGCGGCGCGCGCAATCCGGGGGGCTTCGCTTCCCACCGCGCGTTTCCCCGAGCCGCTGGTGCAAGATCGGAGTATACAGAACGCGGTGTGCCGGATGGACGCGGAAATATTCTGTCTGGTCACGGGTGTCATCGTCGCGCCGTCATCTGCCGTTCGTCGTCTGCTTGCCGTTCGCGCTCAACTACGCTGTCGCTCCGTCACACATAGTGTGTGTGTACGGGTGTGGGGTCGGCCACGCACGCCCCTCGTGTGCCGTGACGGCCTTTATAAACGCTACTCAGCTAACAGCACTTGACCCGACAGTCCGTTAAGGCTACATCGGGGATTTTTGTCTTTGGTGGGGAGCGGTACTATAGCAGTTAGCACGCTGCGTTACAAACCCAACAACCCGAGTTCGATTCTCGCTCACGGCCACCAACACCGGTGACGATTTTCTGAACCGGTCCTAGGCCTCCCCTAGGGCACTGTCCTCCTCGGGGCCTCATGAGTATCTAAAGCACTACGCACCCCTCCGCGGGGCCTTTGCAGGCAGAAACCGCTAAAAGCACTTGCCCCCCACGGTTCACTAAGTCTCCACGGGGGGGGGGGACGTTCGGTGTGCTACGCGGCGGGCGACACGTCGGTGACGCCGCCGACTCACCCGGGCTGCGCGTCGCGCGGAGCGGCGCTCTCCCCGCGCTGGTACGCCGAGTCGGCCACCTGCGTGGTGGAGCGGCGCACGATGGCCTGCAGCTCGCGCTCAAAGCGCTCCTTGATGGCCTTGATGGCGTCGGGGATTTTGCCGAGCTTCGCCAGCGCCGCCACCAGCACCGCCATGAAGCGGGCGCTGTCCTCCTCGGGGTCGCGCTCCTCCGGGTCTTCCGTCGCCATCTCCACGCTCGCCTCCTTGCCTGCGGCCCGCCGCGTGTCGCGAGAGTTAAGGGAATTGCGTCGATTAGAATTGTTTTCAACAGGAGCAAGTCCTTCAGGATAGGCGCGGCTATCCCGACGTGGGAGGCGAAACGTCGCGAAGGAGAGGAGGAACGCTCGGCACGGCTATCCCAAAAGAGCAGCTATTAAGAGCAATTTTCGTACATCGAGTCGTGGAAACCTACACGAACACATTTTGCATTTGTTTCAACGCTCAGAACTGTTATTTTATGTTTCTATAGTCTAGGTCAGGGTTCTCAACATTTTGCACCTCAAGGCTGACTTGGCCAATTTGGGTCTGGTCTCCACAGACCGCTAGGTGGCGCTCGGGGCCCACTGGTGGGTCGCCACCCACCGGTTGAGAATTGCGGAGCGAGGTGACCCGACCTTGACGCCAGCTGTCTCTGCGCGGCACAAGGTTACGCAACACCTACTGGTATGTCAGTAGGGGGCGATGTTGCTATAGGTTATTCCCACTCAATAATTTGCAAGTAAGATTTCAAACTCGGACAGTTTTAATAATAATAATTATAGCGTTTTATATAGCGCCTTTCACCCAATTTTGTAGAATATGCGAGGTTTTACCCATTCTAGCAATGAGAAAAGTGTTAAGATCTTAAAACACTAAATGGACAAAGGTTCCAGTTTGCAAGCAGCCACACATGCTTCTGGCAAAAACATGCAAATGAATGCTATGATAGTGCATTGCATGTTTTTTTCCTGGCAAAAAGGTGCTCATACTCGGACAGTTTTGTTTTCTGGGACGAGAGACGGGATGATTTGAGAAACTCGCCCATTGTTTTCACTTCCGCAGCGGGAGAGTGAACCAAACTGGTGACCTCTGGATAGCCAGGCCAGGGTCAATCATATGTTAGAAGGCTGCACTGACACTGTGGAGACCCCGATTAAACCGGGCTCTCAAGCGTAGTGCTTTGACGGTCTCACCCCTGGCAAACAAATACATCACATTTAGCTTTGGCTGGGCACTCAATTTGGTCAAAATCCAGCTCAGAGAATTTCAAAACATCGGTCAGACCGTAGAGCGACGAACATTAGGTCAAGCCAGTCCAGGCCTGGGCCTTACATGCGGGCTTCGGGGCCTGGGCCTGCTCCGGCGGCCTACTACACCCGCGGCCTTGCGGGCCAAGCCAGGTCAGGTCGGGCCAAGCTGATGTGGAGCCAAGCCGGGCCATGCCAAGCCAAGTCAACCGAGGGCCGGGCCGTGTCAACCCAAGCCCAGCTCCAAGACAAGTCAATCCAAGCCAAGTCCTTCCATGTGGGTGCCGACGCTGGGGTCTGAGGAAATGGCGGCGCGTTCTGATGCAGCGGCTACTCTCGGACCGAACAGTGCGGTGTCTTCATGCTTTCATGTTCGTTTTTTTTATGTTGTCATCAAGTAACAAGTATTAGCCGTCGGTTTCTGCGAGTAATTTGCAGAACGACAGTAAACAACGCCGGGGTCTGAGAGAAACGGTATTTCGATTCTCTGTATGTCCTGTACATATGGTAGAGTTGACAAATAAAGTTGAATTGAATTGAATTATTACGGACAATACCGCGCAGACCAGCGGTCGCTCGATGGGACCACGGCGGCGGCTCCGCGACATCCGTATCCGCCGGTTCTCCTCCGACGCGAAGGGTTAACGCGCACCGCTCCGCGAAAGATACTAACGGATACTTCGCGGATGAAAACAAGATTTAAAAAAAAAAGGAAAAATGTTCGACTGCGTCTGCCAAACACTCGCATGCGCTTGAGTGTCGAAAATCACCCCAGTGCAAACACTGCCACCGATGGTACGAGCGTGCCAGATGTAATAACGCTGCGGCGGCGGCGACGACGACCGCCGAACGACCGCGGTTCTCATCAACGCGCTTCCGTTCCGCGCGGGAAGGCGCACCGGGTCTCGGACGCACGGCTAGGCGGCCCATGCGGGCGTGCACGCATTCCTAATTGCGCTCATTTAAATGCGCCAATTAATGGTCTTTGTTTGCCCGTTTAAATGCGCGTAATTATTAGTAACGCACCTGCACGCGCATTGTTTACTTTGTCGATTGTAAAACAATAATCAGCGAGCGGCGATTCCCCTTCACTTCGGATTCTGAGAGAATATCGCTGGGGTGGTTTGTTTTTTTTTCAAACGAGAGAGAAGGACGGATGCGGCGCGGGGCTTACGTTGCGATTTACGCCGACGACGCCGGAATACGAAAATTTGACCCGAAAAAATACCGGCACTGTTTACGCTCGGCGCTTCGGCTGTTTGTCATAAAACAGCGCGTGTCGCAGCGTGTGTACTCCTACGTGCCCGCAGCACAGTGGCGGAAACAGCAAGCGCAGCAGCCGCAACCCAGTTATTTTTGAGCGCGGTATTATTATTATACACACACAACCCTTTCAAGGGATCCACATTACTCTTCGCAAGTACACACACACACTTAACAACTGTTATTTGTGTGCATTATGTGCAGCTTGCGCTGTGCAAATGTCCCGGCCAATAACAAAGCTGCGTGCACAGCTGTTGGCTCGGTGTCGTGCGTGCACTTGGCTTTAAATGTAAATGTTGGTTTTGTGCGGCGGGGAAACTGCCAACACATCACGCTAATGCCTTCCCGTTTTCTCGCCCAGAGAAAAAACGCCGGTGCTATTTGGCCGCGCGGGTTTCGCCGGCTCAGGACGTCGCTTCCGCCGCGGTGGAAACTCCGCCGCGGCGGCGGCGGCNCGGGGGTGGGCGGGCAGCGCGGGCGAAGACGCATAAACCCGTCATCCCGCAAAATACACAGCGCCGGCCGCCGCCGCCGCCACGTTTTTGTAATGCGGTCTCAATTTAGCCGTGACCGAACGCAGCAAATCACGCTGGCATTTACTTCCAGACGGCAGGTGAAATATCTCGGCGAGTCCTCGTTCGTTCGCCGCCGCCGCCGCCCGCCCAACCGCGTGACGGGACTCGTGACGCCCCGCGGGGGCCTGGCGACCGCTTCCAGCACGATCGGCTCCAGGGCCCGTCTCCCCGGAGCCCAAAGCTTCTCGGCTATTTGACCCCCGCCCGACCCCCGACTAGAGCCGCGGATTTCTAAAGGCGCGTTTATAAACCCGCGCGTGCGCGCGCGCGTTTATTCCCGAGCGCCTGCGCGTGTTACCCTCGTTATTGACGGGCTGCCACCTTTACGCATCAGCTGGGGCCGGTTATTATTTTACCCAAATCAAATGTGCGCGATTTCTGATGCGGCAACAACACAAACGCAGCAAGGTGCTCGGAACATAGCTCATTTAGATACAGAAATTGGATACATACAGAGCAGTGCTCAGAACCTGGTGACGTGAGTTTGATTCCCGGCCACGGCTTTCGTTGGTGGTGAGTGATGCATTAACCGGTCGCGGGCACGCCGATTACCAACCGCTACCGACCAGCACGTTGACTTAATAATCATTTAGTACGTTTATGTACTATCACCTTTCACTCAGAGGTCCCAAGGCGCAGCAGGAAACCGCAGGGATGTTGGGGGAAGGCAGCTACGCGGTCAGCCAGTGCCAGCCCACCAGACACTACGTCCCTATATTTTATGTTATCAACCAATTCATGAATGAGTCTTTTTTTATCTAGTTGTGGGAGAAAACCGGGGAAAGTATGGCAAAATAAACCCCTTACAGCCCGCGGCAGTGTGGGGGAGCCCTGCATACAGCAGTGCGTTGGCAAAAGGCTGTAAATCAATGTGTTTATTTATTTCACATCATACACTGCAGATATATTCACTCGTAAACTCAATATATTTACCTGCACACTGGGGGTGAGATAATTCACCACCCTCCCCATAATTACTCGCCGGGTGGCAATTCTGTTCAAGAATCAATTAGATTTTTTTTTTATGTGCTTACGGTAGGTAGCACCTCTAACCCACTACACAGAGACCGTACAAATCTAAACGTAGCCATTATTATGCAGGTGATTCAATGCACGCATTGGGAACTTAGAAATCAATACGAATCGATGACTATCAGGTCTATCATTAAAGCCAGGCAAAGAGCCACAGAGAGATACGGCTATTTATCCAGGGAGACCTGGGTCACGCAGGGCTGAGTCCAAGTGGGTAAAATACAAAGGGCGATTTACTGCACACACATGCGTGCACGGTGACTGATGGCTCCGGGTTACCACCCCCCGCCGCCCCCACCCTCCCACAAGTGAAAACAAAGTCAAAGTAATTTCCTGCTCAAATGAGCTTCGAGGCGATGCTCATCTCCTGTTTACAGCCCTGAGCCACTGACGTAAATTCCACAATGCTAGGGCAAGGACGGGGCTATCCAATGGCCAACAATTGCAGGAAGTGAATAGTGTATTGATGTAGGTTTTGACGGCTCGATGTACGAGAATGGCTCTAAAGCGCTGCTCTTTCGGGATAGCCGTGGCGAGCGTTCCTCGTCACTCCTTCGCGACGTTCCCTCGTTGGGAGGCTCCAACGGGCTTTGAATCGTTTAGCTGAAAAGTGTTGCAACAGAAATATATCTGCAGTGCACGTGTGCTTTTGTGACATTGAAAGAGTCGTACACTTCAAAACATTTCACGAGCATTTCATCGACCTTGGAGCGACGACGGGCCGTCTCAACGCCCGACCGGGATTTAAACTCGCAACCTTGCCATCGCGAGAGCCACTAGCTCTAACCGCTGGAACCACCTGGCCGGATGCTCGCCTGACGCAAGACAGCCGGCCGCTAAAACCCGCACCCACCCTCGGGGGCGCCGCCACGCTCCCTCCGTACAGTGCGCGCGCACGCATAAATATAAAACGCGCACGTTTTACGCGCGGGACTAATGGCGGGAGCCGTCTCGCCCCCAGCGGCGGCGGCGAGAGAGAGAACGCCGAGCGCCTCGGAACTGCGCCGTGCCGTTCCGGCGGCGCGGGAGCAGTGGAGGTTGCAGGGGGGGGGGGCGGCGAGGGGTTAAATTTATGGATGCCGAAGCAGTCCATTACGGTGCGGCGGGCGAAATGCGGCTAAATGGGTTTTTAAATGCAAGGCGAGCTAATCATTTTTCACGGGGTAATGGAGGGAGCGCTGTAAGCTCTTGGCAAGAGCTCACTGGGGAGCGGCGGAACCGCGCGCTCTGCGCAGCCAGCGAAAAAACGAAGGGGGCCACTTATTTTGACGGCTGTTATGATTAGTTGGGATTGTTAGCGTGGAGGATCGCAATTATTATCATTACTATTATTAGCGTAATGATGAAGACGCTGATGATGACTCGCGAGTGATTGTAATAACGATGACGTACGATTATAATATTTGCTCCGCAAAGACGATGATTATTGTTATTGCGGACGCAAGTGTGATTTGATTTTTTAACGAGCACGCTTTGTTGACTGCCGACTGTCCGCCGTACGCGACGACATGCGGAATTTATTTTTTCCAAGTTACAGTTTTGAATCCGTTTCGTGTTTTTAGTCGCGTCTGCCCTCGGCTCGTCAGCACACCGTTCCCGGATGATTTACGACCGCCGCACATGAGCAGACAATTTACCACGTGCCCTGCCGCTGCGTGTGCCTGTATCTGCATGCGTGTGCAGCGCTAAGTTCACCGCCCCAAGATACTTGTAACCTGGGTTTGTTTCTCCATCATCAATAACACCAGAGGACCCACACCTAAATGAGAACCCGCAGCAGTGGAAAAAAACACCAGCTGTGGGGAGACAAAGGCTGGCGCATGTTGTGCTCACCACACAACCTCCACGCGCCATGTGTGGCCTCGACAGGTGCTCGCCAACGCTCGTCGCTACGGTCCGTGTCGACTATTTTGGTCGACGCTACCTTGACGCGCGCGTTAACAGATAAAACCCGCGGCTGCCCCGCGACCTCCTGGTGGCACGGGCGCCACGTCACACGCAGCCTCGACGCGAGGCCAGCCCAAAACGAGCAGGGTGACGACGTCAGGTTGGGTCGGGGCATCTTTATTCATCTGCGCTCGTCGCTGCGCCAATCCGAACACTGCCGGCAAACGCTATCGGGCCCATCCGTCTCCTCGGAGGCGCCCAGGGGGAGACGCGGGCACCGCGTCCGAGAGACGAGACCGACCTCGGCGCTAGAGACCGGCGCCATCGTTCTCGCTCGCGTGCCGATGGTGCACCGGTGGCAGGGCCCCGGCAGGGTGCGCGATCACAACGGGGAAAGCTGTGGGGGGGGGGGGGGTTTCGCCGCACTTACTCCCCTACCGTGTGAAGCGGCAGAGTCTGGGGCCTTCCTCGGAGCGGGGGGGCTCGTGACATCTGCGTGCTGGTGGGGGGTCCCGGTCTCCTTGCCCAGAGACCTGAGGGCGGAGGCGACAGCGGTGTCATCGGAGGCAATGCCGCTCAAGGTGATCCCCGCGCGTCACGCGCGCTTCGGTGCCCGTGCCGCAAACTCGTCAGCGAGCCCCTTGGTCACGTGTGTCGTGTGCGATGCTGCGGGTAAATGTTTACTGTATGTTTATTTATTTTTGTCAAGTCGCGCGTTTGTTGTGTCGCAGGAATCCCACAAACAGCTTGCAAGCTGACAGGTATTTTCTGCTACAATAACAAACATCTACCTATCTATCCTTGTGTGCTAAATAATAGTTAGAATGTTTAGTTTTACAAAGTGCCGTCACCATTTGCGCAAACGGCACCTCACAACTGCCGGTGAACCGTAAACAAACAGAAAGCCAGCCAGGCAGCGAGCTGGCGCTACCAACATTTGCCAAAGCTCTACAATCATGGATATACGAAGATGTTTTCAGGCAATTAATGAGTGTTTATACACGTATGAGAAAACCCATGCGTGCGAGGGGGGCAACGCATCGTCCCACACAGATGGTACGAATGGTATTAGTCTGCACTTTGCGAGCACAGCACGGCTCCTCGATACCCACGGGGAAAAGGAGTTTCACAACATTTGCGCGATCCATCGGCCATTGCCTCCGCAGTGCTAGATTACAGACCACACGCAGAGCCACCGCAGTCCTTACATAACACACTGTGTGCAGCCGTGTGTGTGTTGACTGTATGTGTATGTGGCGTGTGGCGTCACGCGGTGGGAGTCGTATTGTGCCCGTCACGTTAAGTGTGTAATTCTGTACGCGTCACTCGTCACGTGTCAACTCGTGTGTGCCAGCTCACGTGCGTCAGCCTGCATCTCTACGTGCGAACGTACCGAAGACCGTTTCCAGATCGGCCTCTGCAGTGGAGGCTCTTGAAGGATGCTACCGGGCAGTCGAGAAGCAGTCGCCCTCCCGACGACAACGGAGGGCGGACGAGCGGCGCTCACAACGAGCGACGCATCGGGTGGCTAAAACACAACAACCTGGCACAGTGGGGAGCGCAGGTGGTGCAGCCCGTGGCACCTGGGTCTGTCCTGTGGCCGCCTGCCAACAGTGAGCTTTTGACGCTTAACGTGTTGACCTCAAAGCGAACCTAGCCTGGCACAAGCACTGCGGTGACATCACCGGCACTTGGTGGGCGAATGGCGGCTGCTGATGATGTTGTCGTGTCACGCGTGTCCCATCGTGAGTGTGCTTCTACATCACCACTAGGGAGACAAGGGTGGCCGGGCGTGGTGCTGGCCACACACCCCCTCGGTGCCGCGCTGGCCTTCATAGGTGCTTGCTAATAGCATTTGACCTTACAGTCTGTTAAGGCTATAGGGGATCTTTGTGTGCGTGATTATCACCGTGGGTCACATCGTCATGGGTGTTAGCCCTTGAGTGTCACCTTCTGCGCGTAGCACCTTGCATTGCAAATCCCACGTGTCACACTTCACATGTGTCGCCGCCCCCCCCCGCCCCGTGCCCGTGTGCGTCACGCCGTGCCGCACGCAGTTGCGGGGAGCGGCAGCGTAGCCGTTAGCGCGCCGCGCTACAAACCGGACCCGGGCCTCCCCGTAGATCGACTCGGCCTCAAACGAGCACCCGGTGCCGGCGCGTAAACATCGCCGCGACAGAGACGACGGCGGCCGGGCGCCGTGCTGCTTGCCCACCCCCTCGTGCGCCTTCGCGGGCGCACGACCCTACGGTCCGTTGAGGCTACGCGAGGGGGCGGGTAGTGGGGGCACCGCTGCGTCGCACGTACCCGGTGCGGTGCGGGGGCGGCGCGTGGCGCCCCGCCTGCCCCGTCGAGCGGATGTAGAGGTGGCGGTGCAGCTCGTCGATGAGCACCACGTGCAGCGTCATCTTGCGGGCGTGCAGCTCCAGCCGCAGCTCGCTCAGCCCCTCCACCTGGCGCAGGTCCCCGTCCAGCGACGCCACGGCCGACACCTGCGCGGACCGCGGGCGGGCGATCGGCCACGGCTCGGAGGTCGCATCGCGATACGGCGGTCCCTCCTCGCGTTACGAGATCAAGCCGTCGCAGAACGCGTATCGTGACGTGAAAACCGTCGTAAAGCGAGACCACTAATGCCTCGGAACACTAAGAGCGGCACAGACGTGTTTCGAACAAAGGAGAAGTAAGAACTGAGATGTGAACACTAAAAAGCGCGGCTATTGGCTGAGAAGATAGATGAGCGGCATGTGTAAGCATCGCGCCACCCACGCTCGCGCACAGCTATATCGTAACACGTATCGTTAACATGTGATCGTAATGTGATACTAATGTTCTTATAGAGCATAGATCGTAAATTGATTGCACCGTATTGTGAGGCCATCGTAAAAAAGCGAGGGACCACTGTATTTACACTTTATTGATCTGACATAAGAGTTTTTGTAAAACAGAAATAAATACGATAAGGACAAGACATGTTAGGGTCAATTAAATGTGAGCGACCCTGTATAATGATTGTCGGTTTAAACGGCTGCTATGCAGGTTGACCCGAGTGGGCCGGTTGCTCCACGATGGCCGGGGTATTGGAGCGGAATCTCACGGCCAACCCCCTTTAGTCGGAGGGTCTTCGGATCGTTATTTGTCTGGAACCGCCCCCCAAACCTGTTCACTAAGGGAGACCCTAGCAGGAGTGCTCGACTCCAGACCTGGTCACCAATGGAGACCCTGCTAGGAGTGCCATAGCTCTGGGGTTCATTGGATGTATGTCTGCACTGATGGTACCAGGTTCAAATCCTGTTTAAGTGCAGTTTTATCTGCACAACACCAAAGCTTTTACGTCTTAATTTAGCTTAACTTCCTACTTATTTATTACTCTTCTGAAACATCAGAGAGCCAGCAGCAATGTTCCCAAAAGGACATCAAGAAGAAATTAGGAAGAAATCCAGATCAAAGCAGTCGTGTCAGCAGAAAACGTTATCAACAAGAGACGTCAGAAAACCGCATTAGGCTCCTGGAACAAAAACGCCCGCAGGGCGGGTACTCTGCTAGCAATGCACAATCCAGCCAGGATTTATGAGAAATATATGCGAGAGGGCAGCGGTTCCCAACCTTTCAGGGTCTGCCGATCACCACCAACCCCTGGGAAATCCTCCGCGGACCACCGCTCAGCAATAATAACATCTTTTTATAAATTGAAACCACCTAACGGCGCGATAAAAATGTTAATTAAATAACCGTAAAAATAACCGACCTGCTTTTTATTGACTCAACATTAATGAGATAACTGATGCTATGGGCAGTAAAATATGTGGCATTTCATCCGCGATATCGTCGCCGAATCTGCAACAGTTTCGGCGGACCGATTCCCACGGCCTTGCGAGCCACCAGCGATCCACGCACCGCGAGATGAGAGAACCGCCGCACGAGGGTATGGTAGGCCGCACGTGTAGCCTTACTGCCAAAATCGCTAGAAAAGGTTCTTCAATCACATCTTCCCACGGGCGAGGAAACATAATAAGTATGCAGGCAGAACCATTTGAGGTAATAACGTCCGCCCGTGTGACCACCGACGTTTGCCTACCGTCTCCAGATCTCTCATCATCCGGCCGTAAACAATTCTGCAATACACCCACCGTTGGGGGGGGCGGGGCGGCAACCGTCCAACCCGGGTCAACCCGGATAGTGACCGTTTAATAAAAATAATAATGATATAATTTATAACGCGCGCAAATGTTATGCCTGGTCAGGGACGAGACACAAATACTGAGGCGCGGAGCCGAGCTCAGCGTAAAAAGCCTGACGGAAGCGGCGTTGTTTAAGTCGTCGTTTGACTGTCGTGGTTTAAACCTGCAACGACTCCAGGTCTTCTCGCCCATCTCTCGCGGATGCGTCTCGGCGAGCAGGGAGCGTCACGCGCCGGGGTCAAACCGGGCAGACAAATCGCGGGAGAGATCGCCGGCGAGAGCGGAGGGGCCACGCGCGGTCGGCGCCGGCGGGCACGCCGCCGGGGCCGTTACCGCGGCGACCGGCGGGCACCGGGAGGCGATCCTCACCAGCATGTCGGTGGCGCGGAGGTAGTGCTTGCTGCCCATGGCACGGTCCAGGCGCTGCGGCACCTGGCGGATGTCCTCGATCTGGTCGAGCAGCGCCAGCACGTGCTTGTGCTCAACGCCCTCCACCCACAGCTTGCGCAGCTCGTGCCGCTTGCACTGCAGCAGCGTCTTGCACGACAGCAGGTTTTCGCGCACCTGCGGGCGGCGCGGGAAGGGAGAGGACGTGGTGGTGGTGGTGGTGGTTGGGTGTTAATACCGCTACTGGGCAGTTGGAGGCAGTCGGAGGGCGGAGGAGCGACGCTCACAACAGCGAGCCGAGCGCCGGGCCGGCTAAAACTCAACAATCTGGCACGGTAGGGAGCACAGGCGGTGCCCCAGCCAGTCATATCAGTCAGCCAGCTGCGCCTGTCAGCGAGCCTTCGACACTCTGCGTGGCCTCAAGCTGAACCTGGCCTGGCACCGGCGCCGTGGTGACGTCACCGCCAGCCACATCGCGGCGAACGGCGGTTGTTGTTGTTGGGGGTTGGGGGGGGTACACGTGGGTTGAACGGGGCGATAAGAGCTCGCCGCGTGGGTTATCACAGACGGCGCTACGGCTCGCGATCGCTTTTGCGTGCGGTCAGGCGGCGGAACGATCGCGGAGGAACGGGGAGAATGCGTCGCGTCGACAAAACTGCGGCGACGGTGGAGGGGTGATTTATCGTTGCTCGTTTAATCTGTCTTAAATATTTCATTTCCTGATTAATTTCCCAATGAAATATTTACGAAAGAACAAGTTCACCGTTCTAATTAAAGTTCTAAAAAAAAACCCAAGCGATTACACGTTCAATGAGTGCTTTCTCCAGTGTTTCCCAGAATAATTAATGCCACGGCGGTTACATGACATCATCATTTTCTGACAGCACGCCAGAAATAAGCGTTATACATCATACCGTCGTAATAACTAGAAGCCGTACTTCGAGTGAAGCGGAGTTGAACAGCTTGTAAACCACCTCGATTCATACTTGAAGCAATACAAAACCAACGGAGAGCTTGGCCACGTAACGATGCGAATAAATCGTTGTTACTGGGAACCCTCCACCACCCAACGCAGCCAAATGTGCCGACCGTCTCAGGATGGAGGGTTCCTAGCGACGCACGTTTGTTCAGATAAACATCTATCCATCCCCACGGCCGTGCGGAAAGAGCAGCTCTTGCGAGCGACTCTCGCACGTCGAGCCCGTGACCAAAGCTCCGGCGGTAGCCGGCGCCACGGCCCGCGCGAGGCCGTGACGGAACGCACCTGTTGTATGCGTGAGCGCGAGGCGGCGATGCGCTCCGTGATGGAGTTGTAGGTGCGGATGGCGGTGGTGAGCTCCGTGTAGTGCTGCACGATCTTGTCGTCGAGCTCATGGTCGCACCGGTCGTACGCCTCCTCCAGCCGCTGCTTCTCCACCTCGCGGTCGTGAACGTCATCGCTGGTCGACAGCGTCCTGTCCGCCGCCGTGGGCCATAGGTCAGCTTCACCAGCGACGTAATTTATCAACGCTTTCCGAGGTTGAACATGCGGCAATTCTGCGCGCCCGTTTGTCTGTTTGTGACGTGGGGTCGGGATAATTCTTCGAATGATGATGCGATATGAACCGCCAAACACAGTCCCCCACAACCTTTCAAATAACTTTTAAAAAGTCACCTCTTCACAGACTCACAACAAACCGACTGAGCAGGGCTCCGCGCCGCCAAATCAACGGGTGCAACGCGCCCGGAGAATATGCGTGCGTTACAAATATATATTATTATTAGTCTTCTTCTTTGCGATTCTTCGAAGCGCGATGTTAAATTAGTTTCCCATTTTCTTACACAGCCCCTTGCATTTTCATTGAACTCCGCAAGGTCTTTTGAGCTGCAGAGGTTGGGTAGTAGAGCACAGACAAGGCAGTGTTCCATAGTATGGTCTGCTTCTCCACATTGACAGGTGGTTGGGCCGGTCTTGTAGCCCCATCTGACCAAAGCATCTTTTGATCGTCCCGTTCTAGTTCTCAGGCGGTTGAGTGTCTTCCACTGAATCCATGGTGCATCTGAGCCAGGAGGGAAGTCTTCAGCAGGTGGGATTCCCATGCCAGTTGCAGGAGGGTCACTCTCAAGCTTTTCCGTCCAGAGCTGGAGTCTGGTTTCCCCTCGAGATGTTGTTAGGGGCTGCACATGGCTGAGGAAGCTTCTTCTTGACTTCAGTCGTTGGGCCGGGGGTTGACGTCCATGAGAGACGTGCCTTTCGAAAAATCATCCAGATTGATTTAAATGTTGCCCAACCCTCAGATACAAGCCAGAGCCACGAGGTCGATTTTCAGATATGCAAATGATTTTTGCCTTGACCGCAACCCGTCAGGTTCTGTGCTGATAATTACACATGTCCGACTCGACCGCACGTTGGCAAGCGTTACACAACGCGTGCGCACGCACGATTGTTCTACCTTGCTTTTATTTATCAACACTTTAATTTTCTTTTTTACTTTGTTGTGCCAGAGTAAATTAGCTTTGTACACGCTTGCCGAGCGCCAAAGTACCAAAGCGGCAGGTTGACGGCAATAAAGCCCGCTACCGAAGAAGGCGTAACAGACGACAGTGCGTACGTTTCTTGAATTCGAGCGAGGTTACACGAGCGTTTATTAACAGTCAATATGCCGAATCTAATCCGTGTTGTCGTCTGATCAAAGTGCTGCTCGTCTCGTCTCTCGGCGCGCCGCCACGCGTGATCCCCTCCACGCCGATCCATGCCACGGCGGGTAATAAGCACCGACCGAAAAGTTTCTTCTCGAGGCAACGCCGACGTGTTGCTCTCGTTATCAAGTGTGAAGAGCGCGGCGCCGACCGGCTTGACAGAACGTCCACAGTTTGATGATCCCGGTCGGCATTCAAACGAGGCCCTAGCTTCGCGTATTCTGATGCGTTTTGCAGCCGTGTCTCGCCGACAAGTGCCTTCATTTATATCGCGAGCGTGTTTTAGACGACTTTTGTTTTGCTCGTATTAATCTTGAGCCCAACTGTGCAGCCGTTTTTATTATGTTCTTCAATCATTCCCTGCAATCTTCTTGCCCGGCTCATCGTGCGATATGTATTTTGCGACTCTCTTCGTGTAATCTCTGTGCTGCTGTTACATTCTTATGAACGGTTTTCATCATTTCTCAACATTTTTATACATTATATTTGTGCCTCGGTTTGAGAGCGCTTGGATAGCCGCATCATTTATGCCACTTCAAATGACTTTTTCACAGTCTGCAAATGCTAAACATAACGTTATTTGATGGGATTGATTGTGTGCGCGTGATGGATGATCGAAAAACCTTTCCTAAACCCAGCATGTTTATGTGATTGATTGCCCTCTAGATTGTCAGTTATGCTATTTTAAATTATCTTCACGAACATCTGACATAGGCACGGAAGGGGGCTAAAGGGGCGTGTAATTATTAGTCAGTTACGTCTCCCTTTTGACATGGAAAGGATGACGCCTGATTTCACGAGCGACGCGTTTCCGCCCTGCGTAAACATGTTCTAAACGCGTCTGGTAATTCTACTTATCTGGGATACAGTCCGAACACGTAAAGGTAATGATGGGTCCATCAACGATCTCTCTGTCACGAGTCAAACGATACTTATCTCATCACAGGCATACCCACACTAGGTGGCTTCTCGCGGCCCACTGATGGGTCGCAACCCACCAGCTGAGAACGGCGGCTCGACAGAGGCACCGCATACGCATTTGGTCTCCTCTTCCACACTGGCCAGACGTCTTGGAGGATGCACACTTAATCCCACCCGATGCGACCTGTGTCCACGGGGCTAGCTGCGGCGAACCCATTAACGCTGCTGGGTGGACAGAGGGCGGTGGGGAGGGGATTTAAGAAATTTGCACCATTGTTTCAGCATCCGCGCCGGAAGAGCAAGCCGGCGACCTTTGGATTACACGCGCAGCGCGCTAACCATTCCACTGTGGCAGCATCCATTTCCTTAATGCAGGAATTTAACATCGCGCTGAATGAGCAATCATTGTTATTATTATAATGGGAGCGTTACATCCTGCTACTAATTGGAAGCCCGCAAACCTTTGTTTTGAAGAAAAAAAACACATTGATAAGCCTGTATGCATGGATGCCCACTGTTTAGTATTGTAGTGTCGGGTGACACCATGAGAGAATTGCTCTTAAAGAGCTGCTCTTTCAGGATAGGCGTGTCGAGCGTTCCGCCTCTCTCCTTCGCAACGTTTCCACTCCCATGTTGGAGGCATCGTCATGGTTCTGATAAAGCCTAAAAATGCCTGAAGAAGCCTCCAACGTGGGAGGCGAATCGTCGTGGAGGAGGGTGGAGGAAAGCTCGACACGGCTATCCCAAAAGAGCAGCGCTTAATAAATAATAAGAGTAATTCTCATACATGGAGCCGTGAAAACCTACAGCAAACATAGGTGAAACGCTGATTGCATCCCAGCGAGGCGAACTGCCACAGGTTCGTAAGGTGACCACGGGGTGACATGCGATTGGTTACAGGCCATTCAATAACAAGCACCCGTGTTTTCCAATAGCGCCCTTCATCGACACAAAAATACAGCAGCCTTCAGAATGTACGCACAAATGTGTGCTCACACGAATAGGAACACCTCCCACCCTGCCTTGTGACCTTTGGGTGAACGTCTCTTTAGAAATGTTAATTATTCTCGTGACTGCCAAATCGCATGTATAACGCTCTCAGAAATGCCTAAGCTTGGGCTCAACCTCGAATTGGTGGTCGAAACAATAACACGGCTACACTTTTGCACGACAAGGCTAAGCGCATTACCCCTTTTGCTTTATATTAAACCTATTTGTAGTATGCAGCCTGCACCGAATATCCTGTTGTTGCGACAGGTTTTCTCGAAATTGTTGTATTTGAATATTATCCTATGTGGATTTTGGTACATAGAAGGTACCCACAACAACTAGGTAACACTAGTATTAGCGACAGAGAAGATAATCAACATCGTGCATCCAACTGATAGATCGGTGAAGAGATTAATGGCGTGCTTTTGAGAGTTGCTCTTAAGAGCTGCTCTTTTCGGATAGTCGGGTCTAACGTTCCCCCTCCCTGCTTCACGACGTTTCGCCTCCCACGTTGGAGGCATCATCAGGCTTCAGACTGCTTTAGCTGAATAACCATTCAGAAAAATAATTCGGAAGCCTGATGATGCCTCCGACGTGGGCGGCGAAATATCACGAATGAGAGCGGACAAATACTTGGGCACCGCACACCGAAAAAGCCGCCCATGCTCACACATTCAACCGTGAAAACGTACATCGATACACCGCCGTGCTGTTGGGAAGATGAACTTGATAGTGAGAAGCAACATACATACATACCGTTGTTTTTGCGGAAGAAAGTTTCGAATCAGCACACAACCGCCAGATATGACATATGAATCAGAAACACGGACACTGACCGAGAAGTAAGGGACGCAATCTGAAGCGTGTGCGGCGACGAGGCATGGGGAGGCGCGTGCTCGGAATTAGACCGACAGAAGAGAGAGAGCTGGTTGCCACAGCGGGGGTGACACGCTGGTGCAGTGAGAAGCGCTGCCTCCTCCTCACAACGAGGACCACCTGGGTTCGATTCCTGGCTTGTGCGCTTTCCTGTGTAAAGTTTGCATGATCTCCCCTCCGCGTCTGTGTGGGTTTTCGCTGGGTACTCCTGTTTCCTCTCACAGTCCACAGACAAGCTGCTGCATGGGTTAATTGGCCTGCTGACTAAATTGCCCCCGGTGCCCTGTGATGGACCGGCGTCCAATCCAGGGTATAGCCCTGCCTTGTGCCCTGTGTCTACCGGGATAGGCTCCGGCTTACCGCGACCCTGTACAGGATTAAGCGGTTTCTGACAATGGATGGATGGGGTTAGAGCTGTGCTCCTAACCTCGGCAACACGAGTTTAATCACCGGCCACGGCTAACGTCACTGGCGACTGACACACGCAGCAATTCCCAAGTTTCCCCTTCACAAAACCCGCAGTGACCAGAGTGATGAAGTATGGTCAAAGCACAAGACAGACACAACGAGCAGTGGAGTGAGCAAGGCCTGCTGGATATGATGACCGGTCCGGAAAGTGAACAGGCCGGACCCGTGACGCCAACACAACACAGACAACCGGGCCCCAGTTAATTACTTTACTGGTGTCGCTATTATTAATAAAGAATCATCTAATTATGCAAATGAATGACAGAATGCGACCGTCGCCTACGCATGAGGCACATCACGTCCAACATCACCACGAGCCGCGGTCTATCCACTGCTGGATTAAGGCATCCGCAAGCCGCAGCTGTCTCACTGTACTACGATGTACTGTAGGCAGCGTCTCGTCCACATGCAGTTCTGCAATCTGGCGAAGGGTATACTGATAATGTCACTTAGAGCGCCCGACGTTTAACGCTTAACGCGTTACAGTTTCACATTTAGCGCCAGAGACGGCAGAAGGCCCAGGCTTCACGCCTGCGCTTACGCACTAGGCCGCACCGCCCCTCACACACCGGATACACCGCTGATGTTGAGCGACACCCGTTAACTTGATCAAAACAAACAAACAAACAACGACAACAAAATGACAACGAAACAGCAAGAGTGTGTACCGAATGACAGAGATGAGGAGGCCGGAGGGGTCTTTGGACTTGCTCACGGCACTGCGGTAGCGCACGTCGCTCGCCATGGCGCCCTCTGTCCCCGAACACCGGAGAAAACCTATTTATTTCTTTAATTTCGCCCCTCAATCATCGAGGATTTTGTAACTTCACAGCAGAGACAGGTTCTATCGACTGCCGGGCTGAGTGATCGCGGCGGAATAGCCCCTCCACGAGAACACGCACGTTCCCTCACGGATGTGAACATTAGACAGTATAAGTGTGAGCACACGGCTATCGTGGAAGAACAGCTTTGAAAAGCAACTATCAGTACAACTGTTTGTCCCTCCTCAAATTGTCTCTGATTATTGTCATTTAAAGTTAACCTGAGTAATGCATTCGTAATTAACTGAGGACCTGTACAACTTGTACCCTTATGCATGACAAACTCCTCGCCGTTAATTTTAACACGGCACACATTGAGGTAATTTTCGGAGCTGTTAGTATCTTACATTACAAAACACATTAAAGTATATTCCAATTACAAATTAAAACTTTGCAAGAGTGAATCAGTGATACATTAATAACAATGTGATTTGTATTCTCTCCTTGTGCAGTGACCTACATATGATCAGAAACTGGTGGACGAAATAACCGCGCGGGGGGGGGGGTGGACAACCAGGTCGAGTGGCCAGGTCGAGTTCCCGCTGTATTGGCGAACAATGTGATGAGGTAATCTTAAAGGCATGACTGGGGCAGGCCTGCGGAGGGAGGGGGCCGCGGGGGAAAAGTGGGCGCTTCGACACCCACCTTCATTGTATCCCCTTCACACTTCATTCATTCATTTTCAG
>JAZEWU010000014.1:9008641-9019310 GCA_036362915.1 Geotria australis
GAGGGAGAGGGGGGAGGGAGGGGACAGCGAGACAGAGTGAGCGAACTGGCGAAAGAGAGAGAGGGAGGCGGGAGGAGGCGAGCGAGGGAGAGAGCGTGCGATAGGAGGGAGAGCGAGGAGAGAGCGCGGGAGAGCGAGCATCGGCAGCACGGGCAGAGGCGCGCTAGTTGCGCAGGCGCGGCGGATTACACCTCGCGGCGGATGGATGCCGCAAAGCCGTGAACGTGCGCCCCACATCCCCAGCAGCAGCATCAGCAGCATCATCAAGAGCAGCATCATCAGCATCCCCGCCACCGTGACAATCAGCGGCGCGGCGAGAGCGACAAGCAGCGGCGGCAGCAGGAGCGGCTCAAAGATGCGCGAAGGTTGCCCAGCCATCGCTTCTCCACCGCGCCTCGGCGCCACGCGAGAGCGGAGAAACTGAGGCCGCCGCTCCGCCACACCACCACACCACACCACCACCCCACCAGCACACCACCCCACCAGCACACCACGGACAGACGCGGAGAAAGAGGGGAGAGGGAGAGAGAGGGAGTTCGGCGCTATCTCTCGGAGCGCGCTCGCTCGCACAAAGTTGCCTCTTCCTGCGGAGGAGGGAGCGGAGGAGGCCGTTTGCCGACCGCGGGGAGGAACGGGGAGGAACGGGGAGGATAGGGAGGGCCGACTCGCGCGGGGATACTCCGGCACAGGAGGTACACCGGCACAGGAGGAAGCTCGCCGGCACTCACCCGGTCACTGGGCCGAACTTGGAGTGTGGCGGACGGTAGGTAAGAGGGGTGTGTGAGTGGTGGGTGGAGGTGGTGGAGGTGCTGGTGGAGGAGGAGGAGGAGGTGGTGGGTGGTGTGTGTGTGCGGAACGGTGGCTCAATGGTTAGCGCTATGCTGGGCTACACACCCGGCTATGCCCCGAGTTCGAATCCCGATCACGGCCACCAACACCGGTGACGATTTTCCGAACTGGTACTGGGCATCCCCTAGGTCGACTCGGCCTCAAATGAGTACCTAGTCAAGTGTGTAAACATTGTCACTAGGGAGACAAAGGCGGCCGAACGTGGTCCTCGTGAACCACCTCCTCGTGTGCCGTGTCGACTTTCATAGGTGCTGCTCGCTAACGGCGCTTGACCCGACAGTCTGTTAAGGCTACACGGGGGATCTTTGTATTTCATGGTGGTAGCGGTGGCGGTGGTGGTGGAGGTGGCGGTGGTTGAAGCGGTGTTGGCGGCGGTGTAGAATCGCTGATCGTGGAGTGATTGCTAATCACGTAGTGATTAGGAGAGACGCTACCCGCCAGCTGCACTCACACGCGGGGAGACAGGGAGACACAGGGCCGGAGACGTGGGGATTGCAGAGACACGCGGAGACACGGGGGAGACTTGGAGAGGGAGACGCGGGGGGACCGTGTAGACACGGGGAGACTTTTGTGGGGGGGGAGACACGGAGGCGAGGACACAACGGGATGAGGAGAGACACTCGAAGACGCGGAGACACTCGAAGACGCGGAGACACTCGGGGAGACACGAGACCAGGAGACATGGGGACAGGGGAGACACCGGGAGACGTGAGATAAGGACACGCTGGCGATACACGGGGATAGAGGAGACCGGGAGATAGGGGGAGACACGGGGAGACCGGGAGGCAGGGGTGGGGTGGCGAAGTAAGACATGATAATCGCTCTCAAGAGCTGCTCTTTCGGGATAGCTGTGTCGAGCGTTGCTCATCTCCCTGCCACGCTTCGCCTCCCACGTTGGAGGCATCATCCGACCGCAAAGAAGAGAGAGGGGGGACCCTCGACGCGGCTATCCCGAAAGAGCAGCTCTTGGGGGCGATTCTCGCCGCACGTCGAGCCGCGACAAACCTGCATCGATGCGACACAAAGATACCGCGAATGTGGAAAGACGCGGAGGTGGGGAGATGCGGGAGTGGGAGCCGGGGGAAAACGCGACTCGCCGAGACTTCAGGAGAGCGGGGACACGGCCAGGCGGGAGACGAGACGGGGAGACGTGGGGCACGGGGAGACCCGGGAAGTACCCTGGGACACCCTGGGACGGGGAGACGATAGCTGCGGAGAAGGGGAGACCTGGGAACCCCCGCGGACTAGGTGACGGGAGGCGTGTAGAGGGGAGACCTGACAAGCCGGGAAGGCGGAGCGAACTCGGGGCCGACAACACACGGCTGTGTTGGCGTGTACGTGTGTGTGTGTGGTGCTCGCTAACAGCACCTGACCCTACAGTCTGTTAAGGCGATACGGGGGGGATCTGTGTCTTTATTGGGGAGTGGTGGCGCAGCGGTTAGCGCGCTGCGCTACGAACCTTGGCAACCGAGTTCGAGTCCGGTTCACGACCATCGCCGCTGACGATTATTTGAACCGGACCTGGGCTTTGACCTAGGTCGACTCGGCCTCCAATTAGTAGCAGGTGCGATGTGTTGTTGACGTCGCTACTGGGGAGACAGAGGCGGCCGGGCGTCGTGCTGGCCACCCAGCCCCTTCGTGTGCTCGCTCACAGCGCTTGCCCCACGTCTGTGTGACATTCGCATCCTTGATCTGTATCTCTGCGTGTCCGAGTGTGTGTGTGTGTGTCGGGCGTGGTGCTGGCCCAGTGGTTAGCGCGCTGGGCTACGAATCTGGCGACCCGAGTTCGAATCCCGCTCACGGCCAACACCAGTGACGATTTTTCTGAAACCGGTCCTGGGCCTCCCCTAGGTCGACTCAGCCTTAAATGAGTACCTAGTGCGGTGTGTAAACATCGCCACAAGGGAGACAAAGGCGGCCGGACGTGGTGCTGGTCACCCACCCCCTCGTGTGCCGTATCGACCTTCATAGGTGCTCGCTAACGGCACTTGCCCCTACAGTCTGTTAAGGCTATACGGGGGATCTTTGTCTTTGTCTTTGCTGGCCACTCACCCCCTCGTGTGCCGTGTCGGCCTTCATAGGTGCTTCTCGCTAACGGCACTTGACCCTACAGTCTGTGAAGGCTATACGGGGAATCTTTATCTTTAGGTACACGTGTGTACAGGGCACAGCGTACACACAGAGACAAAGATGTCCCGTGTAGCCTTAACAGACTGTTGGGGCAAGTGCTGCTCGCGAGCAGCACCTCGGGAGACGGGCAAGAGAGAGGTGCGTCCAACACCGCTGCACGGCCGCCTTTGTATCCCCAGCGCTGATGTTAGCATATACCCGCCGTACTCATTTAAGGCCGAATCGGACTCGGGTCGCCGGGTTCGGAGCGCAGCCTATACGTGTACACCAGCAGCATCATCATCATCGTCAGAAACCGCTTAATCCTGTACAGGGTCGCGGTGAGCCGGAGACTATCCCGGCAGACACAGGGCGCAAGGCAGGGCTATACCCAGGATGGGGACGCCAGTCCATCACAGGGCTATACGCGTGCAGCCCTTGCTCAATCCACTGCTGGATGAAGGCCTCCTCACGCCGTGCTAATGAACCAGACCTGATACCTCAACCTCGCTTGACAAAGCGACGGTCGGCCTCGAGCCGGAATCGAACTCGGGTGCGAGCATACCGCAGTACAGTACAATAATGCCGTGCGACTTCCGACCCGCAGCTTCCGAAGCAGCCGGGAATGCGTGCGGGTTGCCGGAGCGGGTCGCGCGAGCGGGTCCCGAGCGGGTCGCAAGCAGTCTCAAACCCGCTTGTCTCGCGACGCGCTGAGACGGGGCGCATTCCGCGCGATTACCTCATAGGTATGTGGGTTACGTGCCTCGGTTTCAGGCCGAGTCGACCCAGGGGTACCCGGGGTACTAAGGATCCGTATCACGAGCGAGTCGAATCTGACACTGTGTGTTGGTATGTGCATTTTTTGACGTGTATAAGTGTGTGCCTGCGTGTGTGAGCGGTGGCTCAATCTCAAATGAGGACCTAGTGCGGTGTGTAAACATTGTCACGAGGGATACAAAGGCGGCCGAGTGTGGTGCTGGCCACCCACCCCCTCTGGTGCCATGCCGACCTTCATAGGTGCTCGATAGCAGCACTTGCCCCAACAGCATATTTAAGGCTATACGGGGGATATTTGTCTTTGTCTCTGTATATCTTCACGTGTGTGTGAGCGCCTGTTTACTTATGTGCTGATGTATGTTTGTCAAAGTGGCTCGATTCGTGACGGTTGCTCTTCAGAGCTGTTCTTGTCGGGATGGCCGTGTCACTGAGCGCTCTCGCTCCCTCTCTCCGTCGCGACGTTTCGCCCCCCACGTTGGAGGCATCTTCAGGCGGCGATGTTGCGCCTCAGAATCAACGGGTGCAACGCGCCCGGAGAAAATGCGCACGTTACAAAAGTAGATTATTATTATAGTAACACGGCTATCCCGAAAGAACAGCTTTGAAGAGCAACCATCGCGTGTTGACTTGCCAACGCCAAGCGGGCAGCTCCCCTAATTCCACAATTCTAAACCCAAGCGGGCCTAGAATGTTGTGACTGTACCTCGCGGTCCGTGGCGACCACACCCAAGCGGGCCTCGAGGTTCCAGACGTTTTCCGGACCCGCCGGTTGTAACTCACGGGGTGCCCCAGTGTCTGTGAGGGGGACCCCGGGTGCCCGCGACCAGCGCCACTTCCGATAGCTGCCACCGGGACCGGATGTATTTTAAGAGCGGCCGAGTCTACGGGGAGCCGTGCCTGATACCTGGCTCCCGATATAGCCGCTCGGCAGTGGAAAAAAGACATCCTCCGCTCCTCCGCGAGTGATTATGGCCACTCCGCATCCATCTCCCGTTAGTCGGGTTCGTATGGAACCTCGCTGTTAGGATTACATGGGCGTGCGGCACGATGGCGCGGTGAGTAGCGCCGCCGCCACCGCCGCCGCCTCCTCACAAGCAAGAAGCTCATCCCGGGTTCGATTTCCGGCTCGGGTGCCGCCTGTCTAGAGTGGCGTTTGCGTGTGGCCTGTCTCCCCGTGTCCGCGTGGGTTTTCTGTCGGGTGCTCCGGTTTCCTCCCACGCTGCCGCCGCCTCGGTTAATTGGCCTGCTGAGTAAATTTCCCCTGTGCTCTGCGATGGCCTGGCGATGCAGCCTCACGTACACACAAATACAAAGATCACCCCGTATAGCCTCCCCTGGGCCGACTCAGCCTCAAACGAGTACCTGGTGCGGCGTGTAAACATTGCCGCTAGGGAGACAGAGGCGGGCGGGCGTGGTGCTGGTCACCCACCTCCTCGTGTGCCGTGTCGACCTTCATAGGTGCTGCTCGCTAACGGCACTTGACTCTACAGTCCGTTAAGGCTATACGGGGTGATCTTTGTGTGTCCCCGTGTAGTCTCCCATAAGTCCCGATGAGTCGCGAATACCGTGGTCCCCAGCCCCCGATTCGTTGGGTCCCCGACCCCGCGAGTCCCCACCGAGTCCCGCGTGTGTCTGTGTGCGGCCCCTGGTCGCCAGCGCGCCCTACAGTGGTAATTCACGTGGCCGGTGACACGCGGTGATCTCTTAGGCAGCTTACGGCTCCAGATTGTCCCGCAAAGCTCCCGGGGCGCACGGAGGGGGGGGGTACAGCGAGAAGGGGGGGCACAGCGGGGAGGGGGGTGCACATGGTGGGGGCACAGCAAGGAGGGGGCGGCACGGGGGTTAGGGAAAGCGCGGGTATTTTTGTCCCTGGGTCAGGATCCGTCCCAAGTGGCCGCTATGAGACCCGTATCCCGGCGGCAGAATCATCATCATCATCGGTGGCAGAATCGGTTCGATTCACGCCTCGGGCGCCTTTCTGTGTGGGTGTTTGTGTGTTTTCTCTCTCCACCAGTTCTGAGTGGGTTTCCTCCGGGTTCTCTGGTTTCCTCCCAGAACTTAAAAAAAATACTCATTAATGAATTGGCCGATATCATCATAATGTATAGGGACGCAGTGTCTCGTGGAAATTTGTTGGCGCCGGCAAAACCGCCTGGCTGCCTCCTCCTCCGCCTCTCTGCGGTTTCCTCGCTACGCCCCTGAGTGGTTCTCTCTTCGACATTGCATGAACATGTGCCGCGCGCTTTATAAACTGCAATCATCAGGCGGAATCGTAAACGGTGGCAGCAACAGCACCATCAGCAGCATTATGATCAGCAGCATCATTTATGGACTGGCGTCGCAACATGGGCAATAGCCCTGCCTTGCGCCCTGGGTCTCCCGGGATAGGTTCCCGATTACCGCGACCCTGTACAAGATTAAGGGGTTTCTGACAATGGATGGATGTATGGAGCATCATCATCATCATTTGTATCAGCATCAAATCGCCTGTTTGCTGTGTCGCGGGAATCCTGGACAGAGCTTGCGAGCTCACTGGGTACTTTCCGCTGTGATAATCACCATCTGTGTGTGATGAGCATCGTGGTCCTCACCACGATGCCCTAATAGGCACTGTAAGACGCTCCCCACGGACCTCCTGTGTGGGAGACAGCACCGTATTTCTTTATTTATTACTATTGCGGCGCGGTGGCGTAGCGGTGAGTAGCCCTGCCGCCTCACAGCAAGAAGCACCCGGGTTCGCATCCCGCCTCGGGTGCCGCCTGTCTGTGTAGAGTTTGCATGTTGGGTTTGCGTTGGTTTTCGCTGGGAACTCCGGTTTCATGCCACAGTCCAAACGCATGCTGCATAGGTTAATTGCCCCCCCTCGCTCTTCCCCCCTTCGCTCCCCACATGGTTCCCCCCGCCCCCCTCTCCCTCACTCCCTCTGTTGGTCTTCTTCTTTTCGATTCTTCGAAGCGTAATGGTTTATGACAGTTTCCCATTTCTTTACACAGTTCTTTGCATTTTTATTGAACTCCGCAAGGTCTTTTGAGCTGCAGAGGTTGGGTAGTAGAGCACAGACAAGGCAGTGCTCCATAGTATGGTCTGCTTCTTCACATGCACAGGTGGTTGGGCCGGTCTTGTAGCCCCATCTGACCAAAGCATCTTTTGATCGTCCCGTTCTAGTTCTCAGGCGGTTGAGTGTCTTCCACTGAATCCATGGTGCTTCTGAGCCAGGAGGGAGGTCTTCGGCAAGGGGGATTCCCATGCACGTTGGAGGAGGGTCACTATTGGTGAAGAGGGGGTTATATGAGTGAGAGGTGGGTACGGCGTGCGTGAGTGGGTGAGTAGGCAGGTTTATGTGTACGTGAGCGGGTGAGTATGTAGGTGGGTGAGTGGGTGATCGGGCGGGTGAGCGTGCGGCTCTCTCGTCACGAGTGACCGATTCTCGCCGTCGCCGCTCGGGTCCCTCACCGCGCTCCGCTCTCGTCCGTTGCAGCTCACCACACGTGACCGCGCTGGGCCAGGTCACGCGGGGTCACGCCGGGTCACGCCGGGTTCATCTGGGGGTCCCGTGGATGCTCGTGAGGTCACGGCGACGCGGGGACCATGACTCCTCCTCCTCCTCCTCGTCACGCGCTCCATCTCTCCGCGGTTAATCCGGCGCCCGCCAACCGCCGCCACGACCGCCGGCCGCTGGCGCTCCTGGCGCTGCTGCTGCTGCTGCTGCTGGCGCCGGGGCCGTCGCTCTCGTCCCAGCAACAACAACCGCAACCGCCGCCCGCCGCCGCCGCCGGCGGCACCACCAGCTTCGCGACGCCCAACAAGAACTGGCCGCTGAACCACCTGGTGGTGGACGGCGCCACGGGCAAGGTGTACGTGGGCGGCGTGAACCGCGTGTACCAGCTGGCCAGCAACCTGACGCTGTCGCGCGAGCACGAGACGGGGCCCGTGATGGACAACCGCGAGTGCTACCCGCCGCCCATGGTGCAGCAGTGCCAGCGCGAGTCGGCGCCCAGCGACAACGTCAACAAGCTGCTGCTGGTGGACGCGCGGCGCTCCCGGCTGCTCGCCTGCGGCAGCGCCTTCCAGGGCGTCTGCAAGCTGCTGAAGCTCGACGACCTGTTCAAGCTCGGCGAGCCGGCGCACAAGTCGGAGCACTACCTGTCGAGCGTGAGCGAGCGCGGCTCGTCGGTCGGCTTCATCGTCGACCCGCCGCGGCGCCCGCCCCGCGGCGGCGGCGCGGAGGACGCGCGGGCGGAGGAGGAGGAGGACGAGGAGGAGGAGGAGGAGGGCAGCGTGCTGTTCATCGGCACGCCGGTGGACGGCAAGGTGGACTACTTCCCGACGATCTCGAGCCGCTGGCTGAAGCGCGACGCGGAGGACGCCGACATGTTCGCCTACGTGTACCACAACGACTTCGAGTCGTCGCAGATGAAGATCCCGTCGGACACGCTCTCGGCCTTCCCCGACTTCGACATCTTCTACGTGTACGGCTTCGCGAGCGGCGACTTCGCCTACTTCCTGACGGTGCACCCCGACACGCAGGCCCGCGCCGGCGACGCGGCCCCCGCCGAGCGCTTCTTCACCTCCAAGGTGGCGCGCCTCTGCCTGCGCGACAGCCACTTCTACTCGTACGTCGAGCTGCCCATCGGCTGCTCCAAGGGCGGCGTCGACTACCTCATGGTGCAGGCGGCCTTCCTGGCGCGGCCCGGCCGGCGGCTTGCCGCCTCGCTCGGCATCTCGCCCGACGAGAAGGTCCTCTACGCCGTCTTCCTCAAGGACCAGAAGGGCCGCCGGCGGCCGCCGGGCGGCGAGTCGGCGCTCTGCGTCTTCCCGCTGAGGGCCATCGACGAGGCCGTGAAGCAGCGCGTGCAGTCGTGCTACCGCGGCCACGGCACGCTGCAGCTGTCCTGGCACATCAACCGCCTGATGCCCTGCACCGCCTCGGTGGGTTGCGCTCTCTCTTAATACCTTACGCGTCGAATGAATGTGTGCCACGCGGCGTTATAAATATAGTTTATTGTTATTATTAAGAGTTGCTCCGGGGCGTTCATGCGGGCCTCCCCCCTCCTCCTCCTCCTTATCCCACTGTTGATGTAACGATTGCCGTGGCCGCAGGCCGTGGTGGTGTTTGTAAATCCCTCGCGCAAACACGCCGCCGTCTCGCGCGAGCCGCAAACGGCGCGCGTGGCGCCTCTTCACGACGCCGGGCGGGCACGATCGATGCGCCGCTGGATGGAGTCCGGCTCCCCCGGGCCGCCGGCCCCCGCGATCCCGCGGCGCGACGATCCGCGTTGTGGTGTTTGCGCTGTTGCTCCGTTATTAGGCTCGCCCGCAGATCCGTGCCCCTCTGGGAGTGACGCGGGTGGAACGCTCGATACGGCTATCCCAAAAGAGCGGCTCTTGGGATCAATTCTCACTCGTGGGAAGACAATAGTCCCGGGTTCGAATCCCAACTCCTGGGGCCTTTCTGTGCGGACTTTGCATGTCCTCACCCCGTGTCTGTGTGGGTTTTTGCCGGCCACTCCGGTTTCCACCCACGGTCCACAGACATGCTGCTGCGTAGGTTAATTGGCCTGCAGACTAAATTGCCCCTGGTGCCCTGCGATGGACTGGCGTCCAATCAAGCGTACAGCCCTGCCTTGCGCCCCTGTGTCTGCCGGGATAGGCTCCGGCTCACCGCGACCCCGTACAGGATTAAACGGTGACATAACGAATGAATGGCTCATCACCACGCCCCGGGGCCCACGTGTTGGTTTGTGAGTCACGTGGTCGAGTTCCCCGCGGGGCCGCTGACGTCACCCCGGCGTTTCGCCGCCATGACGATGACGGCCGCGGGTCGCTTTGGAGCTGTCCGGGGCTTAGCTGCAGAAACATATCACGCCACCCAGTGAACGGAAAAGCTTAAGAGTGACCCTCCTCCAACTGGCATGGGAATCCCCCCTGCTGAAGACCTCACTCCTGGCTCAGAAGCACCGTGGATTCAGTGGAAGACACTCAACCGCCTGAGAACTAGAACGGGACGATAAAAAGATGCTTCGGTCAGATGAAGCATCATCATAACGCCTGATGATGCGTCCAACGTTGGAGGCAAAACGTCGCGAGGCAGAGCGGGAGGAGCGCTCAAACCTACATCGGGACACGTGTTGTGTTAAACGTGTTGTGAGAATGTACGTGTGACGTCTTGAGCCCCATCACAGGCGACAGGCGGGTGGGGGTGAGTGCGGGTGCTGGCACCTCGCGTCTGTGTCTGGGGGTGCGTGTGTCTGTGTCTACGTGAGTGTCTGCGTGGCCTCGGGGTGCATGTGGCCTGGCACAGGCGACGTGGTGACGTCACCGCCACTTAGTGGCGAAAGACGGTTGTTTGTTTGTTTTGTCTGCGTGAGAGTGGGGAGCGGTGGCTCAGTGGTTAGCGCGCTGGGCTACAGATCGGGCGACCCGAATTCGAATCCCACTCACGGCCAACACCAGTGACGATTTTCTGAACCGGTCCTGGGCCTCCCCTAGGTCGACTCGGCCTCAAATGAGTAGCTAGTGCGGTGTGTAAACATTGCCACTAGGGAGACAAAGGCGGCCGGGCGTGGTGTTTGTCACCCACCCATTCGTGTGCCGTGCCGACCTTCATAGGCGCTCGCAAACGTCACTTGCCCCAACAGTCTGTTAAGGCTATACGGTGGATCTTGGTCTTTGTTTGTCTGTGTGAGAATCGCATCGCAATCCGCCGCCGGCAGCAGCAACAACAGCAGCGGTTATTTCTTTATTTATTAAGAATGAGTCTTTAACAAAGAGGCGCCGTTGTTTCTCCGGCGGCCTCCCTCGTCCCGCCTCCAGCCGCCGCGCTGTTCCCTCTGCCACTCCGCCACACGGCGCACTCGCGACAAATCAAAGGCGACGTCGAGTCACATTGCGTGGCCGCGACTGCGCCCCCCTCCCCCCTGTCCCCCTCCCCCTG
>JAZEWU010000014.1:9153987-9168890 GCA_036362915.1 Geotria australis
GTGGCCGAGACGGAGCAGCCGCTCTGCCTCAAATGCTATCGCGACGCCTACGCCAAGGTGCGCCACACGCAGCACACGCAGCACACCCCCCCGCACCCACACAGCGCTCTCTGGTCCCGAGACGGTGGGACTCCCCAGGGGCGGCAGGGCGGCGCACTGGTGACATCTGTGCCTCGTGGAAAAGCTCCGGCCCGAGGCGGGTCAGTGCCCGCTGCGTGCTCCACCTTCCCGTGTGGAGTTTGCGTGTTCTCTCCGTGTCCGCGTGGGGTTTCGCCAGGCACTCCGGTTTCCTCCCGCAGTCCAAATACATGCTTCCGCACGGGTTAATTGGCCTGCTGACTAATTTGCCGCGGTGCCCTGTCATGGACTGGCGTCCCATCCTGCGTATATCCCTGCCTCGCGCCCTGTGTCTGCCGGGATAGGCTGCGGCTCCCCGCGACCCTGTACAGGATTAAGCGGTTTCTGACAATGAGATGAGAGTTACATTTTGGGAAGAGTGATCAATATGTGGCAGGTAGAGCTTCAATAAGACATCACAGGCTTGATTGGAACCCGGTACCCTCAGCGTGGACATACATGCAACAACAAGCGGTTTCCGACAACGAATGACCTCCGCTGCCCCGTTTGCCCTCCCGACCCCGCGACCCCGGCCGACCCGCGCACCCCCCCCCCCCACAGCGTTGCGAGGGCTGCGGCTTGGCGATCGAGGCGGAGCAGGAGCGCGTGGCGCACGGCTCGCGCCAGTGGCACGCGCTCCCTGCCTGCTTCCGCTGCTCGGCGTGCCGCCAGGCGCTCGTGCGGCGCCGCTTCATCCCGGCCGGGGCACAGCTCTACTGCTCACTCGCATGCCGCGACGGGGGCCTCGGGGAGGGGTAGGGGGGCGGGGGACGGGGGAGGGGTGGGGGGGAGGCAGGGGGCAGGGGGTAAGGGGGATATTTACGGGGTCGACCCCAGCTCTCAGCGTCTGACAGTCATTATTAAATACGTAAATATAACATTTGTTTCACGCCGCGTGGCACAATAATCGACGGCGACGGTGTTCGTCCGATGAGCGAACGACTCGGACGCGCCAGGAAGTCGCAGAGAGATGGTGGGAAGGCAGCCAGGCGGTTACCAGACCAAAACCCGCTGAGCCAGCTGGCCACCTCAGCACAGCGTTAGAGGCAACACGTCCTACATATCACGTGGTCTCGTCACCACCACCGGTCAAACGTATTATAAACTGACCCCTGCTACAAATACACACATGCCTAGCCACGATATATATTTTTAAATGTGTAAGAAATAATAATAATAGCATTTTATAGAGCGCCTTTCTCCCGAGGGTCACAAAGCGCTTCACGTCTGCGGAGAGAATAATGCGTGTATCATGCGGTCACTTTGTACCCCTAGTTTTAAACTGAGCACAAATAAACGTATATTATATAATAATACTGGAATACTAGTGGTCTTATTTTCCATGTCCGGTCCCGGCAGTTGAAACAACGAGGCGAGGTGGACACCGGTGGTCGTGCGTCACGACCATGACGACCACGATGATGATGATGGTAGATATATGTTTATTATTACAGAAGAAAAATACCAAGTGAGCTTGCAAGCTCTTCGGGATTCCTGCATTGACACAACAAACACGCAAATTAAGAAAAAATAATAAAAATATAAAAATAAATTGACCAAAACCACCACCCCCCAAAAAAATACTATTTGCACACAGCATTGCACCCAATTGACCAAATAAGTAGATACAAATACAGTTAAACAATGCGATGGGAAAAAAAACATTAGGTCGCTTATTGCACAGTGAGGGAACAAGTGCAATATGTGCAATGTGTCCAACACAAGACAACGTTTGCTGATGGTAATGCTGATCATGACGCGGATGCTGTTGATGCTGGTAGGGCCCACCAGGAGGCGGTATCGGCTCACGCGTGGTCTGGCACCCGCGCCCACATCCGGAACACGGGTCGCCACCCCGCACACCCGTCTTGCCACCTAACGTTCGAACTCTCTACACACCCCGTCAGCCACACCGCCCCGCTGGGACCGCATACGTTCAGCAGCATCGGTTCAACACAAGGGCGGCACGGTGGCGCAGTGAGTAGTGCTGCCACCTCACAGAAAAATACGGGTTCCATTACAGGCTTGGGTGCCTTTCTGTGTGGAGTTTGCATGTTCTGCCCGTGTCCGCGTAGGTTTTCGCCGGGCCAGGTCGCGGGCTAAACTGACCTCCAAGGGAGGATGCGAAACGTCGCAAAGGAAAGCACTCGCCACGGCTGTCACGAGAGAGCATCTCTTAAGAGCAGCCCGCCGGGCACAATGGTTACGTCGGTCACGACACACGGACACACACACGGAGACACAAAAAGACAGACAAAGATCCCCCGTATAGCCTTACCAGACTGTAGGGTCAAGTGCCGTTAGCGAGTAGCATCTGTGAAGGTCGACACGGCACACGAGGGGGTGGGTGACCAGCACCACGCCCGGCCGCCTTTGTCTCCCTAGTAGCGATGTTTACACACCGCACTAGGTACTCATTTGAGGCTGAGTCGACCTAGGGGAGGGCCAGGACCGGTTTAGAAAATCTTCACTGGTGTTGGCCATGAGCGGGATTCGAACTCTGGTCGCCAGATTTGTGGCCCAGCGCGCCAACCACTGGGCCACCGCTCCCCACCCACGGAGACACGGATGCAAACACACGCACACACGTGACCCCTGCACACACGTGACCCCTGCACACATCTGCCCCAGTGAATGACCTGTCCCCACGTAGGGAGCCGGAGTGACGCGGGTGACGCGCCGCCTTGACCCGGGGCACCGCGATGGCCCGGGGCCCCGCGTTCACGTCGCGATCCCTGTCAGGTAATAGTTGGTATTGCCTGCGAATTCTACCAAACACTTCGAGGCCGAGCTGAAAGACAACGATGTCCAGAAGCTGACCATCGTGCTTCGAAGAATCGCAAAGAAGAAGACCGCGATGGCACCCTGGCTGCTGTGGTGACAGCCGACACTGTGGTCCACATGTCGTGTGACCCCCCCCAACCACGCCATCTCGTAGTTTTTCCGGTTTGTGATCGTTGGCGACCCGCACACGCTCCGCTCTTCACTCCGGTATGAGCGGGCATCGAGCCATCCATCCATTGTCAGAAACCGCTTAATTCTGTACAGGGTCGCGGTGAGCCGGAGCCTATCCCGTCAGACAGAGGGCGCAAGGCAGGGCTATACCCAAGTTGGGACGTCAGGCCATCTGGATTTAATAAGGGTAGTTTGAAACATAATGGGGCGGCACGGTGGCGTAGCGGGTAGCGCTTCCGCCTCACAGCAAGAAGGTCCCGGGTTCGAATCTCGGCTCGGGGTGCCTTTCTGTGTGGAGTTTGCATGTTCTCCCCGTGTCCGCGTGGGTTTTCGCCGGGCACTCCGGTTTCCTCCCACCGTCCAAATACATGCTGCCAGGTTAATTGGCGTACTGACTAAATTTCCCCAGGCGCCCTGCGATGGACTGGCGTTCCATCCTTGGTGTTCCCCTGCCTTGCGCCCTGTGTCTGCCGGGATAGGCTCCGGCTCACCGCGACCCTGTATAGGATTAAGCGGTTTCTGAAAATGAATGAATGAATGAAACATAATGAGCAGAGGGAAAACACGTTGAGTAAATTAAACGGCGGTCACAAGACATCTGGACCACGCTGTAAATGTCGTGTCATTATGAATTATGGTTTTGCTCCACTGCTACCCTGCCCCTCCCGCACACACGCACCCCCACCCCCTGGTTAAGAGGGGGGTTAATTGTAAATGTTATGCGTGGTGGACGGAAGGTGGGGGAGGGGTGGGGGAAGGTGGGGGGGGAAGGTGGGGGGAAAGTTTGTGGAGACGTCGCTCATTAGCTTGTACAGTATACAGTGCGCGTGTTTACGTGGGCGAGTGGGGAGCGGTGCTGGCCACCCACCCCTTGTGAGCCTTGCCGGCTTGAATTGACTAGGTTCGGTTTGTTGAGTCAGGAGAGAACTCTGTGGCAGCAAAGATCACCCGTAAAGCCTCTAAACAGACTGTAGAGTCAAGTGCTGTTAGCGAGACTCATCAATGAAGGCCGGCACGAACACGAGGGGGTGGGTGGCCAGCACCACGCTCGGCCGAGGCAACTACCGAGTGCTGTATAGCAATGAATCAAATATGAATGAGCTCAAAAGCAATCGCATATAAATGTGCCACTTGGCCGTGCAGTCTGTGCAAACTACCCGCGTGACCTGTGCCTTTGTTGTGCACACCGGGCCGCGCGCGCGCGCGCGCGTGTGTAAACACAGCGTCAAGCGGCGCCGCGTCACTCAGGCGCCCGCGACGGCGGGGGGAGCGGGGGGGTGAAGGGGAGCGGGGGGGTGAGCCGGGGGGAAGAGCGGGGGGTGGTGAGCGGTGGGGGGGAGTAGTTACGTCAGAAGGCTGGCATGTAGGTGGATAGGTGAGCAGGCGAGCAGGTGAGTGGCCAGGCAGGTAGGCGGGGAGGTGTGCGAGGGGCGGGTCGCGGGGCGTTGCGCTGCAGGTGAGCGACACACCTGAGCGCGCTCACTCTCCGTGCCGGGACGGCGCTGCCGCCTCCTCCTCCTCCTCGCCCCGTCTCCTCCTCGTCTCTCGCCCGTCCGTCTTTGTCTCGCCACAGACGTGGAGAGCGCCGGGCAGAGCGAGGAGTCGGAGGAGAGCTTCCATCACCTAGCCCTGGCGTCAAACACGGTAACATGGAGTGGGCAGCTGCCGCGGGAACGCGCGGCGGCGGAGGGGGCGACGGTACAGGCGCAGCGCTGCAAGTCCCGGCCCGCGCCCTGCCGGCGGATAGCCTCCTCCGCCGCAGCGAGCCCGACACCGCCTCTAAACCCTGCGGTGGACAGTAACTAGCTTTGGCGATTGATGGTCGCTCTTCAGAGCTGTTCTTTGGGGATAGCCGTGTCACTGAGCTCTCTCCCTCTCTACAGTCTATACATACAGTCTTTAGCCCGTGCCGTGCACCGTGAGCCGGTAACCCGTGCCGGGGGAGCGCGCCGGCCGTGATCACACGCGTGTCACGTCACGGGATCATTGTGTGTGTGTTCACGTTAGTGTGTTGGTGTTAGCGTGGTGCTGGCCACCCACCCCGTCGTGTGCCGTGTCGGCCTTCATAGGTGCTACTCGCTAACAGCAGTTGATCCTACAGTCTGTTGAGGCTATACGGGGGATCTTTATTAGCCCATGGAACCTGGGCCTGTCCTGTGACCTCTTGTCAGCGGGCCTTTAACACTCTGCGTGTCCTCAAGGTGCACCTGGCCTGGCACAAACGCCGTGGTGACGTCACCACCACTTGGTGGCGAACGGCGGTTGTTGTTGCCTGTGCGTGTTAGTGAGAACATGGTAGTATCTGTGTGTTAGTGACAGTGTGCTAGCGCGTGTTAGATGTAGTGGTGTGTGTTACTTTGTTTAGCGCTAACGTGGAAGCGAGTGTGCGTTAGTACGTGGCTGGGCCATGTAGCCCGCATGCCCAGCCATCGCATGCCCAAGCAACTGCTGTTTGGTCGGATAGAGGGGGCTAAACGGGCGCGGCACGGGCTGGAGAAGAGATGGACCGATGTGGCACAGGAGGATCTGGAGCTGGGTGGACTTGCTGAAAACTGGTACCGGCGGTGTCAAGATCGACCTCTGTGGAGGAGGTTCGTGAAGGACGCTACTGGGCAGTTGGTGGCAGTCGCCCTCCAGCAACAACGGAGGGCGGAGGAGCGACGCTCACAACAGCAAGCCGAGCGCCGAGCGGCCAAAGCACAGCAAGTTGGCACAGTAGGGAGCTCAGGTGGAGCATCTGCCGGTCATCTCAGTCTGGCAGCCCATGACACCTGAGTCTGTCCTGTGACCTCCTGTCGACGAGCCTTCGACACTTCACGTGGCCTCGGGGTGCATATGGCCTGGCACAGGCGACGTGGTGACGTCACCGCCACTTAGTGGCGAAGGACGGTTGTTTGTTATTGAGAGTGTGCGTTGGTATGTGGTGGTACGTGTGTGTTATGGAGCGTGTGTTAGTATGTGGTAGTATATGCGTGTCGTCACACACACATACTAGCACATACTGTCGGCGATGACTCTGCCGTGCGGGAGTGGGGCGACTGTTGCCCCGGGAAGGGGGGAGATTCATCCAGCAGTGGACAGACCGTGACCCGTGCGCGTTTTGCCCACAGCGTGACCCGTACCGGGCGATGGAGGGGGTGGTTCGGCTGGTAGCGTACCGCGACGACCCCCGACCCAAACCGACCCAGGCGGCGACCTCCCGACCCGTCGCCCGGCCCCACGACCCCGCGCGACCGACCATGCCGGGCGCGGACAGGAACGGCACCGCGGACGTGAGTTTGATACCGGCGCCCGGGTTAACAACGCCGCTTTTTGCACTTCCGAGGCAAAGCGCACGGCTCGGTTCGGTGATATGTTGGCGCCGGCTCGCCGCCTGGCTGCCTCCTCCGCCTCTCTGCGCTTTCCTCGCTACGCCTCTTGAGTCGTTCTCTCGTCGAATTAATACATTTGACGTTGAATGAATATGTGCCACGCATCATGGTCATCATGGATGACGATGTTGACGATGATGATGTCGCTGACGATGACGACGTGGTAGGCCGCCGCGATGCCGTGGATGTCCGCCGAGGAGGCCGCCTGCGTGCGCTTCTTTGAGGAGATGATCGAGTCTCTGGACGACTCGGAGGGGGAGTCGTCGGCGGCGTCCACCCCCGGCGCACCCGAGTCGCCCCCCGAGCCGCCGCCGCAGCCGCCGCCCAGCCCCCCAAAATCACGACCGCCCGACGACAGCCCACTCCAGTCGCCCACGCTGCCCCGCAGAGAGCCCCCCGCCAGGCAGAACCATCACCCCGACCTGGTCCGGCTCTGCTACCCCCCCCCGACAGGTATCCACCCCTGCCGCCCCCCCCCCCGACTCGTGATTGGGCGGCACGGTGGTGCAGTGGTAACATCTGCGCCTCGCAGAAAGAATGTACCGCCCGCAGCGGTTCGATTACCGCCTAGGGCGCCTTTTTGTGTGGCGTTTGTGTGTTATCTCTCCCCCTGTTCTGCGTGGGTTTCTTCAGGGTTCTCCGATATCCTCCCATTCAATAATTGGCCGATAACCACACAATACAAAATATTCGAAAATGCCGGGATAGGCTCCGGCTCACCGCGACCCTGTACAGGATTAAGCGGTTTCTGAAAATGAATGAATGAATGAATGAAAAAACAAACCTTTTGATCAATTGTTTTACTCAGAATACATTTGTCGACTCTACAATTTTCATTCGCTCTCAGAGGGAGAGAGAACGATTTGATGATGCAGGAACCCCAGAAAAGCGGGAAAGGCACCATTTACTGGAGCCAACATTTGCCCAAGCTCTGCGGTCCTATAGTACGATGTTTAACCATTTCCAATAATAATAATAATAGCATTTTATATAGCGGCTTTCACCCGAGGGTCACAAAGCACTGCACAAAGCCGCAGAGATAACGACATGTCAACAACGACAGAGCACGGAAAATCAGCAACAATTTTTTTTNGGGTTTTTTTTTTTTTTTATAATCTGAGCTGTGGAGAGAACGGCATAACAACGGGGAGACAGAAAACTGAGAGTCAAGCGATAGCAACGAATTATAAGGCAAAGGACAAAAGAAAAAAAACAACAGGAAAACAATAATAATAATTCTACAACAAGCAAGGAGGGAACAAATGTCCCCGAGCAGACACAGATCGGAAGAGAGAGAGAGAGCCAACATCTCGGCACGGCACCGATGCCGTCTCGTACGGCTATGGCCTGGAACGTCGCTGTCTTCTGTCATGGAGGTGCTATCATTGCTGCTGTTGTTGTTGCTTTGCAGACGTAGACCCCATCTCGCTGGTGAGCCCGTTGGTGACCCCGTCCGCGACCCCATTCGTGACCCCAGCCGTCACCCCATACGTGACCTCGTCCGTGACCCCAGCCGAGCCCATATACGCAACCCCATTCAAGAGCCCGTCGGAGGCGTCCCGTGTTACCCCGGTCGCGACCCCGGTCGTGACCTCACCCGAACCCATATACGCGACCCCGTACAAGGCCTCTTCCGCATTCTCACGCGTGACCTCACCCGTGACCTCACACGTGACCTCACCCGTGACCTCACCGGAGCCCATATACGCGACGGTGACCCCGCGTGGTGCCCCGGCCGCGACCCTAAATATGACCCCGCTGCTGTGCTCGACGGTGACCCCGGTGACCCCGGCGATCCCGGTGACCCCAGCGACCCCGGTGATCCCGGCAACCCCCACGACCCCGCCGTCCCCGGCCGTGTCGGACGGCTCCTCCATCGATTTCCGCAGCATGGTCGTCGCCTCCACGTCGTTCCTGACGCCGCTGGAGAGCGAGCCCATCGCTCCACCACAACCACAACAACAACCACCGCAACAACAGCCGCCACCGCACAAACCGCCACCGCAACCACAACAACAGCAACCAACTCCACAACAAAAATGGCCACACACATATCTGCTGCCACAAGAACAACCAAAACAACCACCGCCACCACCGCAATATCCACCACCGTCGCCGCCACAACAGCGACCGCAGCAACGCCAACACGCACCGCCGCACCAACAACCGCAGCCACCGCCACGACAGTCGCCTCCGCCACAACCCGCGCAGCCGCTGGTGGCGGCGGCGGCAGCGGGGGCGTCGCGAGAGAGCGCGGCGTCGGGCCCCGCCCCGGCGTCGACGCTTGTCGGCGCCGACAGGCCGATGGACCTCTCCGCCAAACCGGGCCCGTCCGGCGGCCCCCCCGGCGGCCCCTCGGGCGGCCCTTCCGCCGGGGGGCCGCGCCGGTGGCACGTGGTGACGCCGGCCCAGCGCGGCGTGCCGGAGCCGTGCCCGGAGACGCCGAGCGTGTCGGAGCGCCGCGCGGCCTTCCTGCGCAGCGCCGGGGGCGGCTCCCGCGACGAGCCGGGCGACGGGGAGCGGCGCCAGCTCGGCGCCCCCTCCATGTTCTGGCTGCAGGGCCGGCCCGAGCAGCGGGCCCACGCGCAGGCCCGCGTCAAGCTGGGCCTGCACAAGGCCGGCTCCACGGACAGCGCCAACTCGGAGGAGGAGGAGGCGGCGGCGGCGGGGGCCGTCGCGCCGCAGCTGTCGCGCTCGCGCTCGGTGGGCGCCGGCATGGAGCGCGTGGGCGCGCGGGGCGGCGAGCCCGGGCGGCGGCAGGAGCAGCGACTCCCCGCCGCCCCGGGCGCCGGGCGCGACGAAGGTCACGCGGCTAATTCGGTTCCGCCGCGGCCGCACCCAGCGCAGCCCAACCCAGCGGGCGCGGCGCCCGGCGGCTCCCCGCCGCGCAGCCGGCAAAGCTCGCGACGCGGAGACGGAGGAGACGGAGGAGACGGAGACGGACAGTTTGCGCCCATCGTGCGCGCGAGGAGCAGCACCGTCAACTCGGTTCAGGGCACCGCGGCCGCGGCGGCCGCCCGCGTCGACACCGCCATGACCGCGCGCGCCTCCTCCTCCTCCTCCTGGCAGCAACAGCGGGGCCCGGCGGTGCGGGGCCCCGGGGCCCGGGCGCCGGCGCTGCAGACCGCCACCAGCCTCGTGGACGTGCGCGAGATGGGGCCGGCCGACCGGCAGGCGGAGTTCCGGGCCGGGTACGAGGCCGGGATCGAGGCCGGCATCAAGGCCGCGCTGGTGCTCGGGCAGCACTCGGGGGGCGCGCTCGGCCCGGTCGTGCAGGTGGCCGGCCCCGCCGCGGCGGGCCTCCCCGGGGGGAGCCTCGCGGCGGCCCCGGCGGCCAAGCAGGCCCCGCCGGCGCGCCAGGACGGCCCGCCGGAGCAGCAGCAGCCCAAGCGGTGGCAGCGACGCATCACCATCTCGCCGGGGTACAGCTACGAGGAGCGCCCCCGCCCGGCCCCTGCCGCCGAGCCGGCCGCGAAGCCGACCCCGCCGACGCCGCCGACCCCGCCGACGCCGGACGACCTCCCGGGCGAGGGCGTCGCGCGCTCTCAGACGCAGCGCATCTCTGTGTCGCCCGCCGTCGTGCACCCCAACTCCCCGCTCTTCCGAGCGCAGCAGGTCTCCGCCGGCGAGACGCTGCCGTACAACGCCGGCGGCGCCCGCGGCTCCGCGGCGGCGAGGCCCCACGGGGCCCCCCACGGGGCCTCCCACGGGGCCCCCCACGGGGCCCGCAACGGGGCCCCACACGGGGGCCCCAGCGTGACGCCGGCCGCCCCGCGACCCGTCCCCGTCGCCCAGTTCGGCGCCGCGAGAAAACCCGCGCAGGACGTCCACACTGAGGCCATGAAGAAGTTGGCCCTGAAGGGGGTGCGGCGTTAGAGTGTGTGTGTCTCTGCGTGTGTGTGTAACAGGCTGTACCGTGGAGCTCGAGGTGCATCTGTCCTGGCACAGGCAGCGTGGTGACGTCTCCGCCACTTTGTGGCGAATGGCGGTTGTTGTTGTGCGTGTCTGTGTTGAGAGGGGAACCAGGTAGAGGGGGCGACCCTGGCATTGCACAGGCCAGAGACAACACGGGCTCATGTCTTATGGGAGGACGTGCCATCGACTGGACTGGCACCGGTGGTGGCAGCATCGTCCTCTGGAGTACACCTGTAAACGACGCCGAGTGGCGGTGCCAGGCTCGGTGCGCTTTGACGCTACTCGGCAGCTGGCGGCCGTCGCCCTCCGGCAGCAGCGACGAGCGGAGGAGCGATGCTCACAACAACGAGCGGAGCGCCCGGCGGATAAAATGCGGCTATGTAGCAGAGTGGGGAGCACAGTGGGGAGCACCGGTGGGGCATCTGCCGATCATCACTGAGCCCCCAACACCTGGGACTGCCCCTTGACCTCCTGCCAGAAATACCAAGTTAACTTTCTGCTCAAGACCAAAATGTAATGGCGAATAACTGGACTGGTCTACCTCCCCTATGTCGACTCGGCCTTAAATGAGTACCTGGTGTGCTGTGTAAATACGTTGGGGAGACAAAGGCGGCCGGGGCGTGGGGGCTGCCACACCGGCCCCTTCGTGTGGCGTGCTGGCCTTCATCGCAACTCGCTAACGGCACTTGCCCCTACAACGTGTAGGCTATGTGGGGGATCTTTGTCTTTATGTTTTATTCTTCACCGCATATTTGTGGGTCGTCGCCAGTAAATGAACGGCGGTGTGTGTGTGTGAGTGCTGTGAGCCACGCACCAGGGTGGAGGAGTACACTTGATGTGGTGTGCCGCTGGCGTGTTGGTGACACGGCCAGAGTGACGCGGCTGGGACGACTCCCCGGTATGAGCCCCAGTCTTGTTGTTGTGACGGTAAACACTGTATTTGCCAAACCTTATATTCATATAGCACAGTACTGACATTTTTACCGGAGGGGAATTTACAAAGGTTTATAGTCTGATTTGTATGCCTTCGTCGTCGCGCGTGCTCTATCCGCTGCTGGAGGAAGGCCTCCGTACGCCGCCGCCGTCGTTCCGTCACCGGCCTCGCCCGCGGTCCCCGCCGGCCGCGACGACCCCCGCGTCGAACCGCGCCGTCCGTAGGTCGGCGGTCGTCGCGCTGCCGCTCGCCGTGCGGCCCCGCGGAGCTCCAGCGCTCGTGCCTCTCAAACGCTCCTCTCGGAACGCTTCTCTGAGACGCTTCTACAGGATGCTTCTGTCGCAGCCTTGTCGAGGACGATTCTCTCGAACCGTACTTTTGGACAATTCCCTCGCATGCTTCTCTGACACTTCTCCGCTTCTCTGCTCACCTCTAAGCTGTTGCCTTTGTCTCCGTGTTTCGGCACGCAGGGTATGTCTCTGGTATTTTTAAACAGTGGCGGCGGCGGCGGTGGCGTCTTCGCGATTGCGTTGATTTCCCGTCGCCGATCCGAGACGCTTTGTTTTGACGATGAGCTGTTTTGATGAAGAAGCTGCTCCCCGGGAGTAAGCCGGGGATCCAGCGCTGTCACATTCCTCCCCACACCGCGTTCCAACAAACCGGTTTTTCGGCAGCTGGGCTCGTTTAACGATGCAGGTATTTACGAGCTCGCAACGCCAGCTTTCATCAGCTGGAGGAAAAGCCCTCTCTGAGCCCTTCTCGCCCCAATAAATTTGGCAACAGCCGCGGCGGCGGCGGCGGCGGCCGTGAAACCCGCGCCGATGATTGTTGATTTTAAGGGGGAGAGGGTTTTATTGCGACTTCCTGGAAACACGCCCGTGACACTGGAATGACTTTGGTGACTGCGGGAGGAGGAGGAGGCGGCGCTCTTACGACGCGCGTCCCACGCGGCGTTGTGAAACCCGCGGAGTCGCGCCGGCGTTGCGATTGTGAGGGATTTCTCTCGAGCTCACCGGCGTCGCCCGCATTCGCTCGCTCACCCACCCGCTCACCCACCCGCTCACCCACCCGCTCACCCGCTCGTTCACCCACCCACCCGCTCGCCCGCTCGCTCACCGTGTCGGCCGGGTCGGCGCGCGATGATAACGCCCGCGCGCGTTCGGGACGAACGACGGATCTGACAATAACGTGGCGCAATTTGTGGTTTGATGGATGATGCGTCCAACGTGGGATGCGAAACGTCGCGAGGGAGAGAGGGAGAGCGCTCAGTGACACGGCCATCCCGCAAAACGAACAGCTCTGAAGAGCAACCGTCATGTATGGAGCCATGACAAATATACATCAGTACAATTTGTGGGGTTTTCTTAGCTTCCGGTCGTATTTACTTTGCTTAAATGTTCGCGTTCGCAAACGTTGACGTCGCCCATTACCGCGTGACGACGTTGGTGGGGAGAGCAGTGGCTCTGACTGTATGCATAAATAAAGGATGGGACAGCTCGTCTGGCTTGCCGCCTTTGTCTCTCGGCACGGACCACTCACGCGACTCGCGTTCGTTTTACGTCATTTTGGCCACACGACCTCCGGGCTCCAACGCGGGAGGCGAACCGGCGCGAACGAGAGTGGAGGAACGATGGTTGCTCTTCAGAGCCGTTCTTGTGGGATAGCCGCGTCACTGAGCGCTCGCCATTCTATCCATCGCGACGTTTCGCCTCCGACCTACATCGGTAATGAGGAGGAACGCTCGCCGCGGCTATCCCGAAAGAGCCGCTCTTGGGAGCACTTGCCGGGACAACCTACAGATGTATAGATAGATGGTTAGTATCACGGCAGAAAATACACTGCGAGCTTGCAAGCTGGACCCATCAGGCGAGAAGCCCTGCTCGTCTCCCCCGGCCTGGCCGTACGAGAGAGATGCGTGTCGTGCCCCTGAGTTGCCCTGGCGATCGGTGTGTAAACACGCAGCGGGGCGATGTAAGCCCGTCACGCATCATGTTCGCAACCGCAATCTCCGTCCTTCACAACACAGCGACGACTGGACGCGTGAGCGCCCGTGCCGCTGGTCCCCCTGCGCGGCGTGAACAACGAGCGCGCTTGTCTTTCACACATTCCACGAGCAGCGGGGCCAGAAATAACCGACGCGTTGAAATCTCTCGTCAGATGTGAATGTGTCAGATATTTCCGGCCCGGCCCTGTGTTTCCACCAGATGACCGTCAGAAATGCGTCTCCCCGAGTAGGCTGATGGGATGTGTACATCGATACTTGGATCTGTAATAATAATAATAATATGCTTTGTTTATAACGCGTGGCACATATAGTCATCCAACTGTAAAGGACCGACGTCGACTCTCTTGTCAGGATGAGCCGTCGGGTCCTTTACCACGTTCTAGGGCGTAAGGCGAACGCCACGGACACGGGAGCACACGTTGGCTGGTGCGGCCCAGGAGCCACCGGCGCCCCCCCCCCCTCTCCCACACAGATGAAGGTCGAGGCGCGGAGTTTCAAAAGGCAGAGCGTGTCGTTTAATTCACCAAAGCAGTGTCGTCCAATATTCACCAACGCAGAGAGACGTTCCACACCAGCTCAAGACTTCCTACATGCAGCAGCAGTCGTCACTACGGCCGCTCAGCATGCTCAGCTTGCTATCTCCCGACTCACATACACACTGGCTGAGTTGTGTCGGGCACGCCCCGGGCCGTGCCCGGAGCACGGCCCGGGCGTGGTGAAACTTCTCACAGAACCTGTCTTTCTCCTCTCCCAAGCAAAACTCCCCCCGGCGACTCTCCACGGTCGCCTTTTTACGTTGAAAAGCCTTGACATCAGCTCGCACATCACCCCTCCTCTGCTGCCAATGATTCACCATCTGCATTCTTAATTTAGCCGCTACTAATTCTTACACAATAGCGAACGCTGCGGGGGTTCTCCCGAATCAATATGACACAGGGAGGGTGGGGGCTCAAAAAGCCCCTTTTTCCCCTCGCCCCCCCACTTTATTGGCACCACACGGGAGGCGAGTTACAACTTGCCCGGCCTCTCACCACATCACCCGCAGGGCTGGGAATCACTTCGTCCACCACTTCGTCCACCACTTTCTGATCACATGTAGGTCATTACACAACATCGAAGGTATACATTCGGCATTTCCCTGGCAAAGTCGGAAATCGAACCCAGGCGGGCGCTTCTTGCGCAGCCAGCCTTGCGCACCGAGTTCGATTCCTGCTCACGATCAATACAATAAAAGTGGCAAATAATTGAACCGATCCTGGGCCTCCCCTAGGGCGCCTCAGCCTTTATAATAATAATAGCATTTATAGAGCTCCTTTCACCCGAAGGTCACAAAGCGCTGCACAAGGCTGCAGAGAGAACGGCATGTCAGTAACATCAGGACAGATAAACTGAGAGTCAAGCAATCACGATAAACCAAAGGACATAGATTATAAAGCCAGCAGAAAAATCAAAACAATAACAGTAGCAACCACAGAGAGCCTTCCACCCGAGGGCCACAAAGCGCCGCACAAGGCGGCGGAGAGAATGACAAACCAACAACGACAGAGAACGGTAAACAGACAGCGTTGAGCCGCAAAGTGGTCCTAGTACGACGGCTTGAAGGCTT
>JAZEWU010000014.1:9237939-9251986 GCA_036362915.1 Geotria australis
GAGCTGAAAGACAACGATGTCCAGAAGCTCAACGGATGCCAGAAGCCCCTCGGTCTGGAGTAAGAAGAGAGGCCAATGCCCGCCTTTAAGGCCAGCACTGACTAGTATATCTCTAAATGTTGAAGGGCTGTCTGCAACTAAAGAAGAACGTGTTGCAACGGGAAACTGTCATATAACCATCACGCTTCGAAGAATCGAATCGAATTCGAATTAACCTGGCACTCCGCGTGTACCTGCATCGCACTCAGAGGCAGCGCCCGCCACTACAGTTAAATTTTCATTCATTCATTGTTACAAACCTGCATGTTTTTCCTGTTATCGCCAGGGACTCTGGTTTCCTCCCACAGTCCAAAGATATGCTACTGCATAGGTTAATTGGCCTGTGGATTAAATTGCCCCCGGTGCCCCATGATGGACTGGCGTACCATCCTGGGTATAGCCCTGCCTTGCGCCCTTTGTCTGCTGGGATAGGCTCCTGCTTACCGCGACTCTCTACAGGATTAAGCGGTTTCTGACAATGATGGTGATGTTTGTTTTCACGAAGCTCGATGAAGCGCCGCGAGTCTCCGTGGTCTCACCGTACGCGCTCACGCTGCCGCCGCGCGAGCGTCGCGCGAGCGTCGCGTGTGTGTCACGCATGTGTCACGCGTGTGTCGCACGCTCACAGATCCTGGGATACTTCGACTACGCCTTCACCACCATCTTCACCATCGAGATCATGCTCAAGGTGAATTGCCCCGGCGTCGTGTGTGCCCGGGGCGTCGCCCTCTCCCGCTGTTGCAGAGCGTGGCGCCCGTTCTGTGGCGGTTGACCACCGCCACCACCGCCACCTTCCCCGTCAAAGGTCCTCCGTGTAGCCTTAACAGACCGTAGGGTCAAGTGCCGTGAGTCGCGCCTATAAAGGCCGGCACGGCGCACGTGGGGGTAGATGCTCCCCACCCAGCTCGTATCCATCACCCTTGTCATCACCCCCACTGGCTCCGTCACCATCATGATTGTCACCGTGAATGATTGATGGTTGCTCTTCAGAGCTGCTCTTTCGGGATAGCCGTGTCACTAAGCGATCTCCCTCTCTCCCTCGCGACGTGGGAGGCGAAACGTCGCGAGGGAGAGAGGGAGATTGCTCAGTGACACAGCTATCCCGAGAGAGCAGCTGTGAAGAGCAACCATCATGAATCGAGCCGTTAAAACCGACATCAATACATCCCGATGAATGTCACCCTGACTCCATCTCTTGCTGTGCCCGCCCCCCGTGGGTCAGATGACGGCGTACGGAGCGTTTGTTCACAAGGGCTCGTTCTGTCGGAGCTACTTCAACCTCCTGGACCTGCTGGTCGTCGGGGTCTCGCTCATCTCTTTCGGCATCCAGTGAGACGCTGCACGTGTGTGTGTGTGTGCACTTGGCCTGGCACAGGCACCGTGGTGACGTCACTGCCACTTAGTGGCGGTTAGTGTTGTTGTTGTATTTGTGCAATAGGGAGCGGTTGCGCAGCGGTTATCGCGCTGCGCTACAAACCTGGCGACCTGAGTTCGATTCTCCACTCACGGCCAACACCAGTGACGATTTTCTTAACTGGTCCTGGACCTCCCCTAGGTCGACTCGGCCTCAAACGAGTACCTAGTGCGGTGTGCAAACATAGCCATTGGGGGAGACAAAGGCGGCCGGGCGTGGCGCTGGCTACCCACCCGCTCGTGTGCTGTGTCGTCCTTCACAGGAACCGCTCGCTAACGGCACTTGACTTTGTCGAGGCTACCCGGGGGCTCTTTGTGTCTCGTCGCAGGTCGAGCGCGATCTCCGTGGTGAAGATCCTGCGGGTGCTGCGTGTGCTGCGGCCGTTGCGCGCCATCAACCGCGCCAAGGGCCTCAAGGTACGTGAGCAGCGCTTCCCGCTGTAGTGGCGCGAGAAGCGACAGGGTGTCTGTGCAGCGGTAACATCTGCGCCTCCTCACAGAAGGAATGGTCTTGCTCTTGGAGGTTCGATTCCCGCCTCGGGCGCCTTTCTGTGTGGAGTTTGTGTGTTCTCTTCCCCTGTTCTGCGTGGGTTTGCCCCGGATTCTCCGGTTTCCTCCCACAATTAAAAAAAACACTCGTTCATTAATTGGCCGATAACATAATATAACGGACGCAGTGTGTGGCAATATGTTGGAGCCGGCAAACCGCCTGGCTGCCTCCTCCGCCTCTCTGCGGTTTCCTCGCGCCTCTGAGTAATTCTCTCTTCGAATTAATACCTTCGACATTGAATATTATAAATATAGTTTATAATTATTAGAAGCGCGATGAGGAGGCGACTGGCCGCCAGGGAGCCGTGATTGATACGCAATTACATGCTTGCTGAGCACAGTCTCGAATGCTGGCTCGCCGATGCGGTGTCTCTGTGTGTAAGCGCTTGGATCGCGGGATCGCTCACGCGGTGTCTGTGCATGTCGCGGCAGCACGTGGTCCAGTGCGTGTTCGTCGCTATCCGCACCATCGGCAACATTATGATCGTCACGACGCTGCTGCAGTTCATCTTCGCCTGCGTGGGCGTTCAGCTGTTCAAGGTATGGCGGTGGCGTAGCAGTGAGTAACACGGTGGCGTAGCGGTGAGTAGCGCTGCCGCCTCCCAGCAACAAGATCCCGGGTTCGAATTCCGGCTCGGGTGCCTTTCTGTGTGGAGTTTGCACGTTCTCCCCGTGTCCGTGTAGGGTTTCGCCGGGCACTCTGGATTCCTCCCGCAGTCCCAAGACATGCTGCTGGATTGGTTAATTGGCCTGCCGACTATATTACCCCCGATGCCCTGTGATGGACATGCGCCCCATACCGTGTATAGCCCTGCCTTGCGCCCTGTGTCTGCTGGGAAAGGCCCCGGCTCACCGGAACCCTGTAAAGGATGTATCGGTTTGTGATGATAAATGAATGAAAATGCGGGCTCACTCTTCGTGACAGGGTGAGGAGCGCAGCAATCCGGGAGAACCTCAAAGTATAGTCGCTGCTCCTTCGGATTGAGAGGAGCCAGTTGAGGTGGTTCCGTAATCTGTTAAGGATGCCCCCATGGAGGATCCCCCGGGAAGTTTACAAGGCACGGCCCACCAGGCGGAGACCTAGAGGCCGACCCAGGACACGCTGGAGGGATTATATCTCTCGGCTGGCCAGGGAACGGCGGGGAATCCCCCAGGAAGAGCTGGAATCTGTTGCTGAGGAAAGGGATGTCTGGTCCACCCTCCTTGGATGGCTGCCGCCACGACCCTCACCAGGACAAGCGGTTTATAAAATGTATAGATGGATGGCATGAGTGATCGGCGGTGGCGTGCGAGTGTCTTGCATGAGTTGCCATGACGCGGCCTCCGTCTTTCCAGGGGACGTTCTACAGCTGCACGGACGAAGCGAAACACACCCCGGCCGACTGCAAGTACGCCCGCGTCGCTCACCACTCGCTCACTCACTACCCGCTCACCACACTCACCACTCGCTCACTCACCACCCGCTCACTCACCACACTCACCACTCGCTCACCTCTCGCTCACTCAGCACTCACTCACCACTCGCACACTCGCTACACACACACTTACCACACACCACACTCACACTTCACTCACACTTCACTGAACACACACACTCTCACCACAGTATGACCACACTATCACACTCGCACACTGACACAAACTCACGATGCTAACACACATGCACCACACTCAACACGATTTTCACACCTATTTCCTCCGTGCAGTTTGCACATACACCGCTTTCTCTTGCATAGTACAGCATTACGAGTTATAATATCTTGTGGACAATACTCTTAATACTATTATGCCCTGTTGTGGACTGGCGTCGCGTCCTGGGTATAGCCATGCCTCACCGCGACCCCGTACAGGATTAAGCGGTTTCTGACAATGACGACAATACTGTTATTGCTACATACGGAACTCAGGTCTGATCGCCGCCAATTGTGATCGTATCACTGATGCGGATGAAACCTGCAGAATTCAGACACGATCCAAACCAGTTGGTCTGTCGCGTTCGGGCCGCAGGGTGTCTGTGCAGTGGTAACATCCGCACCTCACAGAAACAAGGTCCCATCTTGGGTGTCTTTCTGTGTGGAGTTTGTGTTCTCCCCTATTCTGCACGTGTTCCCTCCAGGTTCTCCGGTTCCCTCCCATAACGAGAAACATCCTAATCGTTTGGCCAATAAATTGATAACACATAGGACGTAGCGTCTTGCGGGTTGGCACCGGCTAACCGCTTGGCCGACTCTCCCCCGCTGTCCGCGGTTTCCTCGCTACGCCTCCGACTTGTTCCGTATTCGATTGAATCTGTCGCGAACGTAAAGGAAGCCGCGGTGATGGCGAAGGTCGTGACCCTGCGCTCCTCCCCAGGGGCCACTTCATCGTGTACAAGGATGGCGACGTGAACCAGCCGCTGACGAAGCGGCGCGTCTGGCAGAACAACGAGTTCAACTTTGACGACGTGCTGTCGGGGATGCTCACACTGTTCACCGTGTCGACGTTCGAGGGCTGGCCCGCGTGAGTGGCGGCGGTGACGCTTCACCGCGGTGTCGCTTCACACTGCACTCTGCCACAACCCGTTGCAGCGCACCCACAACCGACTGCTGTGCACCCTACTACACAACAACCAAGTGGTACCCTACGACACAAGACACCTTACCACGCCACAACCACACTGCACCTTACTACACGACAACCACACCTTCCGACGCCACAACGGCACGGCACAACTTCATGTGCATCAGCTCATGGTGAGTGCGTGGGCCTTCGACACCCCGCGTGGCCTCAAGGTGCACCTGGCATGGCACAGGCGCCGCGGTGACGTCACCACCACTTAGTGGCGAGCGGCGGTTGTTGTTGTTGCGTGTATGTGTGTGTCTGTGTCTCCTGTGGGGAGCGGTAGTGTAGCGGTTAGTGCGCCACGCTATGAACCCGGCGACCCGAGTTCGATTCCTACTCACGGCCACCAACACCAGTGACGAATATTTGAACTGGTCCTGGGCCTCTCCTAGGTTGACTCAACATTACATGAGTACCTGGTTCGGTGTGTAAACATCACCACTATGGAGACAAAGACGGCCATGCATGGTGCTGACCACCCACCCCCTCGTGTGCTGTGCCAGCCTTCATAGGTGCTTGTTAAGAGCACTCGATCCTACAGTCTGTTAAGGCTATACAGTGGTCCCTCGCTTTACGAGGGCCTCACAATACGATTACATCGATTTATGATATATGCTCTGTAAGAAAATTAGTCTCGCATTACGATCAAATCTCACTTTACGATATGTGTTACGATATGGCTGCGCGTGAGCGTGGGTGGCACAGCGATGCAAACGCATGCTGCTTGGGTAGCTTCACAGCCAATAGCGGCGCTTTTTAGTCTTTACATCTCAATGTTTACTTCTCCGTTGTATGAAACCGATAACATTATAAATAGGATGCAGTGTGGCAATGTGTTGGCGCCAGCAAACCGCCTGGCTGCCTCCTTTGCCTCTCTGCGGTTTCCTCGCTCCTCTGAGTCGTTCGCTCTTCGAATGAATACCTTCAACATTGAATGAATGTGCCACGCGTTATAAATACAATTTATTATGATTAATTATTATTATAAAACAATGTACAGTATCATTGAATCTCACTTTGCCATGGTTTCACATTACAATACATGTTCTGGAACAGATGAATGTCGTAACGCCAGGTGACCGCCGTGTGGGGATTTGTGTGTGCGCTGCGTCTCTCAGGCTGCTGCACCGCGCCATCGACTCCCACGCCGAGGACGTGGGACCCATCTACAACTACCGCGTGGAGATTTCCATCTTCTTTATCATCTACATTATCATCATCGCCTTCTTCATGATGAACATCTTTGTGGGTTTCGTTATCGTCACCTTCCAGGAGCAAGGAGAGCAGGAGTACAAGAACTGTGAGCTCGACAAGAACCAGGTTCGTGTGGTGGCACGGTGGAGTGGGTGGGTGGGTTGAGTGGGTTGGTGAGTGGGTGGGTGAATGGGTAGGCGGGTTGAGTGGGTGAGTGCGTGGGTAGGTGGGTGAAGTGGGTGGGTGGGTGTTTGGTTGGGTAGGTGGGTGAGTGGGTGGATTTCTGGCTGTATGGTTGGGTGAGTGAAGTAGATGGGTGGATGTATGATTGGGCAGGTGGATTGAGTGGGTGGGTGGAGCTCACCCACCATGTACCTGTCCAGCTACCTATCCTTTTCCCTACTCACTTATTTAAACACCCACTCACCTACCCACCCACCTCCAGAGGCAATGTGTGGAGTACGCGCTGAAGGCTCGGCCTCTCAGGCGCTACATCCCCAAGAACCCGTACCAGTACCGCGTGTGGTACGTCGTCAACTCCACCGCCTTCGAGTACCTCATGTTCGGACTCATCATGCTCAACACACTGTGCCTCGCCATGCAGGTCAGCACAGCCGCCACCGCGGCCGGGACCGTGCCACGCAGCGTCACGGGCACCGCCCTCACCGCCATCATCGTCGCCACCGTCACCATCACCACCGTCGCCACCACCACCACTGTCACGACCACCACCATCACCGCCATCGGCGTGTCGCCCACCTTCACCCACACCACCGTCACCGCCATCGTCGTGCCACCCACCTTCACCCACACCACCGTCACCACCGTCACCGCCATCGTTGCCACACCACCAGGCGCGTCGCAGCCGCAGATGTTGCAGGAAAAAGTGGGGGGGATGCAATCATGTTTCTGTGAAGGTGCGAGTGTCGCAACATATGATATCAGACTACCTCAGGAAAAAGTGGGGGGGATGGAATCATGATTATGTGAAAGTGTGGGTGTTGCAAGACCCGCAACACCCACGACTGCTACGCATCTGGCCACCACCACCGTCACTACCATCATCGTCACCGCCATCGTCGCCACCACCAATATCACTGCCACCATCGCTACCCGCGCTATCACCAACATCACCATCACCGCCAATCGTCATCGCCACCAATGTCGCTGCCAGTGTCGCCATCACTGTAATAATAAACATCTATCTATCTAACTGTCGCTGTTACTGTCACCGCCACTGTAATCGCCATCGTCACCACCATAACCGTCGCTTTCACCATCGTCATCATCGCTATTGTCACCATCACCACCACCATCGCCACCACCCCTGTCACCATCACCACCACTATTGCTATCACCGTCGTCACCGTGCGGGTGACTGTGCGGAGGACTGTGTGGCAATCTTTGTTTGTCTTTGTGTGGGTGTCTGTGCACCTGGGTCTGTCCTGTGACCTCCTGTCGACGAGCCTTTGACACTTCACGTGGCCTCAAGGTGCATATGGCCTAGCACAGGCGACGTGGTGACGTCACCGCCACTTAGTGGCGAATGGCGGTTGTTGTTGTCTGTGTGGGTGACTGTGCGGGTGACAGTGTGTATAGGTGATTGTGCGGGTGACTGTGTGTATAGGTGACTGTGCGGGTGACTGTGTGTATAGGTGACTGTGCGGGTGACTGTGTCATGACTGTGGGTACTGTGCGGGTATCTGCAGCACTACGGGCAGTCCAAGTCCTTCCGCGAGGCGATGGACGTGTTTAACATGCTCTTCACCGGGCTGTTCACGGCCGAGATGATTCTCAAGCTCGTCGCGTTCAAGCCCAGGGTGAGCATCGGCGCACCGCACACTGCGCGCGGCGCACAGCGTGCCACGCAGCGTGCCAGACAGCATGCCAGACAGCATGCACACACGGTGATACCACAGGATGGCGGCCAGCACACGCTACGCACAGCACGTTACAAAGCAAACCCTGCACACAGCATGCCAGGCTGCATGCTATACGTGCAGATGCACATAAAACAGCTTGCTGCACAGCATACACTACACGTAGGAAAACGTGTCGTATAGCATACACTGCACGCAGCACAAATACATTATAGGCTACAACAACAACAACGACAACCGCCGTTGGCCGCTAAGTGGCGGCGACGCCACCACGGCACCTGTGCCGGGCCAGGTGCTCCTTGAGGCGATCACGTGAAATGTGGAAGGCTCGTGTAACCGGCGCGCACAGCCGCCTTTGTCTCTCTTCACTATTGACCACCGGCTGGCGCTTCGGTTAGCCAAAATGTTGACCGGGTTGATGGTCAACTTCTGCGTTGTGTATAGTTCTTAACCTTGTTGTGCTTCCCACGCTACTGGTCCGTCGTGATAAATTTCTTCACCCACCAAACACTTGAATCCACACGAATCGTCTCTCCGCTTTATGCAGCGCTTTGTGACCCTCGGGTGAAAGGCGCTATATAAATGCTATTATTATTATATGTATTAACTCTGCAACACAGCCCGCGCGTTATTAAGCTACAACCACTCTCGCTCGCACCCCTCTCCGTATCTCAGCACCGACTCAAAAAATATCAAAATAAACATATAAACTGTATTACATTCAACATATTAACGGAACATAGCTAATATAACAAAATACGATTATCAGCTGCGTCACCACATCCGTCTCAACCAAAATGGCTGCCTCCAGAAAATCACACGACTCCCGCCAAAACCCACTGTAGGCCACAAGAACTCCCAAACCCTTAAACAACATGAGTCTGAACACTAACACTATAACATTCAACACCTCAAACAAATATTATAAAGTCATTACTGTCAAAAAACGCAAACTACACAATTAAAAACCGAAAATAGAAATCATACCTGCAACACAGCCCGCGTGTTGTTAAGCCACAACCACTCTCGCTCGCACCCCTGAAAACGGTACAGAACACCTCACTATTAAATCCTACAAACGCCTCTCGCACGTATATTTACTCGGTATATATATTTTAAGGCTAAAACATTCTATGCCGAGAGCAACAGGACATCACAGCTCACCTCTCCGTATCTCAGCACCGACTGGCGTGAGAACGGCACGTGACCCACTGTACTGATGCAAGGGTTGGGCGTGGCTCACCATACACGGGACGTGTCCATAACGATACATCAACGCCATTCATTAAATATCCTAATATGTGCGACTTTTATACGTGCAGATTAACATACAGTTAGCCCTAGCTACACTCGCTGACAGGAGGTCACGAGGCAGACCTGACTGAGATGACTGGCTGCCAGATTGCTGCGTTTTATCCACCCGGCGCTCGGCTCGCTGTTGTGAGCGTCGCTCCTCCCCCCTCTGTTGTTGTTGGAGGGCGATTGCCTTGAACTGCCCAGTAACGGCCTTCACGAAGCTCCTCCACACACACACAGCATACCACACACACCACGCACAGCTTACCACGCACTGCACCCCATGCACTGCACGTAGCTAGCGCTTCATTTCTACACCGCTCGCTTAACTGGTGTGCGCATGTGCGTCCTATCGCACACACGGGCGTGTGCGTGTACGCTGCCGTGTGTAACCACAGCTTTCCCAGTAACACCACGCGACCGGCGCGCATGCGTGCGCGACGCTGCGCTGGGCCGCGCGATTGTACGACGCATGGCGCGCGGCGATCTGATGCAAATGCGTTCTGATGAATGGCACTGTGTGCGTGTCCATTATGGCGTTGTGTGCGTGCGTGTGCGCGAGTGCAGCCGCACAGAAGTTGCGGAGGACCGGCGTGGCACGTGAGCGTGAGTGAGCGCGTGCGTGTGTGCCGGCATGACGAATCACCGGGCGGAGCGCGGTCGCGATCCTCGGTGACCCCGCTTCCATCGCCGCGACGCATTTCACGCAGAGGTTATTTTGGGCATCGCTTGGCCGAGCGTGCGACGGTTCAATTCCCGCGTTGGCCTGGCACGCGCTATTGGGAGGTCATCTGGATCTTCCGTCGAGGCCAGACATCGCTCATGGGCCGCTGTTTGCGAGGATCTCATCCCAAATGTTAGTGTTGAGAAATTACCAGAAGCTCACAATCAACAGTGATTCCCTCCTTAAATGAAGAGTGAGGAGGCACTCATCTCCCCGATTATAGTTTTCAGCCGTTAATTGAAATTCCACATTCCTATGTCAGGGGTGAGTTGATCCATAGGCTAAGCTACTGTTGATCTTCCTGAGAGAGCAGGACTAATTTGATCAAATCCACGGATTGTAGCGTTTGATTGCGAGCTGCTCTCACATCTGCTGAGCCACGGTGCCATTTACTTGTAATATGAACACCCGGTAATTGGTGGTTTCTTGTCAGAGCTTTTCTTTGGGGATAGCCGTGTCGAGCAATCTCCATCTCTCCCTCGCGACCGTTCGCCTCCCACGTTGCAGGCATAATCAGGCATAGATGCCTCCAACATGGGAGGCGAAACATCGCAAGGGAAAGATCGAGATCGCTCGACACGGCTATCCCCAGAGAACAGCTCTGAAGAGCAACCATCACTAATTGAGCAGTAATGGTTATTGCTGCGTTATCGCAGGACCAGGGTTATGGCTGTGTCGGCACAGCGATCATTTTTGTGCCATCCACAGTGACGGTGACGAGACATCAATGATAATGTGCAGCTGTGTCGTTTTGCCGGAAATCAGTTCTGCCACCAATTTTGCCAAAATTCAACACATGAATATTTTTGATCCACGTTGGAAATTACGAGAAATCTGCGGATGTGTCACACTAGCTTTGTAGAGACTTCAACGGTGAATTATTGACTAATCTGATCAGCCAAAAACTGCGCCATGATTTATTTTCTGGAAAAGAGTGGGATGCCCTCTTCAGGTGAGGGGAAAACAGTTGCCCTTAGTGGAGGAGTTTAAATATCTTGGGGTTTTGTTCACGAGAATGAGGTTTCTCCGCAGGGTTGCTGGGCTCACTCTCCGTGACAGGGTGAGGAGCACAGCAATCCGTTGAGTCGCTGCTCCTTCGGATTAAGAGGAGCCAGTTGAGGTTGTTCGGGCATCTGTTAAGGATGCTCCCTGGGAGGCTACCCCGGGAAGTCTACCAGGTACGGCTCACTGGGCGGAGACCTGGAGGCCGACCCAGGACACGCTGGAGGGATTATATCTCTCGGCTGGCCTGGGAACCCCTGAGAATCTCTCAGGAAGAACTGGAATCTGTTGCTGAGGAAAGGGATGTGGTCCACCTTCCTTGAACTGCTGCCGCCGCGACCCTCGCCAAGACAAGCCATCAAGAAAATGGACAGATTAATAATAATAATAATAGCGTTTTATATAGCGCCTTTCACCCGAGGGTCACAAAGCGCTGCAGATGGGTTTGTTTGCCTGGGGCTGGTAGCCTCTTGGTTTTGTCCCAATGCTGTTTCGTGCTCTCTCACGAAACAGCATTGGGACAGTTAAATAAGAGAACAACGTTTTATTAAGTTTTACTGCACATCATCATCATCATTATTGTATCTTTTTTTTAAATAAAACATATGCCCTGTGGGAACGCGAACTAATGAACACATTAGGATTGCCCATGGAGAACTCGACAGCTCTACAGAGCGCAACAACACCGCGCGATGATAATAGTCCATCACTGGCGTGCGGCAGTAATTGTTTATGGATTTTTACTTACTCTGCCGGTTTTGGGACACGTGCAGACTTGGCTACGGCTTGGCCGTCGGGCCAGTGGCGCTGCTGTTGAAGCGCCGGACACTCACTCCCTCGCGCCCGACAGCCGTGAGCAATGTCCTTGCTTCGAACACACCTAGTGTGTTACACCGTGTGTTTAACTACAGATGCTCTATATAAGAGCGCTGTGTAACATTTACGGTGTGTCATGCGTCACACGACACTTGCGCCGCCAGTGCAGTGTGCGGGTGAAGCAGGGCTCGCGGTGTCCGAGCGCCGCCTCTGTTGCAGCGGGAGTTGCCGCGCGTTGCCGCCGACCCACGCCGACAAGCGCCGTCGCCATGTAGACGCGCTTGTGCATGTGCGAAAAATTATTCTAAAAATGTCCTTTTTCGGAACACGGTCAAACTCATAAACGATGGTTGCTCATCAGAGCTGTTCTTTCGGGACAGCCGTGTCACTGAGTGATCTCTCTCTGCCTCACAACGTTTCGTCTCCCACGTTGGAAGCATAACACCTGATGATGCTTCCAACGTGGCAGGTTAAACGTCATGAGGGAGAGAGGGAGATTGCTCGACACGGCTATCCCGAAAGAACAGTTCTGAAGAGCAACCATCATGAATCGAGCCATGAAAACCTACATCATTACAGACTCAGAAACGTTTAAACAAACGGCATCTCATCTTCGAAGTCTCCTCTACAAACCCGATGCTATGCATGTGCAAAATCCTCAACATTTCCAACCGGATCGAAATCTTCGAGGTCTTCTTCTTTGCGATTCTTCGAAGCACGATGGCTAGCTTCTGGACATCGTCGTCTTTCAGCTTGGCTTCGAAGTGTTTGGTAGAATTCGCAGGCAATACCAAGTACTACCTGACAGGGATCGCGACGTGAACGCTTCTACCTTGACCCCCATCTTCGAGGTTGGAGCTCGTCTATGGCATAAACGAAAACATGGAATTTTGTCAAAATAGGTGGCCAGACCGTTTATGGGACAGACAACGCAGCCGCGGAATTTCATTGAGATTTATCTTGTCTCTCTCGCGACAGGAACGCCACAAAATCGCCGGTTCCCTCCGAGTGCCGACGCACCTGTGGCGGAGAGCCGCGTTTCGGCGCATGCTTACCGCGTGCGGTGAGACACCTCGGTGTCAACTCGTTCGTCATGTTATGTTATCACGTTAAAAGCTTGTGTCCCACAGGGACAGCTGATGAAACTTGTGACGGGACGAGTTTGGAGAAGCTTCGTGTCGTGCCGCTTTCTGTCACCTTGTGTTGCCTCGTGTATCATCGCCTTGTGTTGCCTCGTGTCTCATTGCCTTGTGTCGCGGTACCTGGGGCAGAGCGCATATTGTGTGCGAGCGGAGTGTGCGAGCGTGCGTGTGTAAGCGCGCGTGTATGTGCGCGTGGGGAACGGTAGCCCAGTGGTTAGCGCACTGGGCTACGAATCTGGCGACCCGCGTTCGAATCCCGCTCACGGCCAACACCAGTGACGATTTTCTGAACAGGTCCTGGGCCTCCCCTAGGTCGACTGAGCCTCAGATGAGTACCTAGTGTGGTGTGTAAACATTGCCACTAGGGAGACAAAGGCGGCCGGGCGTGGTGCTGGTCACCCACCTCCTCGTGTGCCGTGTCGACCTTCATATGTGATCGCCAACGGCACTTGCCCCTACAGTCTGTCTAAGGCTATACGGGGGAGCTTTGTCTTGTGTGCGCGTGTCAGTGAATGTGTCGACAAGACGCTGGTGTGGCTGACTCCTCCACCTTTCCCTTCTTCCCCCCCACCCCTCCCTCACGCAGGGTTACTTTAGCGACCCATGGAACGTGTTTGACTTCCTCATCGTAATTGGCAGCATCATTGACGTCATTCTGAGTGAGCTGAATGTGAGTACCGAGAGACGCGGGAGAGGGTCTGTGGCGGCGTGGGGGGCTCCTCGGCCTGCGGGGGCCCCCCTCCACCGTTTGGTTGCGTGCGGGCTTCAGCGAGGGGTCAGGGGGGCTGACGGCAAAGAGGGGGCATGGGACGTGAGTGGCAGGGCGTTGACTACATCTAGGAATAGACGGCAATTATGACTAGAGTTACATTAACAGGTAGGTTTTTCACAGGCTATGTTATGATTCATAATTGAGTTTATGAATCATAGAAGTTGTACATTTTCACCGTCAGCCATTCCCCACCGACCCGCGGGCAGCCCGACCCTGCCGCGGGTTCGACATCTCATGGAGTTGCTGCTCCTCCTTCTCCGTTCACGCCATCCTCCACCTTCCGTCCTCCTCCTCCTCCCTCCTCACCCCTGTGTTTCCCACTAACAGCGAACGCGTTTCGTCCCTCGAGGTTTCCGTCCTCAGGCTGCGGGCGGCGTGATGGACCGCGGGCGTGTTCTCCGCGGTGCGTTTTCCGCGACCTCCGTGCTGCCCGCGGCTCCCTCGCCGCGTCTCGCCGCTCGTTGCTTAGCTTCGCGAGACGTTCCTCGCGGGCCTCGCGACGATTCCGATTCGGAGCGAGTGGACGCGGGGGGCGGCCGAGGTGGGTGTGCCACCGGCCGGATTGTTTTATTTCAGAGCGTCGCCACCGCTGAGCAAACTCGCGAGCGGGAGACGGAAA
>JAZEWU010000014.1:9256349-9267908 GCA_036362915.1 Geotria australis
GAATTGAAGGTTGGCGATGGAATCAGACGGATATCGGCAGAAGTATGGTGGAGAACTGCCAGGCCACCACCACGGCCTGACTCGAACGCAATATAACCCTGTGTCCATACCGATCACCCAGCATATCCTAGCCCCAAATCTATCCCGATCTGTCTCCCTAACCCTGAATCAAATCCTGACACTATCCTCAACCATAGCCCTATCGTGAACCGTAGCGCTCTACCTAGCACTGCTCCCAACACTCACCCCCTCCCAACACAGCTCCCAACACTCACCCTCTCGCCGACTCTATCCCTAATCCTCTCGCCACTTTCCCCACACGTGGTGATGATGTAAGGAGCAGTGCTAATGGGTTTCACCGTCACGAGACACGCGCAGGGCCCGAACACCACCCACCCCTCGTGAAGCAATACGTCACGTGACGGCGGGCACACGGGACGGTCTCTATCGCACGTGGGCTCATCTACATCATTGCTCCCAAATCAACAGAATTATTTCATAAAGTTCCTTAGGTTGTTCATTCTAACTTCTTGTTTTTAATCACCCAAATTGTCTTGACATATCAGTAATATTTATATTTTTTGCATTAATATGGCTTCAATGCCCCAGCACCTGTCTCTATGTCGCTCAAGGTGAGTCAGAACCTGGCCTGGGAGCAGGCATTCGTTTGGCAAAAGGGGGTGATGTGTGCTGTGCAGTCGCACAGTTGAGTAATTTGCGGGTTCATTTTTCAAATACGGAAATCTGGAATATGACGCTGGCACACCAACATTTACTAAACGTGATGTGCGGACGCGTCGCCATGGACACGCATCGTTTAACCCGTCACTTCTTACGCTAATTGTATGTAAATGTTATGCTCACACCTAGTGTAGGACGAATAAAATAGTACAAATCAGACAGAATAGAAGATACAAATTTTTATCGCATCGTTACACGTCGTCAAATCCCTGGTAGGTAGGAGCGAATCACGATCTATCTAGCTAGCGACAGGAACCTTAGTCCAGACAGATCCTTGGTCCCCCAGGGCCCATCCCGAGCTCGCGGGCCGCTGGGAGGTTGGGTAACAGCAGAGTCATGTTTCGGAGAAGCGGCATCTGTGGCGGCGACAGCGTCGTCGAGCCCCCTCACCGCGTCCCGTTGTGTGCCGCCCCCTGTGCCGCCCGCGCCGTCTTTAAAGATGCCAGAGCACACGCCCCCCGTGGAGGTCGTATCGGTAAGCACGCGCAACCCACAGCGGCGATGCGAGCCGGCAAACCAGGCTGTTAAGGGAGCCTCCGTTCTGTGATGAGGTTTGATACCATGTCAAAAATAACTCGGTGCCGTCTCTGATTGTTATTCCTAGCACTAACTGACGAGGTGAGGGGATTTGAATACCGAACTCGCAGTAAGAAGCGCATAACCCTGGTTCAGATACGTGCGCAGAGAATTAGCCTCGTGTCCACATCTGGCGCTCTACGTGAAAATTAAAAGATATTTCTTACGTCTCGCAATAGCCACACGGCCTTCTGGAAGTGAATTGTTTCAACAGAATTGGCTCAGCACAAGCAAACTCTGGACCAGCTTTGGCATTCAGTGTCTCGTCAGCAGAGTCGGACCTGCTTGAGCCAATGCTGGAGAACTGCCCGATGTGTATAGGGAAGGACTCTCTATCTTAAACCCCACAGGCCACGTGGATTTTGAGATGTTTAAAATACTGTAATCTTTTGTGGAGGAACAGACATGGACAGGAGTAATTATTTACCAAGTTTTAGCATTATTGTTGAGCCTGACGGGTTAGGGTCAGGTTTAGGGCCATGGTCATGGTTAGGGCTATGGTTAGGGTCAGGGTTAGGGTCATGATTAGTGTCAGGGTTAGGGCCATGGTTAGGCTCAGGGTTAGGGCCATGGTTAGTATCAGCGTTAGGTCCATGGTTAGAGTCATGGTTAGGACCATGGTTAGGGTCAGGGCCATGGTCAGTGCAGGGTCACCATGGTTACCGTGGTGTGAGACGGCTGCTGACACCGCGGTTCGTCCCACAGAACTCGGGCAGCGCCGCCGGGGACAACAACCGCATCTCCATCACGTTCTTCCGTCTCTTCCGCGTGCTGCGTCTCGTCAAGCTGCTGAGTCGCGGCGAGGGCATCCGCACGCTGCTCTGGACCTTCATCAAGTCCTTCCAGGTGCGGTTGCAGCGCACGGTGGTCAGCCACGCGGGTACGCGAACGGGCGGGTGGTTGAGTGGTTGGTGAGTTGGTAGAATGGGTAGGTTGGCATCTGGGTTGGTGGGTTGGTAGAATGGGTAGGTTGGCGACTGGGTTGGTTGGTTCTGCAAGTGGCAGAGTTTGTGGGTGTGTGGTTGGGTGGTTAACTGGTTGAGTAGTTGGGCATATGGGTTGGTGGGCAGGTCTGTGGATTCCTGGGCGGATGAGTGGGTGTGTGGGTTGTTAAGTGATTGGAGACCCTCAGGTGAGAGGATGGGTGGGTTGATGGGGGAGTCCATGAGTGGCTGGTGAGCTGGGTGGTGACCTGGTTTATGGTTGTGTGATACGCTGGGGTGAGTGTTAGATGGCTGGGTGTTTGCTTGGGTCAACGGTTGGGTTGTTGGTTAGGTTGTAGGTTTATGGGTTGGGTGGGTGAGTGGTCAGACAGTTTTTATTTAAGCTGGAAGGAACCATCGAGCTTAGCTCATTTTCACAGTCGTCCGGTGGCCGGGGGGGGGGGCTAAGCAGGTTACAACATCCCAGGGCACGGGCGCAATTTAGTCAGCAGGTCAATTAAGCTAGGGAGCACATGTTTAAACTGGGTAGCTTGTAATAATAATAATTTAAATTTATATAGCGCCTTTCACCAGAGGGTCACAAAGCGCTGCACAGGGGCCGCGAAGAGGACGGCATGTCAACAACGAAAGAAAAAACAACCAAAGCAACAACAAATAAATGATTAATGATTAACATTGAACCCTATGGGAGCCTCGGTGATTAACATTGAACCCTAAGGGCGCCGCAGCCTCTGTTAGTCTCTGTGAGTCTCGGTGATTAACACACACGCACCCCATCTGCACACCCTGCTGCCAATCCATTATTGTCATAATCTCGACGTGTTTATTGAGAATCCACGCGTGACACCCCACCCACCCCTCCCTCTAACCACAAGCCCCGACAACAACCGCCATTCGCCACTAGGTGGCAGTGACGTCACCACGGCACCTGTGCCAGGCCAGGTGCACTTTGAGGCCGTCACGCAGAGTGTCAAAGACTCGCTCCTGTCTCTAACACTGTGGCTCCAGTCTCTAACCACTGGCTCCCATCTCGAACACTGTGGCTCCTCTCTCTAACACTGATACTAGTGTAGGGAGTGTTCATCTGCTCGTTGGTGACTCCGTCGTCTCTCTAAGTGATGAGTTCTCGCCCGCTCACTCCCCGCGCGCCGTCTCGTCCCGCAGGCCCTGCCGTACGTAGCACTCCTCATCGTCATGCTCTTCTTCATCTACGCCGTCATCGGCATGCAGGTCAGCGTCCCCCGAGCTGCACCGCCTTCCCTTGGCAACTTTCGCGAAAGTTTCTTTACGCGATCGCAATTGAGACGGCTGCGCCGTCCCGACGAGCGGAGCTCTGAACGTGATTTGCGTGCGATCCCCGTCCCGACAGATGTTCGGTAAAATCGCCATGCAAGACGGATCGCAGATCAACAGGAACAACAACTTCCAGACGTTTCCGCAGGCCGTGCTGCTGCTGTTCAGGTGTGATGCTTGCACGCTCACACACGCACACACGCGCACACATGCACACACGCACGCATACACAACAACAACACCCGCCATTCGCCACTAGGTGGCGGTGACGTCACCACGGCGCCTGTGCCAGGCCATATGCACCTTGAGGCCACGTGAAGTGTCGAAGGCTGGCCGACAGGAGGTCACAGGACAGACCCAGGTGTCATGGGCTGCCTGACCGAGATGACCGGCAGATGCACCACCTGAGCTCCCTACTGTGCCCAGTAGCGTCCTTCACGAACCTCCTCCACAGAGGTCGATCTTGATACTGCTGGTATCAGTTTTCAGCAACTCCACCCTGCTCCAGATCCTCCTGTGCCGCATCAGTCCATCTCTTCTCTAGCCCGTGCCGCGCCCGTTTAGTCCCCTCTATCCGGCCAAACAGTAGTTGCTTGGGCATGCGATGGCTGAGCATGCGGGCTACATGGCCCAGCCACCTCTGCCTCGCCTGCCGGAGGAGCCCACAAATGGGACTTTGTCCAGATCTTTCTAATATTTGCGAGCTCCTTACATAATCCAGACTGGTTAAACCCAGGATGGACTGTAGGCAGGCGAGTCGGAAAGTTTCCAAATGGCGTAGATATTCCGCCAGGGGGGTCCACGTTTCGCTGGCATAGAGAAGAGACGGCATGACCACGGCTGAGAAGACCCGCAGCTTAGTGCAAAGCGACAGGCCGGGCAGCTTCCACATAGTGTTACGCGGCCGATGGAATGATAATTCCGCTCGACTGATTCGGAGTGAGACCTCTGCTGCTAAACCGGAACCAGCCGTAAGCACGCTGCCTAGGTATGGGAACTTCTCCACTCTCTCCACAACTGCCCCTGCTGATTTCAGACGGGAAGTGGCCAGTCGAGTCGAGATGACAAAGGCTACTAGTGATGAACGCCACCTCCTTCATGGACGTCAACCCCCGGCCCAACGACTGAAGTCAAGAAGAAGCTTCCTCAGCCATGTGCAGCCCCTAACAACATCTCGAGAAGAAACCAGACTCCAGCGCTGGATGGAAAATCTTGAGAGTGACCCTCCTCCAACTGGCATGGGAATCCCACCATGGATTCAGTGGAAGACACTCAACTGCCTGAGAACTAGAATGGGACAATCAAAATATGCTTTGGTCAGATGGGGCTACAAGACCGGCCCAACCACCTGTGAATCTGGAGAAGCAGACCATACTATGGAACACTGCCTTGTCTCCGCTCTACTACCCAACCTCTGCAGCTCAAAAGACCTTTCAGAGTTCAATTAAAATGCAAAGAACTCTGTAAAGAAATGGGAGACTGTAATTTAACCATTGCGCTTCGAAGAATGGCAAAGAAGAATCATGGAGAGCTGGGATGGTCGAGTGTCCGGTGGTATAAAATACCCAGGAAGGTGCTTAGTTTTGGTGGGGCTGATGGTAAGGCCCCACCGCGTTGTGGCACGCTCTAGGTTCAGCAGTAGAGTCCCCAACTCCTCCTTAGAGTAAGCAGCAATTACCAAATCATCGGCATACATAACATGGTTGGTCAATAGAGAGCCATCCCTCGACCGTACCCGGGCATCACTCAGCTTCCCATTGTATCTGTACCAGATGGAGATTCCTCTAGTACAGCCATGGAAGGCTTCTCAAACTACATGGTCAAAATAGATGTTAAATAATGTGGGAGCCACAGGACATCCCTGTCGCGCCCCAAGGTGAACAGGGGATGGCTCTGACTCCCAACCTCGTAGCTTTACCCGGGCTCGCCCACCATCTTGAAGGTCCTTAATGATTGTGAGCAAAGAGTCAGGGACTCCGACAGCACGCAGAACAACCCACAGCCTTGGCCTACTGATGGTATCATAGGCCTTGACCAAGTCAATGAAGCAGAGATGCAGGTCCTGTTGGATTTCCCTGCACCTCTGCTGTAGCATCCGGACAGAGAATATGGCATCTGTGCAGGACCGCCCTGATCCGCAAGCCTCTCCTCGGCATGCTTCGCAAGGCGATGTTGGATAATCCTTGCCAGGACCTTACCCGGCACACTGAGGATGGAGATGCCCCTCTAGTTTTTACAGTCAGTGCGGGCCCCCTTCTTAAAGAGGGGGACTACCAGGGCATCCTTCCAATCTTGTGGAACCCGTCCTGTGGTCCAAACAGTTGTAATGATGTTGTATAGTCCAGTCACTTCGCAGACACCACCCTCCCTCAGCATTTTGCTTGGGAGGTCATCTCTGCCCAGCGCTTTTCCTGGTCGCAGGCTCTATATTGCCTTACGCACTTCCTCTACAGATGGCACCTCTGCCAGCCACTCACAGGGGGTGGCTACTTCCTCCAATTCTTGAGGCACCACAGGCCCCGCACGGTCGTCCCCATGTTGCCCCGTGATGTTAACTGGGCGGAGGGGGTTTCCCTCCCCCAGGACCTCACAGAAATGCTCTGCACACCTGTGCACTTGTTCCTGGGGGTCGGAGATCGGATCGCCATTCCTTGCTTTAAGGAAGGTGCCGGGTGCGGCGTTGCAAGTCACTCCTCTGACGGTGTTGAAGAGTGATCTGTGATCGCAGGCTACTGAGGCAGACTCCATCTCCTCAGCAGCCCGCGACCACCACTCGTCCTTGCAACGCCGCACGGCTCTCTGAACCTTCGAGTGAAGGCTGCGGTAAGCCTGCTCATTCTCAGGCGTGGGGTATTGTAACTGGTGGGAGTGGGCCTGCCGCTTTCTTTCAACTAGTTTGAACGCCTCCTTCGTCAGCCAGGGTCTCTGGGGAGGCTTGGACCGCGTACCCAGTGCAGCCATTCCAGCTGCCTGCGCCACAGTCCTGAACCTCACCCATTTCTCCTCGGCATTGGGAGGAGGGGGAAATGCTGCAAGCGATGGTGAAATTCTCGCTTGCAGCCTTCATCAGTTAGCCGAGACCAGGCCACTGTGGGTTTCAATGGGGTCCTGGGTGGACGCATCCTGGCCCACCTGGCGCAATAAAGTCACCTAGCAGGGTGACTCTATCCCGAGCGGCCACTTTATCCAGCACCTGGCACAGGAGGTCATAGAAGGTATCTGACTCATCGGCCTTGCCTGCATCCGTCCATTGATGTTCGTCTTCGGTGGGGGCGTAAGCCACCACTACCACCATTCCTCGCCTCCTGTTAATGGGGAGGCGAGCCCACAGTAGCCTGGGACTAACATGTTCCCACACCTCACCGCCATGCTCCCACGCCACCCTCATTCTTTTGTTCAGGAGAAGAGCCACTCCCTGTTGTCTGGCAGTTTCCTGCACCGAGTGGAGGACTTTCCACCCCTCATGATGGCTGGAGCCAGAACCAGTCCACCGGACCTCCTGTATTCCACAGAGGTGCAGGCAGTACCAGGCTAGCTCCCGACAGTCTCTCCTCCGCGACGAGCGTTTGCACATTCCACGTGGCCACACACAGTGGCTTTTTGTTGTTTCTGGAGGAACCCCGAGGGTGGGTATTCAGTCTCCTGGCTTTGCGAAGTGCGGTTTGGCCAGGAGACGTCATAAGTGCCTGTCCCCTCGGGGCCTCGGGTGCAAGCTTAAAGGGTTCTTTCTCTCTTTGTGGATAAGTGGTAATAGTATTGAATGTGGGAAGGTTACCAGCCCCCCGCACCCTTCCAGAGCCCCCTTGGCCGCTTTGGAGGCTGCTTAAAACAGCCACCACAGCGTTACCAGCTGGCACCAACTGGGAGGTGGGGGTTGTTTTGCCAGCTGCACACACGCACGCAAACACACGCATGCGCGCACACACGCACACGCGCACACACGCACACATGCACGCATGGACAAATACAAAGATCCCCCTTATAGCCAGAACAGATTGTTAGTGCACGTTTAACACGAAGGCTTTTGTCACCAATGTTATCCATAGTTTGGCTCTTTTTTGAGTTAGGTCATGTAAAAATAAGTGTCGTAGACCCGCCTCCACCCGACAAAGCCAATTAGTAAGGGGTTGTCACGTGTTCCTGATGAAGCTGATTACAACTATCAGCGAAAGATTGTACATTTATTTAACATGTTGTGGGTTCGCTCTCCAACATACTGGTGGGCTGAAGTAGTCACGAATTGGCACGTTTTATTGAGGTGGGTTTCGTCAGGGTTTTCAGATTTCCACCCACAACTAAAGAACAACAATTAATTGGCCAATACCATCATAACATATAGGACGCAGTGTATGAAAAATGTTTGCGCCGGCAAACCGCATGGCAGCCTTCTCCCTCCCTGCCGCTCTGCGGTCTCCTCGCCCCTCCGCGCGGTTCTCCCTCTCATCAACATTATAACGCGCGTTACAACTCATCATCATTATCACTACTCACTTAATCCTGTGCAGGGTCGTTGTGAGCCGGAGCCTATCCCGGCACACACAGGGCACAAGGCAGGGCTATACCAAGGATGGGACGCCATTCCATCACAGGGCACCGCGGCCAATTTAGTCAGCAGGCCAATTAACCTATGCAACAGCAGCACGTCTTTGGACTCTGGGAGGAAAACCGGAGTGCCCGGTGAAAACCCACGCGGACACGGGGAGAACATGCAAACTTCGTAACCACGATGATTATTGTACTGCCGTGGGGACCGTCTGTGTGTGTGGGGAGCGGTGGCTCAGTGGTTCGCGCGTTGGGCTATAAACCTGGCTACGACTCGAATTTGAGTCCTGCTGACGGACAACACCAGTGCCGATTTTCTGAACCGGTCCTGGGCCTCCCCTAGGTCGACTCGGCCTCAAATGAGTTCCTAGTGCGCTGTGTAAACATTGTCACTGGGAGACAGGCGGCCGGACGCGGTGCTGGCCACCCACCCCCTCACGTGCCGTATAGGCCTTAGCAGGTGGTCGCTAACGGCAATGGACCCTACAGTCTGTCAAGGCTATACCGGGGATCTTTGTCGTGGTGCCGGGCGCTAGGTGTGCGACGGGGGAGGCCTGGCAGGACATCATGCTGGCCTGCATGCCGGGCCGGCGCTGCGACCCCGACGCCGACGCCGGCGCCGACGGCGAGTTCTCCTGCGGCTCCAGCTTCGCCATCTTCTACTTTGTCAGCTTCTACATGCTCTGTGCCTTCCTCGTAAGAGCCCCTCTGACACGAAGGCTTTCGTCACCAATGTGATCCGTGGCAGAGCTCTTTTTACGAAGCTGATTGCTACTGTCAGTGAAACGTGGTACTTTCATTGTAAATGTATCTCTGTGGGTCTCTATATTATCTCTATGTACCTCTATGAGTCTTTGTGTATCTATACAATTCAGTAAGTCAATTCACTAAGTGGTGCTGACGTCACCACAGTGCTTGTGCCAGGCCAGGTGCACCTTGAGGCCATGCAGAGTGTTGAACGCTCGCTAACAGGTCACAGGACAGACCCACGTGTCACGAGTTGACCAAGGCATTACCCGTGCTCCCTACCGTGCCGAGTCGCTGAGTTTTAGCCACTCGGCACTCGGCTAGCCGTCGCTCACCCTCCCTCCCTGTCTCCCTCCGTGTTTGTCTTTAAGGAAGTGACGGCCATCTTAGGGGACGCTGGCAGATTTTTGCCGCTCTTAAGATTGCCAGTTTCACGACCTTTCATTATATTCGAAGCAACCTTAAACATTACATTTTTGTTGCTTTGGTTTTTATTGGTGTTTTTTTTTCTTTTGTCGTTGACATGCCGTTCTCTCCACGGCCCTTGTGCAGCGCTTTGTGACCCTCGGGTGAAAGGCGCTATATACAACGCTATTATTATTATTATATATGAGTCTATATGAGTCTCTGATTGCAACTATCAGACAGCGATAGGGGCAGAGTGGGGATATAGGGGATAGGCGCAGGGGATAGAGACAGGATTTGGGAGCTATCCGACGCTCGTTGGACCACAGAGACACCTCGACCTGTCTTCTGTTTTCTTCTCAAAGATCATCAACCTATTTGTGGCCGTCATCATGGACAACTTTGACTATCTGACGCGCGACTGGTCCATCCTGGGCCCGCACCACCTGGACGAGTTCAAGAGGATCTGGGCCGAGTACGACCCCGAGGCCAAGTGAGTGGCCCCGAGTGGCCGACACCGGGGGCCTACTCACCCATCCGCGCCATTCAGTCAAGTAGTTCGTAATCAGCCACGATCAATCCACTGCTGGATGAAGGCCTCCGCAAGCCAGCACAATGTCTCACATACCTGCGATGCACCAAACCATACGGCACCTGCATGCAAACTCAATTCGCTGCTCCACCTCCTCGCTGGACGTCCTCTCGGAAGCGTTCCACTGCCTGGGTGCCACTCTAACGTGGGATTGTGTGACGCGGGATTGTGTGACGCCCGGAGCAGGGGCCGCATCAAGCACGTGGACGTTGTGACGCTGCTGCGACGCATCCAGCCGCCGCTCGGCTTCGGGAAGCTTTGCCCGCACCGCGTCGCATGCAAGGTGAGTAGGCATGACTCTCGATTCCTGCACGAAAAGCAACGACAACATTACGCTTGAAAATATGGTGCCCTGTGACGGACCGGCGTCCCAACCTGGGTATAGCCCTGCCTTGTGCCCTGTGTCTGTCAGGAGAAGCTCCGGCTCACCGCGACCCTGTACAGGATTAAGAGGTTTTTGACGCTCGATGGATGGAATATGCCAATGGGACGGAAGCTCCTCCGCGATTGCCGCGCCACTTGACCCGCGACCACCCGGGTTCCCGCTCACAATGCGTGTGCCACCCGCTGCCCCGTGACCTCCTGTGCCGCCCGCCCCTGCTTCCCACAGCGCCTCGTCTCCATGAACATGCCGCTCAACAGCGATGGCACCGTCATGTTCAACGCAACGCTCTTCGCTCTCGTCCGGACGTCGCTCAAAATCAAAACGGACGGTAGGCATGCGCGGCCGTCACTGCCGCTACTCACTGCCCCGCGGTGTCCCGACCTGCATCGTCGCCACGGAAACGTGGCCGCTCGGTCGCACTCGGCACCGCTGCGCTCAAACAATAATAATAATTACAATTTATAACACGTTAATAATAATAATAATAGCATTTATATAGCGCCTTTCACCAGAGGGTCACAAAGCGCTGCACAAAGCTGCAGAGAGAACGACATGTCAACAACGACAGAGCACGGAAAATCAGCAATATTATTATTATTATTTTTTTTTTTTCCCGAGCTGTGGAGAGAACGGCACAACAAGAACGGGAAGACAGAAAACAGAAAACTGAGAGTCAAGCGGTAGCAACGAATTATAAGACAAAGGACAAAAGAAAATGGAACAGGGAAACTAATAATAATTCTACAACAAGCAAGGAGGGAACAAATATCCCCTAGCAGACACAGATCGGAAAGCAGACACAGATCGGAACATTCATTCAATGTCCAAGGTTTTCATTCGATGAGAGAACAACTCAGAGGGGCTGAAGAGGCAGCCAGGCTGTTTGCCGGCACCAACATTGCCACACTCTGCTTCGCATATATTATTATGTTATCGGCCAACTAATTAATTGTTTTTTTTGTTATGGGAGGAAACTGGAGAACCCGGAGTTAATCCACACAGAAAGGTGCCCAAGGCGGGAATTGAACCGCCTCGGGCAAGACCATTCTTGGTGTGAGGCGCAGATGTTACCACTGCATCATAGACACCCTGCGGCAGAGCAGGGACAATTCCTGTTACGTTTTTTCAGAACACGGTCAAAGTCAGAAAAATGTTAAACTGCGTCTCGCCTGTGAAGTCCTCTCTACAAATCTGGCAGTACACATGCGGAAAATACTAATAATTTTCGATGGGAAAGCCAATATAATCAGAATTCATGGCAAGACAGACGACAAAACGGCCACATTTAATAATAATAATAGCATTTATAGAGCGCCTTTCACCCGAAGGTCACA
>JAZEWU010000014.1:9278703-9294609 GCA_036362915.1 Geotria australis
GAAGCTTCTTCTTGACTTCAGTCGTTGGGCCGGGGGTTGATGTCCATGAAGGAGGTGGTGTTCATCGCTAGTAGCCTTTGTCATCTCGACTCGACTGGCCACTTCCCGTCTGATATTGCGCCCGTTGATTCGGAGGGACGGACCCTGGCTCAGTCCGTTTGTTGTGAGTCGGTGAATAGGTGTCTTTTTAAAAGTTTTTTGAAGGTTGTGGGGGACTGCGTTAGGCGTAATAAATGTGGCAGGCAGTTCCAGGTTGTGGGCGCTGCGACCGAGAAGCAGCGTTGTGCGAAGGTTATGCGTGAGGGCGATACATGGAGTAGGTGCTGTGATGAGCTGCGTAGAGTGCGGGATCGTGTTGCGGCGAGTGGCCTCAACACAGTAGCCTTTGAAGGCTATGCACCCACCATGCCCCCTCTTCTTTTCCCCCCCACCAACCGGAGGCGGCGCCGGGAGATGGAGACGACGCGGGGGGTGGGCACGCGGAGGCGGGCGACGCGGGCGCGCTCTCGTGCTCGATGCACACGTGGGGCACCCCGTCCGCGTCGCCCGCGCGTGGCGCCCGGCCCGGCTGTCCCCACCTCTACACGCCCGCCATACAAGTGAGCAGCACTGCCATCTCACAGCAAGAAATCCCCGGGTTCGAATCCCGACTCGGGTGCCTTTCTGCGTGGAGTTTGCTTGTTCTCCCCGTGTCCGCGTGGATTTTTGCCGGGTACTCCAGTTTCCTCCCACAGTCCAAAGACTTGCTGCCGAAGTTAAATGGCAAGCTGACTAAATTGCCCCCAATGCCCTTGGATGGACTGGCGTACCCTCCTCCTGGGTATAGCCCAAGTTGCCTACTAACCCCTCGCCGCTGGACAACTGCTAGAGAGCTACATAGCTGAACGGTTCCTTCCAGCTTAAATACAAACTGATTGCAAACAATATACTGACTGACTGAAACGCTCACGCACATGACGATTACATTAGTTTGGCCGTGTCGGGTGGTTGAGAGTGTCACGGCACCTGGCTGGCCAGACCATTACTGCTTAATGACGGAATCTATCACGGGATCTATCGTGATGTCAGCTATTAAACGTCATGCGTGTGCTTTCCATGACTTTACCAGAGGAATTTCCACCTAGTAGAGATACTATGGCAGGCTGATCTATGCCCGGGTGCGTTCAAGAGATTGGTAAACCATGTTACGTATGCCGGTAATCTGGTAATTGCTGCTCACGCTGAGAGGGAGTTGGGGTCTCTGCTGCTGCTGAGCCTGGAGTGCACCACAAAGAGGTGGGGCTCTTGCCATCAACCCTTATCAAAACTAAGCACCTGCCTGGGTATTTTGTCCCATCAAGTGATGGAATAATTGTGGAGAGAGTGGATACATTTTCATTCCTGGGCAGTGTGATTATGACTGGCTCTGGTTTGGCAGTGGAGTTCTCACTACAACTCAGTCGAGCGTCATAGGCTACACAATACTGTGTGGAAGCTGCCTGCTCTGTTGCTCCACACGAAGCTTTAAGTCTTCTAGGCCACACTTATGCCCTTCCTTCTGTACGCTTCCGAAACGTGGTCCCCTATAATGCAACATCTAAACTGGTTTGAAACATTCCGGTTGGCCTGCCTATGATCCATCCTGTGTTTACCTAGACTGGATTGTGTGAGGAGCTCGCAGATCCTTGAAAGATCTGGATATAGCCCCATCACTAAGCTCCTCCAGCAGGCGACGCTACTTTTGCTGCGTCACGTAGCCCACATGCCCAGCCACCACATGCCCAAGCAGCTTCTGCTTGGCCAGATAAAGGGGGCTAAATCGGCACAGCACAGGCTAGAGAAGAGATGGACTTATGTGGCACAGGAAGACCTGGAGCTGAGTGGATTTGCTGAAGACTGGTACCAACGGTGACAAGATCGACCTCTGTGGAGGAGGCTCGTGAAGGAGGCTACTGGGCAAGTTGGAGGCAGTCTCCCTCCAGCAACAACAGAGGGTGGAGGAGCGATGCTCACAACAATGAGCAGAGTGCCAGGGGGCTAATACGCAGCAAGTTGGCACAGTAGGGAACGCACGTGGTGCATTTGCCAGCCATCTCAGGCAGTCAGCCCATGGCACCTGGGTCTGTCCCGTGACCTCCTGTCAGCGAGCCTTCAAAGTGCAGCTGGCTTGGCACAAGCGCCGCGGTGACGCCACTTACCTGCTAAAGGGCAGTTGTTGTTGTACGTGCGTTCACGTGTGTGTTGCCCGTGCGCGTGTTGTCCCCTCCAGGTGGAGTGCTCCTCCTCCCCGGCTGACACCCGGATGTTGGGGGCGCGGGGTCACGGGGCCCGCCACTCGTGGGGGTCCGAGACCCCCAGCGCGGCATCGCTCTCCCTCGTGCCGCTGCCGTCGTCGCTGCGCCGGCACCACCGCGGGAGCGCTGACAGCCTCGTGCAGGCCGTGCGTGAGGACCGCGAGAGAGGGGACCAAGACGGGTGGCAGCGTGTGGTGGGAGAGACGGGAGAGAGGGAGCGAGATAGGTGGGGTGGGAGAGACGCGAGGGTGGGGAGCGAGACGGCCGGGAGGGTCGGGTGGGAGACGGGAGGGGGGAGCGGAGAAGGTGGAGAGAGAGAGGGGAGAGAAGAAAGAGAGACCGGGAGGGAGAGGGAGGAGAGAGGGATGGGGTAGAGAGGTAAGGGGAGAGTGGAGAGCGAGGGGAGAGGAGAGAGAGAAGAGAGAGGAAGAGGGGGTAGAGTGTAGAGAAGAGAGACAGAGAAGGAGTCTAATGATTCCCCCCCCACCCAATAGATATATAGATAGATGTTTATTCCTCTCCCGTACGAGGCCCCCCTACGCGCCCCCGCTGGGGGCGCGTGGGCTGCCGCTCCCTGTGTTTTACGTATTTATTTGGCTTTAATTTGTTATACATTTGTCACTTTTCATCTGTTCCTTTTCTCTTTGGTTGGTGCTTTGCTTCTGTGTAACTTTGGTGTTTGTTTTTGTTGTCTGCCATGCTCTTATTGCTCGTTTTTTGTTGTCTGTTTTGCGCGGCCTACTCCTGGCCCAGTGTCGTGTGTGGAAGTTGTGTTTTTGTTGTTGAGGGTGCCTGCGTTTTTTGCTGTTGCGTGTGTTCTTGTGCTTCAATGTTGATTGTTTAATTTGGATTGGCGTTGTTTCCACCTCGTGTCTGTCTCTCTGTCTTCCTGTCTCTGTGTCCCTGTGTCTCCCCCTGTCGCTCACCCTTCCTCGATGTCTCCCTCCGTGTTTGTCTTTAAGCAAGTGACGGTCATCTTAGGGGACGCTGGCAGATTTTTGCCGCTCTTAAGATTGCCAGTTTCACGACCTTTCAGTATATTCGAAGCGGCCTTACTAATTTATTTTTTGTTGCTTTGGTTTTTATTGTTTTTTATTTCGTTGTTGACATGCCGTCCTCTTCGCGGCCCTTGTGCAGCGCTTTGTGACCCTCGGGTGAAAGGCGCTATATAAATTGAAATTATTATTATGACAGCAGAAAAATACCCAGTGAGCTTGCAAGCTCTTTACGGTACTCCTACGACAAAACAAACATGCGAATTGCTGTTTGAAGACTGCCTCACGTATGTTCTCCCCATATTTTGTGTGGTTTTCCGGCTAATATAACACGGTAGACACTCGTGATCTCAGCCGCTGATGGCTGCGCATCGTCGCCGCCGCCCGCAGGTGCTGATCTCGGAGGGGCTCGGCCTGTTCGCCCGCGACCGGCGCTTCGTGTCGGTGATGAAGCGCGAGCTGGCGGACGCGTGCGACATGACGGTGGACGAGATGGAGAGCGCGGCCAGCGACCTCCTCAACGGCGCCAACGACGGCGCCGACGACGCCTCCTCCTCGAGCCGCGACCCGCTCTTCCCCGGCCGCTTCCGCCGAGGGGGCTACGGCGACGACGACGACGACGGCAAGGAGGAGGGCGACGACGTCCGTCCCCTCCAACGCAGCGAAGACGACGACGACGACCGGCAGCCGAGCGGCGAGCGGAGACCGCTGTACGAGCGCGAGCTGGAAGACGAGATGATCTGCGTCACCAAGTTATAGCAGCGGCTGCTGAGTGCGAGCACCGCGTGGCTGAGTGCGAGCACCGCGTGGCCGAGCGATCGCGGCCCCGACGCTCTGCCAAATCCAGTGCCTCGCTGACGACCGCGCGCGCGGGACCGCCGCGGCGGACTGATTGGCCGCGCGTCTCGTCCGCACTTCGCGCCCCGTCCGCGCCTCGCGCCCCCGCGCCGAGCACGCGGTCTCGCGGCGCGAGAGCTGCTCGTCGGCGCGGCCGTCGTTTCCGTCGGTCGTCGTGACGATCGTTGTTATTGTTTTTTCAGACTTATTCGTTCTCGTTGGTGGAACCAGAATTTTACTTTGTTGAAATGTTCGTTTTGTTTGACGCTGTGCATCACATCGGGACATGGCTTTGATGAAGGGATTATCGCGCATGCGTGTGTTTGACTGATTCTGTCACGCCGCGAGTCGAGCACAGGCAGAGGACCACACTTCCAAAGACCACGAGCGGTGCAAAAGAGGTGTAATGTCCGCCCTTTTCTTAGAAAAAATGGCCTTGCAAAACTTCCGCTCGTGGTTCCGTGGATCTTGAGAATATTTTGCCAGGGTGCGGTGGCGGGGATCTTACGTCTTGTATAACCGAGAGCCGTTGTTGCACTGGGCTGCGACGAGCTGCCAGGGAATTGGTATCGAGCTGCCTCGCCGTCTCTGCTCGCCGCACATCGGCTCAAGTTGGCGTTTGAGTCGCTCCGAGTCACGTGATAGCGCCAACTCCAGATCGAGCGAGTGCGAGAGGCTCCTGGCGAGGGTGGTTCCGCCCCGTGGCTGCGTCGGGACGATGTGTGTGTACACGTGTGTGTGTATACGTGCGTGTAAACGAGGATCCAGGCTCCCACAATGCACTTTTGGCCGCTGTGTGCCGTCAGGCTGTTGGAGTGATACTATCGTCACCACCGGGTGATGTCGATGTTGTGACGGGTGAGGAGGCAGGAGCGAGTGGGAGAAACCGGCGCGGAGGCGTTCCGTCGCTTCAGGTGCGTCTGTCCATGTGGTGCCGTCGTTTTGTATTTTTGCACTGAGCCCCATCATGACCCCCCCCCGTCGAGTCCCCTTTTTGCGTGCCCCCCCAAAAATATTTGTTATATAATTTAAGTTAATGATGCGAAGTTATAATGAAGTTTGCAGGGGTGGGAGGGAGAGAGGGTGGGAGGGAGAGAGGGTGGGAGGGGAGGAGCGAGGGGGACCGCTATATTTTTTCACCGCGCTCGTTTCCCGAGGGCAGGTCCACTGGTGATAATGTTTACACGTGACAGAGAGCGGCCCTGCTTACATGGCAAGCTAATAGCTGGCTCGCCTGTATGTACGTACGTGTGCGTGTGTATGCGTCTGTGCGTGTGTATGCGTCTGTGCGTGTTTGTCTGTGTGTATAAGTGCGCTCGGGGAAGGCGTCGTCTGCAGCTGTATCGCTCGCTCTGAATGAGGCGATAATAGGACAGGAGGGGGATAGGGGAGCAGGGAGGAGATGGAGGAGACTATAAGAGATGGAGAAGGGTTAGGGTTAGGAGACGGGAGGGGATGGAGGGGAAGGGATGGATGAGAAGAGTTAGACTAGGCCGCTGGTAAATCAAATATCTCACGTTGGAATATCAAGTAGTCAAACTTAAAATTCACCTTTAATCAGCCGGAAAATGACTGAGGTGGAAGCACGTTTAGGAGTGTCCTCACTTCAGGAGGGACCGGCTTCTGCAGTTCACTGCTGGCCCAGTCCACCATGCGCGTGTGTTGGTGGAAGATCTATGGATAGAAGGCTTGTAGCGTGGTCCTATCAAATCGCTTGTTAGAATCCACGCATTCAGCCTCTGCAACGATGACATAAGGACGCGCGTTCATTTTAAAGATGGCACTTGCACTTTCATGACGCGTACAACGAAACCTGCCAAGCCATGCACCTCCCCCCCCGCACCATTGCTTCAGAGCGTGAGAATCTACGTGGCCCCCAAACCGACGAATTGTCCCAATGGGCGGCACCTTGCGTCGGGCCTGGTGCCGAGTTACGGCAGGAGACGCCCCCCTCGCGTACCCGGGCCTCCCCGGGCCATGCTCCCTCCTATTAGCCAGCGGGGAGAGGGGGACATGGGGGGCCCCCACGTCTTTTGCGATGGAGAGTTCTGACGTGCGAGCAACGCAGGTATAAGTTCTGACTTTATACGTGTATGAAACATTACGGAGGATTCGAGGCGACGGTGCATTACATGCATAAAAAAATATAGCTACTTTTACACGATTGTAATATATTCGTAACGTATTTGTAAAGAAGAGATGTTCTATATTTGTAATTTAGGGTGTAACCCTGTCACAGCGTGTTATTGTTTGGGAGGCGTTCGTGACGGTGTAGCGAGTGTGGGGGTCGGGCGGCGTGTGGAGCCGCAGCCCCGCGTTGTGACCCCGAAACAGCAGAGGGTGAGCGGGAGCGTGAAGCGGGAGAAGGTAGCGGTGGGTGAAGCGGGAGAAGGTAGCGGTGGGTGAAGCGGGAGGTAGCGGTGGGTGAAGCTAGTGGACTTTCGCCGCAACTCTTGATTCCATCCGCGAGTTGAGACAAGGCGAGTTGAGGAGAAAACTGAGTGGTCATCTTGCTCTTGCATCAATTGTAAAAGTAACTGCGATAAACCGATAACAAACATCAGCAAGGAACACATTCACACGAATAAAATGCTAAATAATTACATTAATAACAGTAAAAATTGCAAACATAAATGTAATTACCTCACCCGCGGAGCGACCCGCCTGCTGTGTGGAGGTCGTCTCGGTGGGTTGTCTCCCGGCAGCTGATTGGCCTTGTGCTATTCCTCTGCGGAGTATGCATGTCCGGTCTGGGAGAGATCAACCCATGCCCAGAAACTTGAGCCGGCATTGAACAACACCTGCCGCCTGATCACTGGCTGCTTGAAACCCACACACACAAACAACCTGTACCTTCTCGCTGGCATTGCCCCTGCTGATATCAGACGGGAAGTGGCCAGTCGAGTCGAGATGACAAAAGGTGCAAGCGATGAACGCCACCTCCTTCATGGATGTCAACCCCCGGCCCAACGACTGAAGTCAAGAAGAAGCTTCCTCAGCCATGTGCAGCCCCTAACAACATCTCGAGAGGAAACCAGACTCCAGCTCTGGACGGAAAAGCTTGAGAGTGACCCTCCTCCAACTGGCATGGGAATCCCCCCTGCTGAAGACTTCCCTCCTGGCTCAGATGCACCATGGATTCAGCGGAAGACAACTCAACCGCCTGAGAACTAGAACGGGACGATCAAAAGATGCTTTGGTCAGATGGGGCTACAAGACCGGTCCAACCACCTGTGAATGTGGAGAAGCAGACCATATTATGGAACACTGCCTTGTCTGTGCTCTACTACCCCACCCTCTGCAGCTCAAAAGACCTTGCGGAGTTCAATGAAATTGCAAGGGGCTGTGTAAGGAAATGGGAAACTATAATTTAACCATCGCGCTTCGAAGAATCGCAAAGAAGAAGAAGCTGATTGGCTCACGCAGTTGGAAGTGATGACGTAATTCCTTGCAACTACTGCCGTGCACACAACTTCTCAATCTTGCTAACACACATCATTTCTACTTTATTTTTTTTAAGTTTGGGTTTTCCGCATATTGGGTCTCACTACAGACACTACTTAGCAGACTTTAAGAGCGTTTTTTTAACTCAGGTAACTGGTTCTTGTGGCCGCTGCCTCTGTAACATGACCCGTCGCGGCATGGCGGAGCGGCAGGATGAGGGAGATTTGTGTGTGGAAGCCTCTTCGTATTACCTATTACGAATATCAAGCGGTCCAAACCTAAAAGTTACCTTTAAACAGCCGGAAAATTCTTGAGGTGGAAGCACGTTTTGTAGTGTCCACACAACACGGTGATGCATGGGACACGGCAGACGCGGGTAGTCGCTTGCTGCACTCATATACAGTACATGGGATAGAGCCGTAAACACCGCGTGTTTACCCTCGACACCGTTGAATTAAGGGGCTGCCCGGTCCAGGGGTCAGCGCACTGATCTTGCGGTCCACAGGCCGCCGGTTCGATTCCATCTTTGGGTGCGGGAGTTGAAACGATTATGCGAGTTTGTTTAAGCCCTCGCCCGCTCCAGCAGCGTTCGTGGTTTCACCACAGTGGATGGATAGGTTGTGCGTGGTGGGGAACAGAGTAGGTACGCTGCTCGCGTCTGGTTGGTGAGGAAGAATAGACCAATTACCACGAGAGCTCACTCAAGTGGAGCCCCTGCTGCTGTTAGTGGCATGAGCGGAACGTTACAGCGCTGCACCTTTATCTGTTCACGGAGAAACCAGGACAAATCCACAACACGGTGACTTGGTTTGCCGTGCCGCTTATGCGCCAGGCGTCACTAACATTACACCGGAAATAATTACAGCTTCCTCACTTTTGGAACCGGGAATCGGTTCTGATAACGATCACCGGTTTACTGGCAGCGTTTAAAAACCATAGTCCATACACATCACCACCGTTCCGTTTTGCCTCCGTGCGCCCTAATGCATAGACATACGTTGCTGCCTGTGTTCTGTGTTACAACCATTCGTCTGCTTTTCGGTGGTCCAGCTGTGAATTGGATTGTTCCTTATTGCTTGTGGCCAGTACTGTAGACTGACGAAACGAATTCTGTTAAATCACAGATGGGACCAAACAAAATAGGGACCTGCCAGTCCTCCCGATGCCCCCACGTGGCCAGTCAGTGATTTCCCGCTCAATTTCACAAGAGTCGGTGCCCGTGAGCCGGTGGTGGGGTCAGGATGCACAGTCACGTGGTTGCGGACGGGTCCTTCCATAGGACGACCACTGGTGATTGATTCATCCATTGTCAGAAACCGCTTAATCCTGTCGCGGTGAGCAGGAGCCTATCTCGGCAGACACAGGGCACAAGGCAGGGCTATACCCATGATAGGACGCAGTTCATCACAGAGCACCGGGGGGCAATTTAGTCCGCAGGCCAATTAACCTACGCAGCAGCATATCTTTGGACTGTGGGAGGAAACCGGAGTGACCGGCGAAAACCCACGCGAACACGGGGAGTACATGCAAACTCTATGCAGAAAGGCACCTGACCCGGGATCCGAATCCGGGAGCTTCTTGCTGTGAGGCGGCAGCACTACTCACCCCGTCACCATGCCGCCCCCATAAACAGGGATGAGTGGGGGTATTCAGTTTAAATTTGTTGGATATGTCAGCTGAAATCCGAGTTTAAGGGTTGACCCAACCCATCACCCGTCCGGGGTTAAAAAGATAAGTACCAGCTTATGAGGTAATAAACAGCAGTTTTCTTACGGGATAGACCCTACCCCACGACAGCCAGCCGCCTAACTTGCGCGCGTTATAAATTGTATTATTCTCAATAGACGCTCCAATTTAAATTGCTTGCATAGAAAACTGGAGCGTCTCGACGTGAATAGCCTGTACATTCCTGGCTCAGGGCTGTCCTCGTGAGCAGGGCATCAATCTGACGATGTGAATGTGCTCACTGTAAACACACATCCCACGCCGTGTGACCAACTGGGTCACGTTTTACATTGAGTCGCATCGCACCACGCAGAGTTCCAATGATGTGCTATACGAGGTTTAACCCTTTCCGGCAATGAGAAAAAGTGTTAATATCTTAAAAAACATTAAATGGACACCTTTTAGCAAAGGTTCCAATTTGCAAAAGTTCCAATTTGCAAGCAGCCACACATACTTGTGGCAAAAACATGCAACAAAAATGCTAAGATAATGCATTGTCCTCCAAACTTATTGGCTACAGCTTTTTCAGGAGCCCAGTTTGTGCTAACCAATTGCTGCCATAAGGGAGACGTTCTGAGGACAATGCAAGTATCACTGCATAAAGCTCGGGTCGAGCTGTCTACACCATTGGACCTTTTTTGCCGTTGTACAAATACTGAAAAATGTACGAGGTTTAACCTTTTCCGGCAATGAGAAAAAGTGTTAAGATCTTAAAAACACTAAATGTACATTTGTGGCGGAAACTGGCTTTACATCGTCTAGGCTACATAGAAAGCCGTCGTGTGTTGGCCAATAAGCTTTAAGGACAATGCATTGCGACTGCATTTATTTTTGCATGGTTATCCCACAAGTATATGTGGCTACCTGCACGTTGGAGCCTTTGTAAAAAGGTGTTCACTTGGTGTTTAAACATGTCAACACTGTGTTCTTAATGCCGGTAAGGGTAATAACTTCGTATTTTATACTTTATTTGTAACAACGGCAAAAAGCGTCCAATAGTCTTAAATGGACACCTTTTTGCAAATGTTCTAATTTGCAAGCAGCCACACATACTTGTGTGGAACATTTGCAAAAAGGTGTCCATTTAGTGTTTTTTAAGATCTTAACACTTTTTGTCATTGCCGGAAAGGGTTAAACCTCGTATATTTTACAGTATTTTTTTGTACAACGGCAAAAAAAAGGTCCAATGGTGTAAGTGTGAACTGTTTGTGTGCGTTATCTCTGAAGTTTATTCTCTACGAACTGGGGCGGCCCGGCGTTGGCCGGGTAAATTTGATGGGCCCGCTTATCGGAACTGGGGATTGTAATAGCGGGCCCGCTTATCTGAACTAGGGATTGTAATAGCTGCGGCCCTTATCCTAACTGTGTATTGTAATGGCGACGCCGCTTATCATACCGTGAGGGCACGGGCGCGCGCACACCAAGCGGTCCCGGTGGCCAGGGAAGGCCTGTCGGCGCGCGCTAAGGCGCCAAAGACCCGTCTGGGACCGAGTACCGTCGTTCTGCGAAGATCCCGCGCGATTTGGTCAAGCAAGCAGGCAAACACAACTTGTTTTTATATATATAGATTAGGAACGGTGGTGCAGTGGTTAGCACGTTGCACTTTGGTCTTGGCCGTTTAGCTTTTATTGTTTGACACGGAAAACATCCTCACCGAGTGCCAACACCTCACCTGCTCTGGGCCTCTTCTAGGTCGACTCGGCTGTAAACATAACTATCTGTGGTACGGTGGCCACCGTTTCCACACACGGAATGCGAACGTATTTCGCAGCCGAGGTCTGTTTGCCTTGTGGTTCTTTTGCTCTCACTCGATGGAATTCCAAGCACGTATCTCTCCAAGCCTACAAGGACCCTTTTCATTGTTTTATTCATAGTCACGGGGTGTTAATAGACAGTCAGGCATATCAAGCAGGTATCACACGGTCGGTAAAACCCCATTATTGAATCTACTTAAGTGCACAACCAGAGAATGGAAACCCAGATGTTGACTTTCTTCCCTCTTCAAACTGGAGACAGGGGTTCACCACTGACCGTTCGCGTGACACGAGACTGATCGGCAGGATGTCAAGCGGTAACATTTGCTCTTCCTCCTCACAGAACGAAGGTCCTGTCTAAGGCGGTTCGATTCCCACCTCGGGCACTTTTTTGTGTGCAGTTTGTGTTCTCCCCCTGTTCTGCATGGGTTTCTTCCGGGTTCTCCGGTTTTCTCCCACAACAACAAAAAAACGCTAATTAATGAATTGGCCGAGAACACCATGATATATAGTGTCTGGCAAATGTTGGCGCCGCCTGCCTTCTGCTCACCTCGGCGATTTCCTCGCGCCACTGAATCGTTCGTTCTCTCTTTGAATACCTTCGAGATTGAACGAACATGTGCGCGTTATGAATTGTATTTGTTATTATTGATCCAGCTTTATCCATCACTCGCGTTTGAGGTTTTCTTTCCAGTGCAATAACGGTTTGTTTAAATCGTGAAGCCAGATTAGCTTAGAAATTGACTTAATCTGTTTACACCGCCATCCTTCCTTCCTGCACTACCTTGAGAAATGATGGCGTGCATGTCTTTAGACGGCAGGGTGGCACAGTGTTAACACAGCACGGAGCGTCGGAGTTCAATTCCCGATTCAGGTGCATTTATTGTGGAGTTTGTATGTTTCTGCCTGTCCTGTATGGGTTTCCTTCAGGCTCTCTGGTTTACTTCCATAGCGTAACTGGTGTTGGCCAAAAACATCCCAATGTAAAATAAAACAACTGCAATTATTCAATTGGTATTACACACATAGCAATATTGCTCCTACTGCGAAAACTTGGCAGGACCCTCCTGAAAAAGCGTCTTGAGGCTTGGCAAGGCTTTCCTGGATTAACAGGCGTCATAGATAAAATATAAATCATGTGTCTAGTGGGCGGCACGGTGGCGTAGTGGGTAGTGCTGCCGCGTCACAGCAAGAAGGTTCCGGGTTCGAATCTCGGCTCGGGGGCCTTTCTGTGTGGAGTTTGCATGTTCTCCCCGTGTCCGCGTGGGTTTTCGCCTGGCACTCCGGTTTCCTCCCACCGTCCAAAGACATGCTGCCAGGTTAATTGGTGTACTGACTAAATTTCCCCAGGCGCCCTGCGATGAACTGGCGTCCCATCCTCGGTGTTCCCCTGCCTTGCACCGCCCTGTGTCTGCCGGGATAGGCTCCAGCTCACCGCGACCCTGTACAGGATTAAGTGGTTTCTGAAAATGTATGGATGGATGTTTCTAGTGCGGTGCCATGTAATATCCAAATTCTGTCCTGGTGTCAAATGTGGGCAGAATGTTTAATTCAAACGTCACATGGTCGTGAGTTAGCATTGTGGCCAGTGTGCTGGAGAACTGTTAGCCAGTGTACATCGCCTTGGCCACACTGGACTATGTTAATAATTTGGTATAAGAGTTGTACTAAAGCAACTAATAGGTGTTCCTAAGACCTGCCCCTGAACTTGACTAAACAAGAAGTAGTGTATATATATGATTGATGATGCTAAACATTACAAATTAATAATACAGCTGGGTTTTACTTGGACGTCAAGATGTGAACGTAGCAGTGGTACCTGTAAGTGTTGCACATTGACATTGTTCCTCTCAGTTATGCCAGTTGACATGTGTGCAGCGTCGCTGTTCAGTGCTGATGGTGACTTGGGACATCACGGTGTTTGTTGTTGGCCCATGTCTGTAACATCACACCACGCGGTTTAACAGACTCTGCTGATGAGACTCATGGAAATCACAACATGTTCTGGGTTGGCCTGGTTTCAACATTGCTTCCGCCCTGTGTCTGCCGAGGTAGCAGTTTCTGACAATGGATGGATGGAAAACAAAGGCCTGTGCGGTTCCATTGGTAGCTGGATTTGTCATTTCCTTATTTTGACATTGGTGGTAAAACCGATGCCAAGCCCGTTGACACGTCATACTTTCGCCAATCGTCGTGAGGTCCAGCCCCGTATCTCCACCAGAGGACTGATGAACAATACTGAGGAGTAGACACCACAAGCTGACGAGTCAAACCCAGCGGCTGGCGGGTCACGGCCTCAAACCCATGGGTTTCGCCGCTTCGCTTGGGTAGCGTCAACCGGAAATGTGTTTCAAACAAATACAATTAGCGAAGCGGCTCACCTTCACTTTTCCCCGTCAGCGAACTCGGTCATTTAAACTTGGCTGCGCTAAAGCGTTTAGTATTCCTTATGGCAGCAATTGGCTATCACAGACTGGGCTCCTAAAAAGCTGTCTTGTGATGGGCCAATAAGTTTGAAGGACTATCTTAGCATTTTTGTTGCATGTTTTTTGCCACAAGTATGTGTGGATGCTTGCAAATTGGAACCTTTGCAAAAAGGTGTCCATTTAGTGTTTTTAAGATCTTAACACTTTTTCTCATTGACGAAAAGGGTTGGACTCCTTGGACTGCTGTCACCGCGACCCTCACCAGGACAAGCGGTTTAGAAAATGGATGGATGGATGGAAAAGGGTTAAACCTCGTATGTTTTGCAGTTTTTGTACAACGGCAAAAAAGGTCCAATGGCGTTTAGTATTATTGTTGTTTTTATTGTTAACTATTATCATTTTACCTCTGGTCAATATTTGGCCACTTGTCTGCTCGGATATAATATCGGTGGGCCGAGCGGCCCCCCCTGGCTGAATTGTTTACGAGGAAAGCGCTTTAACTGAATGCGTGCATAGTTTATAAGCCGTCGCTACCTGCCCCTCATTCCCTTTGGCCCTCTGCATGCAGGCACGCCCGTGCTGTACGAATGCCGACCTTGTCCGCCGTCCCGCTCTCTTAGCCTCTCACCCCCTCGGACTCACTCACCCAGACGGAGGAGGGTTTCAAACGTGTGTCACAACCAGACACGCCGTACACACACGGCTCCACACGGCCCAAACATGCACCCAGTATGCTCGACGTCAGTGCGTTTACACTTAAATATACTTTACATAATTGCCTTGACATGAATTGCTTGCCTCTGATGGGCTTGTGAAGTATTTAAAGCTCGCTGTCTTTTCTTTCTAACTGTTTGTAAAACCCGGGCTGGCCGGGATCTCGTGGTCGTGAAGACCAGGGTTTTAATCCTGGTAAGGATCCTGATGAGGAGTCACGCGAGCCCCAAGCTGCTGCCCTCACCAGGCGAGGTGTTGGCGCTCGGTGAGGAATCTCCAGCGCTTGCCCTGCTCAGAGACGGTCCCCACCATTTGTTTGTGACTGCCAATGGAGGTCGGTGCCGTCCTTTGCTCTTGAGACGAAATAATTTACGAAATAAGCAACAGAATGTGTCCTTGCCTATTATCAGCCGGCAGTTCAGCAGCGTTGTTGTAAGCAGGCAAGATGACCGCTGATGAGACGTGTATTGAAACCGGTCCAGCGTCTCGTTTGTTTGAACCACTGCTGCTCAAAAAAATAATTCCCAGAATGCTGTGTTGCTGAAGGGATGTGTAATAAATATTTAATTTTTTATGTAGAACGACGGTTAAGGGACAGACGTGAACTGCCCTCTTATATAATTGGTCTGCTCTTAAGGGCAAGGCATACTTTAACATGTACCTATTTAAGTTTAAAAAAATATTATTGGCAGTTCTGTTAATGTTTAAACTGCTGTGAAGACCTGACTTGAAAAGCGAATAAAACTTAACAGGCCACATTGCAATGGGACGGAGGGGTGAAGAACACGAACTTGCGACACAAATACGGCGGCGGCCTCCAAAGCCACATCTCTGTAGTGGGCGACAATTAGAGTAGTGCTTCCTCACAGCACGTGTGCTGTGAAGAAGGCATCACTATTGACAAATGCGGTGAGTTTGTGTTATTTGCTTGTGCCCCCACTGCCAACGTAGTTTCACTAAATGAAGCAACTGGCAGCGCCACTCTTATCTATTGGTGAGCAAGTCTGCACGGGTACTCGCCAACTATGGAGCCACGGGTTCGATCCCCGCTCTACCCCCCGTCACGTCGGTCTTCACTGTTTTCTTCACTTTTCAGGGTTGGTTTTCACGGCAGGGTGGGCGGCGTGGCTGATTGTAACGCTTCGTGTGGAAGCCCATCTCGGGGTCCCATTTCCATGTTTGGATACTGTTTGTGAGATAGTTCGCTGTACGCGCCTCCAATCTGTACATCGGAACATAACCGATTAATGGATATGTACATTTTACTGTAAGTACTGTACGTCACAGTTTTATACAAAGGAATGTTGTATTGCAACTCTGTAAGTAAAACAAAATGTGTTATTTCCTGATCCCTGCCCTGTATGTTTCTCGTGGTTTTACAAGTGACAACCCCCGTTCGCCACTCTTCTTCTTTGCGATTCTTCGAAGCACGATGATCAGCTTCTGGACATCGTTGTCTTTCAGCTCGGCTTCGAAGTGTTTGGGAGAATTCGCAGGCAACACCAAGTATTACCTGACAGGGATCGCGACGTGAACGCTTATGAGTGGCGGACACGTCACCACGGCGCCCGTGACAGGCGTCTCCCTGTGTCTCCGTGTGGTGGGTGATGAGGTGGGTGAGGTGGGGTGAGGAGGTGAGTCGGAGTGAGGTGAGTGATGGTGGGCGAGCCCGGGTAAAGCTGTAAGGACCGTTGTGGCCCTCTTGTCAGGATGGGCCGTCGGGTCCTTTACCACGTTC
>JAZEWU010000015.1:7308-17666 GCA_036362915.1 Geotria australis
GTATTAGCTTCTCAGCATCAGCAGGTGACAGGATGTTGCGCAGTCTGGCTATATTCCTGAGATGAAAGTAGGCTACCTTCGTCACCTTATTGATATGTGACCACTGCGCCACCGCTACCCACCACACAGGTGTTAACACCTGACGAATAGGAAGGTGGCGACTCAGCACCACAATGCCATGCGAGCCATATCCACCATGACTCGGGTCGAGAGCTCGTCATTCCTACGACCTCAAATCGCTCGCTGTCGTGCGGTCTGGCGTGACACGGGCTCGCCCCGATGAGCAGCTGCGCAGATACCCGCTCCCCTTGGGTTCATCGATACACAACGACGTGCACTGCTTGTTCAATATCTCTCCACGTTATCTAACCCAGGGGTTCTCAACCTTTTGCACCTCAAGAATCACTTGGGTCTGGCCTCCACGGACCACTAGGTGGTGCTCCTGGCCCACTGATGGGTCCCAACCCACCGGTTGAGAATGGCCGCTGTAGGGTGATGGCAGCAATGGGCTTACGAGTGAAAGATGAATGTGTGCTAGCCACGAGACAGCTTCACTATTCATCCATCGAAGGCGTTTAGGCTACGGTGATGTACTCTATGGTTCACAATTAGGGTTCATGGTCACAGTTATACCTAGGCTTCTCTTGAATCTGTTATTTGTGATGCGGGTGATGGTTCCAGCTGTGGCTCCCAGGGGTAATGTCAAACACAGGAGGAGGTGCGATGTTAGGGTTGCGAATGAGGTGTTTGTTCTGGACTTTTGCGTTCTTCCGGATTTAGAACGGCAGATATAGGTTAATTGGCCTGCGGAATAAATGGCCCCTGGTGCCCTGTGATGGATTGGCGTCCCATCATGGGTATAGCCCTGCCTTGCACCCTGTGTCTGCCGGCATAGGCTCCGGCTCACCACAACCCTGCATAGGATTAAGCGGTTTCTCATAACGGATGAATATAGAACGCCAGAGCAAACAAGCGAATGTCGTTCTATACCACCAACTAAAAGAGTTGTGTTCTTCCCGCTTGTAAGTGAGAAGGAGGCTCTCTCTGACACAGCTCCGACATACATTCGTGACCTTCTGCAGTCACCCTCTACAACACGACAACTACGATCCTCCAATACACGCTTGCTGTTTGTTCCCAGGTCGCGCCTCCATTCCATGGGTGACAGAGCCTTCTCGCGCGTTGCCCCAAGACTCTGGAATGCTCTTCCACTGGAAATAGGATTTCTAGTCTTCTCCTATGGTTCCAGGCCTGTCGTTGTTGACATGTCGTTCTCTCTTCAGCTTTGTGCAGCGCTATGTGACCCTCGGGTGAAAGGCGCTATATAAATGCTATTATTATTATTATTATTCACGAATGTTTCTGTTGAGATGGGTTTTCTCACCATCGCCAGGGTTGAATCGCCAGCTCGTGCTGCAGCCGAAATGGACGCCGCCACGGCCTCCACATGCGGCGTGGCCGTCGCCCTTGCTTGCAGCCTCATGAATGGAGGCTCATTTGTGGTGCAGAAGATGGGCATCGGGCGTGCACAAAGAGCAGGTGCAGGGCAATACACACCCACCACTAACTTAACACCCACCGCTACCACTGTGGCAGGGTGTGCAGTGGTAACATCTGCGCCTCACAGAAAGAAAGCCTTGCCCGAGGCGGTTGAACTCCTGCCTCGGGCGCCTGTGTGGAGTTTGTGTCTTCTCTCCCCTAAAAAATACTCATTAATTAATTGGCCGATAACATAAAATATAGGACGCATTGCCTTTCAAATATTGGTGCCAGCTAACCGTGTAGATACCTTTCCCCCTCCCCGCCTCTGTGCCTTTTACTTGCGCTTCTGAGTCGTTCTCTCTTCGAATTCCTTCAATATTGATTGAATATGTGCGCATTATAAATCTAAATATCTAAAATCGTAAGCCCTTTTACAATTCCCAGTTCCGATAAGCGGCCCTGAAGCGGGTATTACGGATAGACTCCGCCAAATCCAAACCAAATCGCGCTGGACCTTCGCAGAACGACGCCACTCGGTCCCAGACGGGTTTTTGTCAACTAGCTGGGTGCCGAGAGGCCAACTCCGCCGTCCAAGGCCACTTTGTCTCCCTCCCCTCAGCATATATGCACCGCCACCATTACTCGCAGGCCCGCAGCTATTACAATTTGCAGTTCGCATAAGCATTGTCGCAACTATTACAATACCCAGTTCGGATAAGCAGGCCCGCTATTACAATCCCCACTATTACAATCCCCAATTAATTAGTTGGAAAAAAAAGGATAGGGGTCAATTAAATGGGGGTCACACGATATCTGGACTCCCGTGTACATAACAACCACTGCTGCAAGTGTGATATTATCGAGTTTCACATTCTTCTTCTTTGCGATTCTTCGAAGCACGATGGTCAGCTTCTGGACATCGTTGTCTTTCAGCTCGCCTTCGAAGTGTTTGGTAGAATTGGCAGGCAACACTAAGTATTACCTGACAGGGATCGCGACGTTAATCGTTGTACATTGGGAGGTTAATCCACTCGCTGTGCTGCTTGTACCCTGACAAGCCAGCAGGTGGCAACCTCGCAGAACGGCGGGTTTGGTGTTTCACACATATCTGTGATTCACCTCCTCTGGTCACACAGTGACCAGTGGATGTGGATCACACAGATCACATAGTGTTGGATCACAGGCCACGTGCAGCAAAGTAGGACAATCATCTCAACTTGCCACTTTAAATATAATTAATTTGATAATCTATGGAGAAAATACACCCCTCACCGGTGCCTCTGTCTTATTTGCAGGTCACGCCTGCCTCACGGAATGGCTCTGGTGGGTTGGCACTTTGACAAGTAAGAAGCCACACAATCACCAACTGCTACCACCACGCATTCACCCGACAAACAATATCGCATCTCACATGAGAGCTTTACTTTAAACATTGTTAACGGTGAAGCTCTGTTTATGAGTTAAGGTCATGTGAAAAGGTGTGTAAGTGTTGTGCACCCGTCGATATGTTGGAGAAACGAGCGAACACATACAGCACTTACCTTCAAAGATGTTACCGACGTTCCGCTGAAACGTCCACTCAGCTGATGACGCTGAGTGGAAGTTTCAGCAAAACGTCGGTAACATCTTTGATGTATGTGCTCGCTCGTTTTCGCCAACATATCGACGGGTGCACAACACTTACATACCTTTTCAGATGACCTAAACATAAACAGAGCTTCAATATGGATAACATTGGTCATGAAAGCCTTCGAGTTAATTGTTAACGGTATCTGAAGAAAACAGCATCCTTTAAAGTTGCACTTTTACGTAAACATTTGTCAATTTTAATGGGGAGCAGCAGCATTACGTTTCTGTACTCCGATATAAATTAACTGCTCCACAACCTGGGGTGCCACCTGTCTCGGTTTGACTCGAGCAGCTGGCAAGGCAGCTTTGACCCAGAGTCCAGAAATTGGCCTGTGTTGAGGTGGCAGGAAGTAACAAGCCCAAATGCCTTAATTTCTGGGTTACAGAAGATTGCCCAGTTCTCCTAGACCTTGGCTGTTTGAGAAGTGTTTGGGTTTGGTTTGTGGAATAATGTGGAGACCCTATACACAAAACCTGTTCTAGTACCCTCTTCTCTATGAATGGCTAAATGTTTCGTCTTGTTGTCTTCGTTCCTGTTCATGAAAATACCAACAAGTACCGTGTGTAATATCCATCCATCCGTCCATTTTCTAAACTGCTTGTCCTGGTGAGAGTCGCGGTGGCAGCAGTCCAAGGAGAGTGGACCAGACATCCCTTTCCTCAGCTCTTCCTGTGGGATCCCCAGGCGTTCCTAGGCCAGCAGAAGGATAGAGTCCCTCCAGCGTGTCCTGGGTCGGTCTCTAGTTCTCCGCCCAGTGGGCCGTGCCTGGTAGACCTCCCGGGGGAGCCTTCCAGGGGCCATCCTTACCAGATGCCTGAACCACCTCAACTTGCTCCTCTCAGTCTGATGGAGCAGCAACTCTACTCTGAGGTTCCCCGGATTTCTGCGCTCCTCACTTTGTCACGGAGAGTGAGCCCAGCAACCCTGCAGAGAAACCTCATTTCTGCCGCTTGTATCCGCTATCTCGTTCTTTCGGACATAGATTGACCTGTAAACCGAGAGATTTGTCATAGGGCCAAGCTCCCGCTTTACTTCCACGGACCGGTACAGCGCCCCATGTGCAGTGGCGTGCAGAGGTTTGGTGATGCCCGGGGCCAACTCCGACTCCTTGATTGTATGCCCCTAAGACTCAAGTATAGGGCCTAGTATTGAGAAATGTGAGAAAGGAAGACATCTTAAATATGTCAAAACAGATTAAATAAACGTTTTATTTAAATTAAATATAATGTGTCGACGGTCGTCGACAGGGCACAGTGGATGTTGAAAAAAAATGTTGATCGGCATCGACAGGGCACTGAAAGAGTTAATCAGCATTACGCACAGTATTTACATGTAACAGGTTCTCAACACGGATCCACATTCACACAACCTTGTGGGACTGTTTAATTTCACTCTTTGATTGGATGCCCCCCTGAAATGGATGCCCGGGGCCGTCGCCCCCTCCGCCCCCTCTCTGCACGCCACTGCCCATGTGTAATAGAGTGGCACAAAAAAAAGGTTTGAAATATCTATCTCCACAAGGCTGCCCTTGTTACATATGAAAAGTTAAGTCTGCATGCAAACATTTAGAAAAATAGGACAAAATTTAGAGGTTGCTACCATATGCACATTTATTTAATCGGTCACAAACAGCACAAAAAATCGGATCATGTAACATAATCCTCATCAATATTAAACATTGATGTAAAACATGCCCTTGACGTAATGTTCCTAAATAAAAACAATGTCACAGTGTAGTTCAGCGCCGCTTTGGTCAGGACAGGGAATTTTTTCTGTTAAAGCTAACGAGTCGCAGCAGGTACTGCTTCTGGTTTTCGTCTTCTGTCTGCAGAATTGTTGGCCTGTATGAGAGTGACTCCCTGTTCAGCAGTCATTGACGACCTTGAGAAGCCTAACCTTGGTCTTCAGTGACTGGTAAATGGGGTTTGTGTGCCAGAGTGCAGGGGGCTTTGACAAAAACATCTTGGCTTCTTCCTGACCATTCGTAGAAAGGAGGTCAAACAACTTCAATGAGCCACTTATGATGTATGCCTCCAGTGGAGCGCGATGGTCGAACAATTTACCATCCTGTCACTTCAGATTATTTGGCAGGAGTGATAATTTGTCAACCATCGCCTGTTTGGTCTTACCATTGATGCGATCATCAAAAAAAGCGAGTGATGCCTGACCTTCAGAGAAGTACCACAATCGGCGACAAAGCACCGCAAGCACCACAAGCAGAGAAGTATCACAAGCTTTGATAGCCGCGTCCCTGATGTCATGAACGGGATACTTATGGAGGATAGCAAGTAGGTTTAAGTCATTGAGAGGGGCTATTTCTGGAAAGGTAGCCTCGTGCCAGTAACGGGCATAGATGAGTGAGACAAAGAGGCATTTTGTGTCAGGCCAGCCATCTCATGAGCAGTCAACTTCATTTGGCTTTTGAACAAGAAGATCTTCGGACAATATATGGCCTTTGACATCCATCGCGTGTGAGGCATCGCTCCAGGTGCTCAAAAAAATGGCTGTCCACCTGAGGATCTGCCAAGGAAAATATTGCAGAGCTGAAGCAATTCTCTATAGTCCTGTCATGCGGATTGACTCTTAATGGCATCCTCATAGAATGCAATCATCTCCTGCCGAAGGCCATCTGGCATGCCAGCAAACAGCTCATCACCAGCAGGCGAGAAGTGAGCCTTGTTCATGTAAGACCACCCGCCCTGGAAGCACTTGAAAACTCCCACTTCGGGCCCACTGGTTGGTCCCAGGGCGACAGGTGATACGGCCATCAGCATTGTGGAGGCCCGTGTGCGCCTCCTTGGAGGGTGGCGGGTGCTCCGGCGCTGCAGCCCGAGGATCGATAGGTTTGCCGCCATCCACGTCTCCTGTAGCCTCGTCCAGCGCAGGCCGCGGGAGCTCTTCTGTATCTTGACCCTCTTGTGTACCGTGTCGAGTAGCGGGCATCATGTGATCAAGTTGCACGCTGACACCGTACTGGGTTTTCGGTATTTATTACAACTCTTAACATAGCGGTCCGCTGCTTAAATACCACGACCGCTTTCCCACGCTTTCACAGAGCTTATCTAATGTAGAGGTTTGTCCTCTCCCGCGTGTACACATGAGCCTAAGCGTCGCTTCTCTACACTCCCTACACACTAAGGGAGCGGGTATTTAATCACCTATCCGCTCCAGCACCAAACTGTTGCGCTGGTTTTTAAACTACGCTAATGCTATCTCGTTGATAGCCTATCCACGTGTTGCTCAGCTGCCCCTATGGCCATGCGCTCTACTGACTGGTCCTGGGGCAAAGAGACCGCCCCTCTCGCATCCTCGTCTAATGTTCCCTACCCGGCGTGACGTCAATCACCTGCACGGGCAGGTCCTTAGCCCGCCTTTCTGCGCCGTCATCTGCCAGCACGGGGGCGGGGCCTAAGGCGGCCCCCGCCCCCTTGTGAGGTGACCCACGGCGTCACTCACCGGCGTGGGCGGGGCCCTCAGCGCTCCTGGCTGACGTCACCTTGGCCGGCTGCACACTCGACGTGCACCTAGCCTGGTACCGCACCCGGGCATAGTGGGGTATTACAGACCTCCCTTCAGCGATCGGGCTCGTCCCGAGCCCTTGATCGCGATCAATACCCCTTATGGCTTGTGCCCGCCCGCCCGTCGTGTGTGTTTGCAATTTTAACCATCTTGGCCACTAGTGCTCGGCATGCATGGTCAAAATACCGAACGGACAACCGACATTCGCACACGGTATTCGCTTTCACGGTGCCAAATGCAAAACACACATTCGTCAGCAATATTCGCTTCAACAATACTGACTGTAACACACATTCACCGGCGATATTCGTTTCCATGATACCAAATGTAAAAACATACATTCGCCAGCAATATTTGTTTCAACAACACTGAATGGAAACTGACATTCGCAACCGATATTCACCATTAACAGTATTGAATGTAACCACACATTCGCAGACAATATTCGCTTCAACTTCACCGAATGTATATCGACATTTGTGGACATTACTCACACACACCACCGTCGCTCCGCTAACATTTCTGGCACACCGCACGTCCGAGCGGAATTCACCGCGGCAAGCGCAGTTTGTTTTCCCAGCGCCAAATTTACCACCGCAGCCGGTGCGGCTGCAGCGGTGTGGAGGTGTGGACAGTCTCTCGCGGAGTGCGGCCTCCCCCGGCTATAATGCAGCCAGAACGTCGCACACCACTTGAATCGTCCGTAGGGCAAGGTGCCACTCGCCACTCACAGGGGTGGATAACCCGGGGATCAGGGGACGGTCCCCGCACCCGGGGCCTCCCTGACCGGCAGTATCCATGGCTCCACCCACGGGGTCCCCCGCGGGTTCGTCGTCACGCACTGGATTTCCGTGGTGCGAGTTGGCCTTACCCTCGCCGTCCCCAGAGTTTGTTGCATCGTCACGATCTGTTTGGTTGCCACCATCATCGCCGACTCCATTGCCCAGAGGCAACACGCCCACCTGGCCGGTCCGCTCACGGTCGGCCGGGTCAGGCAAAACCTCAGGTGGTTCATCAGTGTCCGGGTCGGCGGGGTGAACCGCGGCCAAGAACTGTTCAAGGTGGGCTGGCGGTCGTCTCACCCGGCCGGCACGTGATGTGGTCAGGTCAGGCCTTGCCCCTTCATGCGGCCAAGGCCGTGGGTGGCCGGCCGGCCAGGCCTGGCCCTCCCACGGCTCTGCAGGCGGAGCGGCCCGTGGCTCGGCCTCTTCCCCCGGGCGGGTCGGCGGAGAGTCACGCCCTCTCGCGGGCTGAGCCCGCGAGTCTCCCTCCACTGAGGTGGGCCGCGCCAGTGTCAGGCGGTGTACGTTGATCACGTGAGCCTTCCGCCAGCCCTTTGCCTGTACCCATACCGTCCACGGGGACAGCTGTTGCACAATTGTGTGCGGCCCGGACCACTGGGTGGTGAGTTTTTCCACCTGCCTGGGCCGCACCCACGCCGAATGAACCCATACCTGGGCTCCGCACGCGTACATGGTTGGCTCGGTGCGCGGGAGTAGAACCGGGGAGGCAGTGCCGTTGATGCACTGCCTCCCCGGTTCTACACGCGGTTGCACGCGCCTGTCGCAGTGCGTCCAACCACTGCACATGCGGGTGTCCCTCGGTGGTGGGTTGTGGGCTGGGTACCCCTAGGAGGACGTTTGTGGGTAGGCGGGCATCATGCCCATGGCGCAAGAAAACGGTGTCTGCTTTGTACGGGAGATGATCGTCCCAGTCGCACTGGTGCGGGGCGGTGACACACCTCAGCTTGTTAGCCAAGGTCCTGTTGAGTCTTTCCACCATCCCATTTGCCTGCAGGTGGTACACCGTGGTGCACTCTTTCTGGATGCTGAGCTCCTGACAGATAAGACGGAACACGTCGGCTTTGAATTCTTGCCCTTGGTCACTGAGCACCCGTTCCGGCACCCCAAGGTGCGGACGTAGTGCTCCAAGAACGCGCGGGCAACGGCTTCAGCTCATTTATCCGGGATGGCCACTGCTACGTGGTGACGGGTGAGGTACTCGACGGTCACGAGTATGTCTTTATTTCCCCGGTAGCTTGTGGGGAGGGGTCCCATCAGGTCAATTCCAACGAGCTGATTCACCCGACTGACTCGTAGCGGCTGCAGGGGAGCGACATAGCCGGGCGGCTTACGGGCCACCCGCTGTCATGCCTGGCAGCTGCGTAATAATAACAGCATTTATATAGCGCCTTTCACCCGAGGGTCACAAAGCGCTGCACAAGGCTGTGGAGAGAACGACATGTCAACAACGGCAGAGAACGGAAAATCGCTGCAATCCTGGCCAGATCTATTTTCGGCGCAGCGTCTCGCGCGCCCATCGCTCCCCGTCGTGTCCCCCGCATGGCTGGCTGTGGACGGTGTGCAGCAGTTGAGGGCACACCGCGGCGGGTACGCAAATCTGGCCCGGCTCCACACCCGCTGTTGTCTCTCTCACCACTCCTCCCTTCAGTTCCAATCGTGGGTAGAGCTCCTGCCACGCCCCGGCAACTCCTGGTGAGCCGCGTGCCAGGGCGTTCGCTACCTTGGCTAACTCCGGGTCTTGATGCTGGGTGAACTGCAGCTGTTCCGCGGTGAATCCCGGGAAGAGGCACCCCACCTCTTCTACTCCCCTTCGTAGGGAGCCGCTTCCTGGGTTGTTACTTCCTCCGCCTCGCAGACCTGGGTTACCTCCGCCACCCCGCTGGGCTCTGCCTCCGATTTGGCCACCAAGTGGTCGGCGATGGGCTGGCGGCAGCGACCCCCGACGAAGCACGGGCAGGGTTGCTCCGTGCCGAGCGCCGTGTTGATGGCAGGTCGGCGGCATAGGGCGTCTGCATTCAGGTGGGTGCGTCGTTCTCGGTACTTGATTTTTAAGGCGTACTCTTGCAGTTGCGCCAGCCACCTGGCCATCTGTCCCTGAGGCTCCCTGAAATTCAGCAGGAACTGGAGCGCGTAGTGGTCGGTCCTCACCACACACCCTCAGGCATGTAGGTATGAGCGGAATTGCTGGCCAGCGAACACCACCGCTCCTTGTTCCTGGCGAGTCACGCAATAGTTGATTTCGGCGCTGCTCAGCGTTCGGCTGGTGTACGCAATCACCCGTTCGTCTGCTCCCCTCCCTTGCACCAACACCGCCCCGAGGCCGTATCCGTTAGTGTTGGTGTCAAGGATAAACTCCTGGGTGATGTCCGGGAAGGCAAGAATCGGGGTCTTGGTGAGGCGTTCTTTTAGTTTGTTGAATGCCGCGGTACACTGCTCTGACCATTCGAACGGCCGTTTGGTGGACGTTAGTTGCGACAGGGGCAGGACGACGGCACTAAAGTTCTCGACGAAGCGCCGGCAGTACGTAGCCAGGCCAAGGAACGAGCACACTTGCGCTGTGTTTTTCGGCTGCGGCCAGTTGCGTACTGCTTTCACTTTGCATCGGTCGGTCTGCTGATGAAATGTCCCAGGTATTCCCCCCCTGCCTGGGCGATGTGACACTTCCGGGATTTGAGTTTCAGGTGTGCACCTGGCAATTTTACAAACACCTCCTTGAGTCTTGCTAGATGCTCCTCCATGTCTCGCCCAAAGACGATGATATAATCTAGGTAGACAAGGCACTGCTCCCACTGCAGCCCCCTCATCACCAGCTCCATCAGGCGTTGGATGGGGATCAAGGTAGAGGCGTTCACGTCGCGATCCCTGTCAAGTAATACCTGGTATTACCTGCGAACTCTACCAAACACTTCGACGCCAATGAGCTA
>JAZEWU010000015.1:100036-122169 GCA_036362915.1 Geotria australis
CTCAAAGTCGGCCCCCCCGAACTACTGGTCAATTCGAGGACATTACAATTTTAAACTAAATGCCTTGTATTTTATATGTTCTAAGTGTTGGAAATGTATGTCAATCCCAGATAGATATATAGATGTTTATTATTACAACAGAAAAATACCTGTGACATAACAAACATGCGAATTGCTGACAATAATTAAAATATATACAAGATTAATAAATAACCAAATTGAAATCAGCCAACAAAAAAACATCTACACAAAGCATTGCACACATTTTTCAAATAAAATAGTCCAAAATACACAGTATTGCACACATTTTTCGTAACAGGTGATAGTGAAAAAAAATAAAGCATATTAAAGGTAACATTCAACTTTAAGAGGGTATAGTGCAATAATTCTAACCTTTAGAACACGAATCAAGATTATCAATCAAAACTAGGCAGAAATGTCTATTCTTCCTGGGATCTAAGTTTAGTAATGGACGGTAGTGACTGTAGCTTCAAGCTCATGGCTATATTGTTCCAGAAACGTGGCGCAGCTGCCACAAAAGCTTTTTATCCATATCTTGTAGTGAACCTAGGAACATTGAGCAGAAAGTACTTTGAGCTTCTAAGGCTTACTTTGTTAATCTGTATAGTTACAGATTAACACGAACCTCCTCCACAGAGGTCGATCTTGACACCGCTGGTACCAGTTTGCAGCAAGTCCACCCAGTTCCAGATCCTCCTGTGCCGCATCAGTCCATCTTTCTAGCCTGTGCCGCGCCCGTTTAGCCCCCTCTATACGGCGAAACAGCAGTTGCTTGGGCATGCTGTTTGACCTTTTTGCCGTTGTATTTTCTGCTTTATTTGTAAAGTAGAAAAAACACAGGCAGCAATCGCTCCCTGTGTTTTACGTATTTGTTTAGCTTTTATTTGTAATACATTTGTTATTTTTTCATCTGTTCCTTTTCTCTTTGGTTGGTGATTTGTTTCTGTGTTACTTTGGTGTTTGTTTTTGTTGTCTACCATGCTCTTAGTGGTTGTTTTTTTTGTCTGTTTTGCGCGGCCTACTCCTGGCCCAGTCCTGCCTTGCCTAAACTCGCCACGTGGTGTCACGTGTGGAAGTTGTGTTTTTGTTGTGGGTGGCTGCGTTGCGTGTGTCTGTGTGTGTTTTTGTGCTTCAATGTTGATTGTTTAATTTGGATTGACGTTGTTTCCCCCTCGTGTCTGTCTCTGTCTTCCTGTCTCTGTGTCCCTATGTCTCTCCCTGTCGCTCACCCTCCCTCCCTGTCTCCCTCCGTGTTTGTCTTCAAGGAAGTGACGTCCATCTTAGGGGACGCTGGCAGAATGTTGCCGCGCTTAAGATTGCCAGTTTCACGACCTTTTGGTGTATTCGAGGTAGCCTTAATCATTTATTTTCTGTTGCTTCGGTTTTTATTGTTTTTCTTTCGTTGTTGACATGCCGTCCTCTTTGCGGCCCTTGTGCAGCGCTTTGTGACCCTCGGGTGAAATTATTATTATTATTAACAAATCCTTTAAATATTTTGCTGACTTGTTTAGTAAGACATTAAATATAACAATGACTGAATATACAATTCACAATGATGGGTTTTATAGGGTGCATCCAAAGAAAATCTAAGAGCCTAATGAAATAGAGGGTTGAGTTTATTTAATGCGGTGTTGGATGCTGATTGGTAGATAACGTCACAATAATACAACAATGGTAGAATAGTATTTTACCAAGTCTAAGCGGAACCTAGTTGGGAAACAGTGTTTATGTCAATAAAGAAAGCCAATTTTAATTTTAATATTTTTTGCAATAAAATCAATGTGAGGTGTGAATTTCAATTTTTAATCAATAATGAATCCTAGGTATTTGTATTCATCTACTTGTTCAACATGTTGGTTGTCAAGTGTCCATAAATGAAGCAGAGATGTTGTCCTATTTGGTGAGAAAAGCATAAATTTAGTTTTATTAGCATTAAGGACGAGTTTCAGGGAGATAAGCTGGTTTATATTATATATTGTATATTGAAGTCACCTTGTAATTTACGAAATAATAGCATTTTATATAGCGCCTTTCACCCGAGGGTCACAAAGCGCTGCACAAGGGCCGCGGAGAGAACGGCATGTCAACAACGACAGAAATAACCCTAATAAAAACCAAAGCAACAAAAATAAAATGATTAAGGCTGCTTCGAATAAACCTTCTTCTTTGCGATTCTTCGAAGCACGATGGTCAGCTTAAGAGCGGCAAAAATCTGCAAGCGTCCCCTAAGATGGCCGTCACTTCCTTAAAGACAAACACGAAGGGAGACAGGGAGGGAGGGTGAGCGACAGGGGAGACGTAGCTGTTAAAGCGTACGTGTCATTTTGAAAGTGACATACCAAACACAATCGATGAAATCAATTTTTAAAAGTCAGTTTATTTATAGTGAGGCTCTGTTTATGAGTTTAGGTCATGTGAAAAAAGGTGTGTAAGTGAAGTGCACCCGTCGATATGTTGGAGCAAACGGGCGAGCACATGCATCACTTACCTTAAAAGATGGTACCGACGTTTCACTGAGGTTACACTCAGCATCATCAGTACATCTTCTAGGGAATTTCCAGTCACTAATAATGCAGTGTCATCCGCTAAAATGTTAATATCAGAACGTATGAGAGAGATACCCAGGTCATTGATTAGCAAGGAGAAAAGTAATGGACCCAGACTGGAACATTGTTGTATACCTTTGGTAAGTTCGATTTTGTTGGACATCAGATTACCAACGGAAACAGCATGTCTCGAAAAACGGATGCTTAAGTGTCCATTTAAAATAATATTGTGGTCTACTGTATCAAAGGCTTTAGAGAAGTCCAGGAATAGAATGGCGCAGCATTATTTGTTTTATTCTAAATTAGTAAAAACTAAATTTAGAGATTCAAGTACCGTTGAGGTTGTACAGTAATTTTTTCCGAAAACCTGATTGTTTTGGATGTAGCAATTTGTTAAGTTTTGATTACACTTGCACATACATGCCCTTGCAAGCTCACTGATATTTTAGTCAGATATAATGCAATCGTGGCTTAGTAGTGAGATGTAACAGTGATGCATGGTGCAACATTGGAATCTGGTGCAGAATTGGGGCATGATGCATCATTGACATTATTGAAATGGGTTAAAATGTCCCGTGGTCGGTGTTGCATTGGCATGTTTGCTCCAGGGACGGCTTGTGATGCAGCAGTTGGGGCCACGCAGCAGTGTGACGTGGTGCAGGGGGATGTCGTGTTATTAGTGTCCCATTGTGCGTGGCGTGGCACTGGTGCACGTGTGCTTGTTACGTGTGGCAGATACGTACTGGACGACCAGTACACCAGTTCCTCTGGCACCAAGTTCCCCGTGCGGTGGTCGCCTCCCGAGGTGTTCCTCAACAACAAGTTCAGCAGCAAATCGGACGTGTGGGCTTTTGGTAAGCATTCCGCGTAACAATGCCAAAATCTATGAAAGTGACGGTGAACGAGACTACATCCTCTCCAACGTATGGGAATTCATATTATTGTTATTTGCTATATTGTTCTATTCATTGTTATGAAGTTATTCTGCGTGTTTACGCAGGAACGTTTCACTAAGTCTCATGACTTTTTAAAGGAGGGTCCTGCTAGGTTTTGGGCATAGGGGGTGACTATTTCTGTGTTTGCCAATTACATACTGTGTGAATAATTGTTTAAAATTTGGAAAGTTTGGACCATAATGCCAGCACACATTGGTTTACTCTTTTTTTAATGACATCATGAAGCCTATAACGTCTGTAATAATAATAATAATTTCAATTTATATAGCGCCTTTCACCCGAGGGTCACAAAGCGCTGCACAAGGGCCGCGAAGAGGACGGCATGTCAACAACGAAAGAAAAAAAATAATAATGCCAGGGATTGTCCCGCGAGCGAGCCATGGGTCATTTGTGACCTGTGGGGGTCCACAGGGGATGAGGAAATAGTTGTGTGGGCACGGATTAATCATTTAACAGAAAGTAATTAATCAGATAGTGAGAATAATAATAATAATAATATCATTTATAGAGCGCCTTTCACCCGAGGCTCACAAAGCGCTGCACAAGGCTGTGGAGAGAACGGCATGTCAGTAACATCAAGACAGATAAACTGAGAGTCAAGCAATCGCTATAAATTATAGGACATAGATCATAAAGACAGCAGAAAAATAATAATAACAACAATAGCAACCACAAAGAGCCTTCCACCCGAGGGCCACAAAGTGCCGCACAGGGCGGAGGAGAGAACAACAAACCAACAACGACAGAGAACGGTAATCAGACAGCGTTGAGCCGCAAAGTGGTCCTGCTTTACGGAACAAGTAAGTCTTAAGACGAAATTTGAAGGTGTTCAAAGACTCCGCTGAACGAATTTCCAATGGAAGAGCATTCCAGAGTCTTGGAGCAACGCGCGAGAAGGCTCTGTCTCCCATCGAATGGAGATGCGACCTGAGAACATGCAGCGAGCGAGTATTGGATGATCGTAGTTGTCGTGTTGAGGAGGGTGCCTGAAGGTCACAGATGTATGTCGGAGCTGCGTCTGAGAGACCCTTGTAAGTGAGCAGGAGGATCTTGAATTCAATCATGTATTTAACGGGTAACCAGTGGAGAGACATCAGTACTTGGGATATGTGATCACGGACGGGTGTGCCAGTGAGGACTCTGGCAGCCGCATTCTGCACACGTTGGAGACGATTGATCAGGTAGGCAGGGATGCCAGGAAGCAGTGCATTGCAATAATCTATTCGTGTGGAGATGAAGATGTGTATTAGCTTCTCAGCATCAGCAGGTGACAGGATGTTTCGCAGTCTGGCTATATTTCTGAGATCTTCTTCTTTGCGATTCTTCGAAGCGCGATGTTAAATTACAGTTTCCCATTTTCTTACACAGCCCTTTGCATTTTCATTGAACTCCGCAAGGTCTTTTGAGCTGTAGAGGTTCGGTAGTAGAGCACAGACAAGGCAGTGTTCCATAGTATGGTCTGCTTCTCCACATTCGCAGGTGGTTGGGCCGGTCTTGTAGCCCCATCTGACCAAAGCATCTTTTGATCGTCCCGTTCTAGTTCTCAGGCGGTTGAGTGTCTTCCACTGAATCCATGGTGCATCTGAGCCAGGAGGGAAGTCTTCAGCAGGTGGGATTCCCATGCCAGTTGCAGGAGGGTCACTCTCAAGCTTTTCCGTCCAGAGCTGGAGTCTGGTTTCCCCTCGAGATGTTGTTAGGGGCTGCACATGGCTGAGGAAGCTTTTTCTTGACTTCAGTCGTTGGGCCGGGGGTTGACGTCCATGAAGGAGGTGGCGTTCATCGCTAGTAGCGTTTGTCATCTCGACTCGACTGGCCACTTCCCGTCTGATATCAGCAGGGGCAATGCCAGCGAGGAGGCATCCCCTGACATGGTGCAAGAAGAATCGGCATTCCCTGACATGATGCCGACGTTGCACCGCACGTCCTTTCTGAAAAGGATGACAGATAGTATGTTGTGATTATTACACCTGCAGTATTAACTGAGGCAGCCTGCCGGATTTGTACTGCAAATGTCTGCAACAAGCAGTCGTGCACGTGTAATGACCTCGAATTGACCAGAAATTAGGGGGGCCGACTTTGAGTGTCCACCACACTGGGTGTCCACCGGAAGGGGTGCATCGTGGTGGGGGGAAAGTGTGACTAATACCGAAGGCGCCAAAAAGACGCGTCGCACGTGGAGTTAAAGGCAAAATGTGCATATGCAGGCAATGAGTCACTCACAGAGAGACGGGGGAGAGGGAGATTAAAGGGAGTCCTGCTGTGAATCCCATTGTGTAGGACGAGGTTGAGGTTAAAATGTGGATTGAAGACGTGAGTCACTCACAACAGGGGAGGCGTTACGTCAGAGTTTACGTCACAGCTGGTGTAAGCGCTTTAGAGCATATAAGGCTAAGGGACCAGAGAGACGGGGCAAGTCGCTTTGGGAGTGCTGATCTACTGCTGGTCTAGACAGAAACGGGCGTGCGCCGGGACAACGGGAATCCGAGCTGCGGAGGTCGCCGAACAACTGTGTACGAAACGCTGCCCTGTGAAATATTAAACTTCGAGTTGCTGGGAAGACTGCACGCTCCGGACTTCGTCTGTAAGGATGCCTCTGATGCGGAGCACCACACGGGAAGAGGGGAGCAGCGAACCCTCCCCCAAGTACGACGTCCCCGAGGACGATGGGGCAACGCGGACAACCCACGTGGTTGTGGGAGAGGGACCTGAAAGGGTTCCTCACACACGCAGTGCGACGGTTGGACCATGTCAATAAATATAAGCAGGTCTTCCTAAAATTTCAAATAATACGTGATAAATACGTAATAATAAATCAAAGGAAAAAAATGCCTTATCGGAGACCTCACGGCGCTGTACTACATAAAGCGAAAATAAAATCAAACGCCTGGGAATCCCCCAGGAAGAGCTGGAATCTGTTGCTGAGGAAAGGGATGTCTGGTCCACTCTCCTCGGACTGCTGCCACCGCGAGCCTCACCAGGACAAGCGGTTTAGAAAATGATGGATAGAAGTTAAAAAGTTAGGAATTAACCCAATTATTGACCATTTTGTATGGAAATGAATTAAGTAATAACTAAATAATGACAACTGCTGTCCTGTGCTCACGGCTGCCGCAGGCATCCTCATGTGGGAAGTGTTCTCGGAGGGGATGCTTCCGTACGAGCCGTGGAGCAACAGTGACGTTGTGGAGCAAGTGCAGGCCGGCTATCGACTCTACCGGCCCGAGCGCGCTACCCAGCCAGTGCACCACATCATGCACACCTGCTGGCACGAGGTATGCAACGCCGCGCTCCTGTACCCTCGCCGATGACGTCGTCTCCTCACGACGATGTGCACTCCGGGTTTTGTGCCAAGCCCATCACCACCATCTTTTGTGTTTCCACGAGGAGATTCCTCCTGGCAAAGTGGCATAAGTTGAACCTGCTATTACTGCACAGATTCTGCAACTATAATGAAATAAACAACATCAAATAATCATTACCTTTGCTGTGGAGAATATAATTAACACAATAAATAAGCAATGTATATTTCACGTATCTGTCCCTCCTAAAAAAAAATCCCATCAGGCACAGGGTCTTCTGGGAGTGTGTAAGCTGAAGTTCGGCCCACCTGGTCTGGAGCCTTGATGCTCCTGCCGCCCTGTCAAGCACGACATCCCATGCAATGCGTTAAATTTCCTTTGAATAATGTACAAATATACGGCATTGTGTACGTGTGTCATATCCCAATTCCAATATTGCAATTAAGTTGAATTGAATAGAAAATCGGTTTTCTAAAAAAAATACCGCTGCATATCTGCAATCACGAATTGAGTCTACAGTGCAGACACTAATGCACTTCTGTGGGCTCTTACCCGTTTAAAATAATTAATTCTGAGATTCTGTTAATGTATCAAAAATATTGTATGCAATTTTGAATTGATTCATTTTTCACTCATCCATTTTCATGAATTGCATGTACATATCGATAAACAACGATCTTTAGTATCATAACGATATTGCAGACACACTAAACTGTGCCACCAATCTTTACTTAATTTAATCTATGGTTAAAACTCACACGCACATCTGCCACTGTTACAGTGAGAGTATATTTCATACAAAATGGTGGTGTGCACCATATCATGAAAACAGTTATGCAACTAACATTTAACTGACTGTGTATTATATCAGTGATAGATGCATAATGCGTGTACACGCATCATTACACATTTGCTGTGTGGCAATGGACAACATGGATTTCCTTGAAAATGAGATATTCTATATAAAATTATTTTCGAATGTGAAATATATCAATGAAAATTAAATTTGAATGTTTTTATATTCCAGAGACCAGAAGAACGCCCTTCATTTCAAAGTCTTTTGGAATCCATCCAGCACTAACTGCAGTGATAACGGGTTGTAATTTATCGCATTAAATCAGAAAATAAGGTTGAAATACAGCTAATGCATCATGGTGACGTCAGTGATTATGGCCATGATGTCATTATTTGTTATTTTATTAATTGGCCTAGAAATTACTTCAAAGGGTACTTGCGTATGCCTTTCTGTTGTATTTGCACAAAAGTTAACAAGTGCCGATGGGAATTTGAATATCTGCTCAATACAAGATGAAGCTACTCGTGGGTCCCGACATCGATACACACTTGTGTCTGCCCTAAGCATTACATCACGTTTAATGTTTGAAACATTTTATTTAGTTTACTGTAAATATCTTTGCATTCCGAAAGAACGAGATCGCGGATACAAGCAGCAGAAATTAGGTTTCTCCTCAGGGTTGCTGGGCTCACTCTCCGTGACAGGGTGAGACCCTCAGATTAGAGTCGCCGCTTCTTCGGATTGAGAGGAGCCAGTTGAGGTGGTTCGGGCATCTGGTAAGAATGTCCCCTGGAAGGCTCCCCCGGGAAGTCTACCAGGCACAGCCCACTGGGCGGAGACCTAGAGGCCGATCCAGGACACGCTGGAGGGATTATATCCTTCGGCTGGCCTGGGAACGCCTGGGAATCCCCCAGGAAGAGCTGGAATCTGTTGCTGAGGAAAAGGATGTCTGGTCCACTCTCCTTGGCCTGCTGCCACCGCGACCCCCACCAGGACAAGCGGTTTAGAAAATGGATGAATGGATCTTTGCATTCCACTGCTCTGTGAAAGTTACACTATATTTAATAAACTAAAAATTAAATACTCCAAAAATGTGCCTGTGTGTTGACCTGTTTTCTCTTCAGTTGGGACATTTGCCAGGTTAAAAAAGTGAAAGATACGCATTGCATGTACAAACGATTCATGCAGACTACTCAAGAGTTTTGTTTTCATCAGGACTCAGCAGTATAATAGTCAAATTGAATGGGTTCCCATATTGTAAAGGTTAATTCCTCTAAATTGATGACCGTTTAATCCAACAGCCACCGTGAACATGTATTTCTCCGAGAACTCTGGCTACATCCGACACGTAAAACATTTAAACATGTCTCCAACGTGTGGAGAATGCGGCTGCCAGAGTCCTCACTGGCACACCCATCCATGATCACATATCCCCAGTACTGATGTCTCTCCATTGGTTACCTGTTAAATACAGGATTAAATTCAAGATCCTCCTTCTCACTTACAAGGCTCTCTCTGATGCAGCTCTGACATACTTCCGTGACCTTCTTCAGGCACCCTCCTCAACACGACAACTACGATCCTCCAATACACGCTTGCTGTATGTTCCCAGGTCGCACCTCCATTCGATGGGTGACAGAGCCTTCTCGCGCGTTGCTCCAAGACTCTGGAATGCGCTTCCACTTGAAATTCGTTCAGCGGAGTCCTTGAACATCTTCAAATCTTGCCTTAAGACGTACTTGTTCCGTAAAGCCTTCAAGCCGTCCTGTTAGGATTTCTGATGCGGCTCAATGCTGTCGTGCCAGGATGTTGGCTCTCTTCCTACTTGCGCCTTCATAGGAACATTTATTCCTTCTTCTGGCTTGATTGTTGAGCGGGTCAGTGGTGCCGGGAGAAATGTTGGCTGTCTCTCTCTTTTCTGATCTGCGTCTGCTCGGGGACATCTGTTCCCCCCTTGCTTGTTGTAGAATTATTATTATTTTCCTGTTGTTTTTGTGTCCTATGTCTTATAATTTATCGCTGTTGCTTGACTCTCAGTTATTCTGTCTCCCCGTTGTTGACTTTCCGTTCTCTCCACAGCTCGGATTATGAAAAAAAAAAACAAAAAAAATTGTTGCTGATTTTCCGTTCTGTCATTGCTGACATGTCGTTCTCTCCGCAGCTCTGTGCAGCACTTTGTGACCCTTGGGTGAAAAGCGTTCTATAAATGCTATTATTATTATTATGTGTGGCCTTTCCTGATAATTCATTGGATTTCTTTGCGGCATTGCTCCTATCAGAAAACCAAGGAGCAGTATTTTTTTGAAAGTGTTTTACATGAGAAACCCTATGTTAGAATATGGCTATAAACGTTACCCTTGAGACCATGTTCTGTGCTTGACAGCTGCTTCGGATTAAAACCAATACAGTCTGTAGTGCTGCTTCTGTGTACTGTTATGAGCATTAACCAAGCTCTGTAGGCAAATCAAGCAGCTTCATATTTGGCATATTTATCCATTTAGCATTGTAACATACAAAACCACTAACCGTAATGTGAGACATGTTAGACGTCGAAATACTGGTTGACAGATATGATTTATTAAAATTACACATTCCCTCAAAAGGATGTCACTTTTATATTACAATCAACTTTCCCAACATACAATAAAAAAATCTGTTACCTCAAACCCATTTGGTCCAAAATGTTAAATGAGTCCTCAACCTTAGTCCTAAATAAAAGAAACACTGAATCATACACCGGTCTGCCGTATTGTTCAGCCATTACATGGGCAATTTCAACTAATAAAACAATCAAACTCTTCTTCAAATTACCATCGTCACCAAGCAAACAATAATACAGCAAACACTTCAACCAACGGTAAAACATTGAGTTTTGATACCGAAACCAAACTATTCCACTGCTCTACGAGCAACCTCTGTGCACCAAGTCCCCAGCTGCCGAACAGAGACCAGGAGACCTGATGAATACATACAGGCAATACGTTTCATTGTTTCAATTGCATGGAACACTTTACGTGCAACTCTTGGATGAATAAATCCAAAGCACTCTTGCTTTAAGGCTCAAATGTAAATAATACAAAACATGTTTTTAAAAAACAACAAAGCCTGCAATTTTGACTTTAACAGAAAGTTAAGTGTACAATACAAGAAACACTTTATGTGCATGAAAATGTTATGTGTGCTCATGTAAGCTGTGCAACGCCATACTACACATTTGCAACACCAAGTTTACCTTGAAAATCTGAGACTAACATTTTGCAAGTCAATGTTTTTTTTTCAACATATTTGTGTATTATCCTTACGTAGTGCAGTAATGTATGAATTATGAAGCAGGTTTCATGTTGATATCCTACTACGGACTGAGGAGACACGCGTTAGTGTGGAACCCACAAGTGAAATAAGAGGCCTGTCTGCTGTCCGTTAATGGTCCAACCATACAAACCACGATACGGCTCTCTTCAGCAGTGCAGGAGAGGGCTTGAGCCCTGCCAAATAGGCCTACTCATGGATTTGACTGAATTACACACCAAACCAAATGTTAACATGGTCCTGTATTTAAGCCATTGGTGACCAGAATGAAACTAAAACTTGCTGCAAATGAGGACCTATTGCGTACCACTCGATGTTTAGCTTTAAACGGCAGTGCTGAGTCATTGCTTTGACGTGGAGATCACATCCCCTTGAGCTACCCCGCATCCATGTGCTGCAGCTTTTCCAATGTGCAACCGTGCATGCCTCAACTGCTGGCCTAAGTTGCTGCTAGATTTCTGTGGGTTATGTCTATTGCTCCAAGAAAATAACACACGGACTTCACATACAACCATCACTCAGTTCATTTATTGCGCAGACAACGCTTCTCTTCGAATAATGTGGGTCTGCGATGGTGGCCACAAGTTCACGCTGTCACTGACAACAACAACTGCATTGAGTTTCTGCAATGTTGCCAGAGAGGTGTGGCATTGCCAGGGACACATGTGTCCTTGGATTGCCATTAAAAGCCGGCACCTCCATGGTATTTATTCACTGGCCGCTCAGATGTCGAGCACACTCCCATTGCGACGGCCTGACGAGAACGAGCGCGCTGAAGAAACGTGATGCTCCGCAGCGTCGCCATTCAGCAGATTCTGTCGGTCGCTTGCGCTGCCGTTTGTTATCGGAGAGGCCCGATCAAAACGGCGCATGAACGTCGGCAGTGAGCTGAGCGTCAGGTTGATGTCCTTGAATGCATGCAGTAGAAAGATGCCCAGGATGATGGTGAGGAAGCCGCTGATAGTTCCAATGATGTCTGCTGCTGACATGTGGTACCACTCTGCGACAGGACGAAGCAGCACACAGCCATTATAGAATACACATGTTTATAATCAAGCAAAAACCCACATTTAAATTAGTGGAAATATAGATATCTGTGCACTCGCGATGGGACCAGATTGTTTAACCCACCAGCCTCTGTGCATGTGTATCAAGAGCACTCCTGCTATACAATATTAAACCCTCTGTCATTTGCAAAAAATAATAACTTTTAAGCAAGTCGGCCAAACCAACTCACTACACTTGAGAACTGTTGCGCTTGCCCAGTTTCAACACATACCTATTAAAAAATATTTCAGGATTGCATTTCATTTGGTCATTCCCAGACCTGGAAGATGACTTTACATACAGATAATTATTTATGTAAAACACATTCAACAAGTTGTGGATAGACATAGCTTAACTTCCAGAGAATCCACACCCAACACCCACCGCTGACCATCAACGGTACTGCTGTGTAACGGGTGAACAGTCCAGGAGAGGTCCTCGGTGTGCACATCACCGAGGACCTATCCTGGACAAATAACACCGCATCACTGGCCAAGAAAACCCAGCAGCGTCTTTACTTCCTCCGGAAGCTAAAGAGAGCAAGAGCCCCGGCACCCATCATGTGCGCCTTCTACCGAGGCATCATTGAGAGCGTTCTGACTGGCTGCATCACTGTGTGGTTTGGGAGCTGCACTGCCTCCAACCGCAAGACCCTGCAGCGCATAGTGAACGTGGCTGTTAAGACCATTGGTGCCTCACTCCCCTCCCTTCTGGACATTTACAACACCCGCCTAGCCCGCAAAGCAACCAGCATTGCGAGCGACCCCTATCATCCCTCAAACAGCCTCTTCAATCTTCTGCCATCTGGAAGAAGATACCGGAGCCTCGAAGCCCGCTCCACCAGACTGTGTAACAGCTTTATACATCAGGCTGTCAGGATGCTGAACTCTGTCCCCTCAGCCTCCAAAAAGTTTGGACTGTAACTTACCCATCCCACTCACTACACGTCCATCAGCACCAGCCATAACAACTTTATTTATACAAGCATAGAAGTGCACAAACACACCTACACTCCGCATTAGCCACTTGTCCAGAACACTACAAAAAACTGCTGCGAACTACTTGTCTTGGAGATGGCACTATATTAGGGAACAAGGTAGAAGCGTTCGCGTCGCGATCCCTGTCAAGTATTACCTGCAAATTCTACCAAACACTCCGAAGCCGAGCTCAACAGATGCCAGAAGCCCCTCAGTCTGGAGCAAGAAGAGAGGCCAATGCCCGTCCGCCTTTAAGGCCAGCACTGACTATTATATCTCTAAATGTGGAAGGGCTGTCTGCAACTAAAGAAGAACTTGTTGTAATGGGAAACTGTCATATAACCATCACGCTTCGAAGAACCGAATCGAATTCGAAGTTCTATTTGCACTATATTTGTTATAATTATAGTTTTTGTCCTAGATCTGTGCCTTATTATTGTCCCCCCCGACGCCCAGCTTAGCTTAACTAGTAAATATTAACATTGTTAGTATTTTTTTTAGTATTATGTTTTTATCCTAGTATATTTAAACCCTTATTGTTGTGTGTAGGGTCCTTGTATATGCCAACACCGGGGTGTGAGAAAAACGCACTTCGATCCTCTATATGTCCTGTACACATAGCAGAATTGACAATAAAAGTGGAATGAATGAAACTTACTTCAATAAAAAAATATTCAATGTCAACTTCAGGCTGCTTCTTCACGTGACATTTAGCTCAACTTTCATGTGTATGCCAAAAACAACACTGTAATGCGCTAGTAATAATGAAAGAAACGCTTTGTGACCTTTGAAGCAGATACAAGAGGTGCAAATAAACAAGTTAAGGTCCACTGGGTTCACGTCACCTTTAAATAGAATGGCGGAGCACACCATGACTGACGTGGTGAAGAACACGTAGTAGATCGGTGTCACGATGGAGGTGTTGAAGATGTCAAGTGCCTTGTTGAGGTAATTGATCTGCGTCGCCACGCAAGCCACCAGGCTCAAGAGCAGGATCCATGTCAGCGGCTCCTTGAACATGGGCCGCCCACCTATGGCCTCTTTGATGGCAATCCCCAGGCCTTTGACGGAGGAGACGGAGAGCGCGCCGATCACCGAGCAGATCGAGATGTAGACCAGCACGTTGGTCTGGCCATGCTTTGGGGCCACGGCGAACACAAGCACCAGGGAGGAGATGACGACGATCGTGGCAAACACGATAAAGCCTGCAGCGGACACGCGCAGCAACCAGAGCCGGTGGCATATGCATTGTCATCCAGCGATCTGCAGATGTGGTAGGCACATATGTAAAAGGCACTGTGTAACTGTACTACGATCGTTTGTCAGACTTCGCTGATGTTCAGTGATCTATATCCGCCATTCTCAACCAGTGGGCCGCGACCCATCAGTGGGCCGCGAGCGCGACCTCGTGGTCCGTGGAGACCAGACCAAAGTGGGCCAAGTGGCCCTGAGGTGCAAAAGATTGAGAACCCCTGATCTATATATGATGCGGCAGTTGGGGTGTCATTCCAGATTATTTCAGTGTTCCTACTGGCTGGTCGTGGCACATTACAACTCTGCATAGGATATTGCCAATCAGCAGTATACTGTTCTCTCAGCTCGGAGCTGATCGCATAATCGCCATCTAGAGGTGCTTGTGAGAAACAAACCTGACCTAGGCGGCGAGAGGCCACCATAAAGGTCAGTGTTAATAATAGTTTAGGTACAAAATTGTCACAACTTGCGCAGGTCACATATTTGACTCCGATGTTCTTACGGTAGCCAGGAAATAGTCGCTGTGCACACGGTTTATGATACAGCAGAGTGGAGGCGAGGGTTGGTGGATAATAATAAAAATAATAATTTACTTTTATAACCTGCGCATTTTCTCTGGGCGCGTTGCACCCGTTGATTCGGAGGCGCGGAGCCCTGCTCAGAGTCGGTTTGTTGTGAGTTGGTGAAGAGGTGACTTTTTAAGAGATTTATTAAGACTGTGGGGGACTGTCTTTGACGTAATAGATGTGGCAGGCTGTTCCAGGTTGTGGGTGCCACGACCGAGAATCGTCGTCTCGCGAAGGTTGTACGTGAGAGCGGTGTATGGAGTAGGTGCTGTGCTGAGCTGTGGAGAGTACGGGATAGTGTTGATGCGAGTGGCCGGAGTAGTGATGCGAGGTATTTAGGGTGTCCTCTATGGATAGCGCGGTGGCATATTATTGCAGTTTTGAAAGTGATGCGTTTGTGGATGGGTAGCCAGTGTAGTCTCCATGCATTTTGTGGTTTGTTGGTCGCACGCTTTGATGTTGAGGTCTGCACGTGCTAGGTTGTTCTGAAGACGTTGCAGTTTGGTGCTCTGTTGTTTCGTGATTCCTGTGAGTATTGCCAGAAGGCAGTACAGCAAGTGGACGATCGACATTTGCATCCACACGAGGACAGTGTCGCTCCCTCGTATGTGTGAGTTTTCTCTCGGTGCTTCAGTTTCATCCCACTTTAACAAACACTCATTGGCTGAACACATCTTAAAAAGAGTTCTATGACTTAGTGTGGATTTCTTGGGTACATAAGTCTTCTTCTTCTTTGCGATTCTTCGAAGCACGATGGTCAGCCTCTGGACATCGTTGTCTTTCAGCTCGGCCTCGAAGTGTTTGGTAGAATTCGCAGGCAATACCAAGTATTACCTGACAGGGATCGCGACGTGAACGCTTCTACCTTGACCCCCAGGTCAAGGTAGTAAAATGTATATATTAAGCTATTAAAAATAAATGATAACAAATAACCACACTTAATCTAAGTTGAAGTCGTATAAGCATTAATAAACGCAATAATACAATTTAAATGAATCTATCAGGCCGCCACCCTTGTTAATATGACGGGTGTATGATATACGTGCCATCTACTTGGCAGTGAAATGTAATGACTCTCGGTCTTCATTTACGGCAGAGTAGGGCATTGCGTGCCGGATATTATGGTCCAAATTGGAAAAGTTACACTGCAACATTACTTTATTGGGAAATGGAAATCATTGTCCTCTACTAATAATAATATAATTTGATATAGCGCCTTTCACCCAAGGGTCACAAAGCTCTGCACAAGAGCCGCGAAGAGGACGGTATGTCAACAACAAAAGAAAAAAACCAATAAAACCAAAGCAACAAAAAATAAATGATTAAGGCTGCTTCGAATATACCGAAAGGTCGTGAAACTGGCAATCTTAAGAGCGGCAAAAATCTGCCAGCGTCCCCTAAGATAGCCGTCACTTCCTTAAAGACAAACACGGAGGGAGACAGGGAGGGAGAGTGAGCGACAGGGAGAGACATAGTGACACAGAGACAGGAAGACAGAAAGACAGACACGAGGGGGAAACAACGCCAATCCAAATTAAACAATCAACATTGAAACACAAGAACACACACATAGACACTCGCAACAGCAAATAACAAAAACGCAGCCATCCACAACAACAAAAACACAAGTTGGGAGACAGATAGACACTGGATCGGAGCGGGGGTGCGTAGAGCGTGTGTGGATTGGCGGAGGATTGCGGCGAGGGAAACAAAGCAGGATGCTCTTAAAACGAGTTGAGAATGAGGCTTTTTGAGGCAAGAATTTATAATATATATAATGCAGCAAGTATTTTTATTACGTCTATGTGTAAATATGTAAGTATCACTTAAATTGTACATGTGCTTTGATGTTGTAGGTTGCCCTGGACAAGGGTGTATGTTCAATTATTAATTATGTATTATTAATACATAATTGTATTATTGATACATAAGTGTAATGTCATATTTCGGCTTTATTTTCCCACTTATGAATTACTCTTCTGAAACTTTAGAGAGCCAGCAATATTTCCAAAAGGACTAAATGAAGAAATCCAGGTCAAAGCAGTCACGCCAGGGAAAAACGTCAGCAACAAGAGACGTTAGAAGGACGTGTTGCACGCTTATAACAAGATTGCACGTTGGAAGGGCACTCTGCTAGTAATAATAATATTCTATGACAAAGCTTCTGCTTGTTTGCAGTGGTTTAAATCCATTCACGCATTGTCAGAAACTGCTTAATCCTGTACAGGGTCGTGGTGAGCCGGAGCCCATCCCGGCAGACACAGGGCGCCAGGCAGGACTATACCCAGGATGGGACGCCAGTACATCACAGGGCAGTGGTTTAAATGTGCCGGTAAATGCTGATACACCACATCGGCACTTCTTAGCACACCAAACATATAGAGTGATATTTCTGCAGAGTAAGGATGAGCTAAAGAATGACAGCTATCATACCGGTTTTCCTACAGTTCCACTTTGATCGCTGCTTGTACGTAAAGTCATGAATGCGATAGCTGTGTCACTAATACCAGCCACTGCCAGGGAATCCAAAACTGTGAGGTTTGCGTCGGTGTCAACCATAGCAAAGGCTGCACTTACCTGGGTCCTGCAGCTTCACAGCCATCACCTCCAGTGACTCCACCTCTTCTTCCTGTGGGGCATGGATCACCATGACGGTGGAGCCCAGCAGACACAGCATGCAGCCCAGCTTTCCATGTAGGTTCAGCTTCTCATTCAGGTAGTACGATGATAGCACTGCACTGTGGGGACACCGAGGCATGCAGCGATGCGCTTTAAACACAACAACTACTGCAATGACACAGAACCAGCAGGGAACATCAGCACTGTGATCTACTATGGACGAAGCTACCAAACATCCCGAGTGGCTCTGGTTCCGAACAGAAAATGGGAAGGTGTTGTAGGTATAATATAGGAAAGGAGACTGCAACAGGTGGGACACTTTTGCACAATGCAGGTCACGTCACTGATCGCAGATGCCACCTAGAGGTTGGTGACCAAAAGGAAGACATACAGCCAGATTGTGGGATACTTGAAGGTCAAGTGTTGACTTTGTAACAAGTTCAGAAGTCTTGCAGAGGTGAGGATTGGTGATATAATAGGCCCTGGTCATGATTATATTTTAATAATAATTTAAATATTTTTTTTATAATAATTAAAACATTATAATGTCCACATATTCATTGGGGGTCAAGGTAGAACACGTCGCGATCCCTGTCAGGTAATACTTGGTATTGCCTGCGAATTCTACCAAACACTTCGAGGCCGAGCTGAAAGACAACGATGTCCAGAGGCTGACCATCGTGCTTCGAAGAATCGCAAAGAAGAAGACATATTCATTCAATGTCGAAGGTATTCATTCGACGAGAGAACGACTCAGAGGCGCGAGGAAAGCGCAGAGGTGGAGTAGGCAGCCAGGCGGTTTGCTGGCGCCAACATATTGCCACACACTGCTTCCTATACATTATGATGTTATCGGCCAACTAATTAATGAGTGTTTTTTTTTTCAGTTGTGGGAGGGAACCGAAGAACTCGGAGGAAACCCACGCAGAACAGGGGCAGAACAAACAAACGCCACACATAAAGGTGCCCGAGGCGGGAATCGGACCGCCTCGGGCAAGAACATTATTTCTGTGAGGCGCAGATGCACCACCCTGCCACCCATTTTGACTTTGCGATGACGCAAATGCTCTGAGACGATTGTGCTCAACGATAAGCATGGGCTCTGCAGTGTGGCTGCTCTGTTTTACCAAGTGCACACCCACCTGACAAGGACGCTCAGAGCACCCAGTGGCGTGACGAGCGTCGCCGGTGCAAACGCATATGCAGCAAAATTAGCGCCCTCGCCAGCTCCCACTGCACAATGACACAACAGCCACATTCACAAGCAGCGTGGCAGTGAAGAGATACGTTCCGAGTGTTAGTAAGTGTCAGTGCGAGTTATTGCATTGGGATTTGTTTAATGGACATGCTGCCTGACCTTTCTATAAATGTAAATAAGAAAAGATATAATTGAGAATTTACTTACCCATCCTGGAAAGCCACACTATGCCCAAATACTCTTTTTCAGGTTGCCAACATTTGATCGTTATTTTAAAAAGTTTCCAGAATTGCTCTCAAGAGCTGCTTTTCGGGATAGCCCGTATCAAGTGTTCCTCCTCCCTCCTTCGCGACATATTGCCTGATGATGCAATATGTTGGAGGAGGAACGCTCAACACAGCTATCCTAAGAGTGCAGCTCTTCAGAGCAATTCTCATACATCGGGCAGTGAAACCTCCATCACATTCTCAGCCAATAGCTAGTGTTATATAAGCAAGAGGAAACTGGAGCACGCAGAGAAAACCCACACGAGCAAGGGGGCAAAGCTCTATCCCAGTAAAGATGGAAATGTATGGCGATTGGTCCACTAGGTGTACTGTCTTCTTCTGGCAAGCCAGGGTATGGCACCTCCCCAACGCACACGGGAAGAGTTTCACATTTGTGCAATCCACCAACCCTTGCGTGAACAGTGCTGGATTAGAGGTGTGCATAGCCATTACTGTCAGGCTGATTGAGCATGGACCACAATAAAAAACTCCAAAGGAGTTTAAAATATATGCTTTATATATTAATACACAAAGCACATTTACATGTTCTTCATTGCATTGAGTTTCATGTGTGGGATATTCAAGGACCACTTACTGGAGAGAAGTCCGGCCCACCAAAGCCACTCCTTGAGGTAGGCATGCCCACCCTGCCCTGAAAAAACAACGCAAAAACATTTATACAGTCAATTTTAACAAGAAGGCTTTTATACATTTATACATGATCGATTAAAACTTAAGTTTTTGATTTAATGTATTACATCTAAAACATTTATACTTTCACCATTAACAATCCCAGCTCACACTATAGAGGAGCACTTAAGTGTGAATGCACCTCAGCATGTACTGCAGAGCACAGCGAACACAACACGACGGAACCAACAGGAACGATGGCAAATTGTAAAAATGCAAAAAGCAACCTAACAGCAAAGGAAGGCCCTGGCAACCGACAGCAGCACAATATAGCCACTGAGAGCAGTGTCTTGGACAGTCACAGGATTGGTGTCAATGTTCACAGATAGTAACAATAATAATAGGTCGTCACGGTTGGTCAAAGGGCTCGTATGGGGGTCAAGGTAGAAGCGTTCACGTCGCGATCCCTGTCAGGTAATACTTGGTATTACCTGCGAATTCTACCAAACACTTCGAGGCCGAGCTGAAAGACAACGTTGTCCAGAGGCTGACCATCGTGCTTCGAAGAATCGCAAAGAAGAAGAAAGGGCTCGTATTGGCAGTCATGGGTAGTGACGAGTGGTCCTGGCACAGGCTGCCGTTTGTCATCACAGGGAGGCTGAGGTTTGTTGTCAGAGCCGGTGTTGATTGTCCCGGGTAGTCAGGAGTGCTCAGGGGCCTGGTATGGTTAGCCCAGGGGTAGGCAACCATTACTATAAAGGAGCCATTTTGGCCCCTCTCCCACAAAATAAAATTCATCTGGCGCCGCAAAACCTATTTTACCCTTAAAATGAAGATAACACAGTGTATAACGTTTATATATAGTAACTATATATACAGAGGGATGGGAATTTATTCAAAAGCTTATTTCTAGTATGTATCTATTATTTTTCGTTTTTATTCTTTATTGACCAATGAGAGGCAGAGTAGGGCGGGTCGTGCCCGCGAAAAGCGGGCACGAGGGCTTTGGCCTCGGGCACGAATAGCAGGACCCAAGGCCCGCTGGACTTCGCGCCTTATATGTCGTGGATTGCTGTCTGTAGTCGTCATTACTGCTATTTGCACCAATATGCTTTTTTTAACCTTTATTTAACCAGATAAAATCAGTTTAGTTTTGTAGAGTTGACAAAATATTAAACACTTTTTTTATTTCAGTGTCACAGTATCACCTTGATCTCCAAAATAAAAGGTGTTCCCTTTGAAAGAAATTTTTTAAATAAATTCAAATATCCGTTATTTATTTCCATATTATTGGGGGCGACAGCTTCTTCTTCTTTGCGATTCTTCGAAGCACGATGGTTAGCTTCTGGACATCGTTGTCTTTCAGCTCGGCTTCGAAGTGTTTGGTAGAATTTGCAAGTAATACCAAGTATTACTTGACAGGGATCGCGACGTGAACGCTTCTACCTTGACCCCCGGCGGCATAGCTCAGTCCCTACCAACTGGCGGCATAGCTCAGTCGTAGGGACTTGGCTTCGTAACTGGAGGGTCGCCGGTTCGAGTCCCTACCCGACTATGAGTATTTGCTGCTCTCCAGGGCTCGCTTGAAAAATAGATGGAAATCTCGATGCTCACTGCCTGGTTAAATAAAGGATAAATACAAATTATATATTTTTTTCAAAGCTGCAGGGAGCCACTGCAAAGGGGCTAAAGAGCCGCATGCGGCTCCGGAGCCGCGGGTTGCCGACCCCTGGGTTAGCCACATGGCTTGTGTGGGGCCTGGAGGCTGGTGCCATGGCTGAGGATTTACCTGCCCGCGTTGACCCTGTTTTCGCCAGTTTCAGAAGGCCCTTCTTCTTGAGGATGTAGCTGCCCCCGATGAAGAGGCTGGAGGTGATGGCCAGGCCTAAGCCTACGTAGAAACCATACTTGTCCTTGCCTCCTTCCATGCTGCCGCCCCTGAGTGCCCGATGCGCACTGTTACCCCCTCGGCCTTGTCACTGGCTCATGTGGGTTCCTGGCTGCACAGGGTCATGCAATCATGATTTCATTTAGTTAGCACCTCACCAGCAGAGTGGGCATAGTCTAGAACCCTCGTGTTCTCGAGAGGTGGCGTAAATACGCAACGCACGGTGGCACATACGTTTTAAGGGAAAGGTCTCACCAACAACACTGTTACTCAGTCATGTTATTACAATAATAATAGCATTTATATAGCGCCTTTCACCCGAGGGTCACAAAGCGCTGCACAAAGCTGCGGAGAGAACGACATGTCAACAACGACAGAGCACGGAAAATCAGCAACAATTTGTTTAGGGTTTTTTTTTTTATAATCCGAGCTGTGGAGAGAACGGCATAACAACAACGGGACACAAGAAAAAACAACAGGAAAACAATAACAGTAATTCTACAACAAGCAAGGAGGGAACAAATGTCCCCGAGCAGACGCAGATCGGAAGAGAGAGAGAGAGAGCCAACATCTCGGCACGGCACCAATAACCCGCTCCAACAATCCAAGCCAGAGACAGGAACGAATGCTCCCAAAAAGGCGCAGGTATGAAGAGAGCCAACAACCTGGCACGACAGCGCCGAGCCGCATCAGAAGTCCTGACAGGACGGTTAGAAGGCTTTACGGAACAAATAAGTCTTAAGACTAGATTTGAAGATGTT
>JAZEWU010000015.1:122669-145473 GCA_036362915.1 Geotria australis
CCGTGTGCTCTGGTGTCCGAGGCGTTCGTCTTACGTCCTAGAATGTGGTAAAGGACTCGACGGCCCATCTCGACAAGAGGGTACAACGGTCCTTTACAAAATAACGAAACTTTGTGCGATAGGAAATGTAATTACAAAGCAATAACATATTATATTCTAAGGTAATTTACTGAAATTAAGTAATAACATGAAACTGAATGCATATCCTGTACTTACTGATGTAGGTTTTCACGGATGGATTCATGATGTTTGCTTTTCAAAGCTGTTCTTTCGGGATGGCCGTCTCAATGAGCACTCTCCCTCCATCGCGACGTTTCGCCTCCTACGTTGGAGGTATCTTCACACTCAATGCCTTATGATGCCTCTAATGTGGGAGGCTGCCAAAAGAACAGCTTTGAAAATATACTGTATTGCAACAAGTTTGCTTCAGATTTTTGCGTTGGGTCACAAAAGCACTGTAGAGAAGGGTTTTATGAAACGTTTCTATATCCAAACTTTCTGCACCTCTGATGTTTTTTGGGAGATTGTTTCATGTCGTCAGAACCTGATTGTTATGTCTCACCTGGACGCTCATTTGGTGTTCCGTCCTGATCACATTGCTCAGCGTTCGTCGTGTTTTTGCTCAGGATGTGTTGTGTGCATTCTGGGCTGTCGTGTTTTCTGGGGCGCGTTTGTCATTGCCGCGTGCCATAGTTACGTCATCAGTGATGACATCATCGCCGTGCGCTCAGAGAGCAGAGGCTGCCATTTCGAGCACGCGGCTGTGTTGTTGTAACCCAGGATTAGCCAGCAGAATTTATTGCGTTTTCATCACACATTTTGCCCTTTAGTTATTTCATTATCTCACTCTCACACAGTTACAGCACACTCAGAGAGACATGTTGAGTTGTGTAACGTGGTGAATCGTGTGAAATGTGTCGTCCCTTTGGGTCTTTGCTCCCGGGCGACACTCATCGCGGCGATTTCCGTCGCATCGAGAGGCCTCGCGTCCGGATACAGTGAGAGGTCTGCACCTATCCCTATCAGGTAGTCCCGCAATGACTCATCTATCTCTGCATCGCTCATCTCTGGCGGCTGCAGGAGCCACCTATCACAGTGCCGGCGGGGCATTTTCACACAGATGCAGTTCAAGGCAAAGTCCTTCCAAGCACTTTGTATTTATTTCAAACGAGCCGTTTCTCTGTCATCTAGCAGTGGAACGCTGCGCGGCACTCTCCACACTGCTTTACAGGACTCAACAAGTTTTCACTACAGCTATTTCACCGCCATCTAGCAGTGGAGCTCGTGCTCTGCAACTGCTTTACAGGAGACCCGTTCAGCCCCCACCCATCAAGGCAACTCCCAATACGGACCTCCTCAAGCTCTCTCCTCTCAGCTTATATGTCCCCGGCTTTCTCCCATGACCTCACCCCCTTCCCACCCGGGTTTTCCCGGGTACCTGGGCGTCATTTGCACATGAGTCTTGTTAGATTACTTATTTGCTCACGCGTCTGTTCGTTCGGGTTCAGACTCTCGGGCGCCCTGCTCTTTGTCCATCACTGTGCAGATTCCACCAAACGTTTGGTTTAGGGTGTTTAATTAACATCGGCCCTCTGTCGGCGATCTCATCTCTGCACGTTATCTGGCATCCCTCAATGCACGGGTAATGGGCGGAGGGGATTACCTCAATGCCAGCTCGCCGTGTCCACACGCGCGCTCCCAGCCCCGTGGTTGGGCATGGGCAGGGCATTACAGTGCATTACGGGGCATTACACATGTATCCAGGTGCACCTGGCCTGGTACAGCGCGTGCCTGCGCCGTTGTTCTCTGTTTCATGATGACCGCATTTCAGCACTCCCCCCTGACGATCGGTCTGTCCCCAGACCGTAATCACCATAATTCTTGTTACGCACGTCGGCAATTTGCCTGCTACGTGCAACAAATCTCTTGGCGATACCATTGCTCGCCGGGTATGGCCGTGATTTTTTTTTACCTCCTATTTCCTCGCTGCCCTCTGTTATTTGCACATTGTCGCGTTACTCCCGGGTATGCGTCATGGGGCATCGTTTCCCGCACCCTCTCTCGCCATTACACCGAAGGCACGACTTCACCGCAGCACGTACATATGCATATATTCTGCCTCGCTCCCGTGCGCAAGCTTTCGCTGCCAAAGCCCCTGTCTCACGTGGGTATCCGCATTGACATTATCATCGCAGCATTTCCATATTAGCATTGCTAACGATTGCAATATTCGCGCCACTAACAACTACATCACTTCTTCGCGCACGTCAACATCAACATTATTATCACAGCGTTATCAAACCTGCCTCGCTGACGAGTGCAAGATATTGCTGCCATCAACAACATTATCTCTGCATCCACATCAACCACATCATCGCAAATCACTGCAGGATCTATATTAGTATTGCTAATGAGTGCCACATTTAGCCGCCATCAACCACATTACCTCGGCATCAACATTAACCACATCATCGCAGCATTTCCGCGATACACTCAATATTGCAAGTCGTTCTGCACTGTTCTCCCTAACGAGGAATCAGTGTCCTAACATTAACCGTATCTTGTTTACATTTAAAACAACCTCTTATCATCATCAACAACAATCTCATCCTCTGTCTCGTTGAGTTTACAGAGAAGTTTCACATTGGCCACAGCACCTGTTTGTTTACTAGCGCATTCCAAAACAAAGACAAAGACCCCCCATGCAGCCTTAACAAACTGTAGGGTCAAGTGCCATTAGTGAGCACCTATGAAGGCCATAACGGCACACAAGAGCGTGGGTGGCCAACCCCACGCTCAGCCGCCTTTGTCTCCCTGGCGGCGGTGTCTACACACCGGTGCGGTGTGTAGACACCGGCACTGGCCATGACCGAGATGCGGACTCAAGCCGCTGTGCTTATTGCCCCGCGCGCTAACCACTGAGCTACCGCTCCCCATGTGCGCGCACCGCTGGCTTACACGTGGGTCCGACAACAAGAACAACAACCGTCCATCGACACTAAGTGGCGGTGACGTCACCACGTCGCCTGTGCCAGGCCATATGCACCTTGAGGCCTCGTGAAGTGTCGAAGGCTCGTCGACAGGAGGTCACAGGACAGACCCAGGTGTCATGGGCTGCCTGACTGAGATGACTGGCAGATACACCACCTGAGCTCCCTACTGTGACAACTTGCTGTGCTTTGGCCACTCGGCGCTCGGCTCGCTGTTGTGAGCGTTGCTCCTCCGCCCTTCATTGTTGCTGGAGGGCAACTGCCTCCAACTGCCCAGTAGCGTCCTTCACGAACCTCCTCCACAGAGGTCGATCTTGACACCGCCGGTACCAGTTTCCAGCAAGTCCACCCAGCTCCAGATCCTCCTGTGCCGCATCAGTCCATCTCTTCTCTAGCCCGTGCCGCGCCCGCTTAGACCCCTCTATCCGACCAAACAGCGTTGCTTGGGCATGTGATGGCTGGGCATGCGGGCTACATGGCCCAGCCACCTGAGCCTCGCCTGCCGAAGGAGCTCACAAATAGGACTCTGTCCACATCTTTCTAATATTTGTGAGCTCCTCACAAAATCCAGCCTGGTTAAACCCAGGATGGACCGTAGGCAGGTGAGCCGGAAAGTTTCCAAACCGGCGTAGATATTCTGCCAGGGGTGTCCACGTTTCGCTGGCATAGAGAAGAGATGGCATGACCATGGCTGATAAAACCCGGAGCTTCGTGCGGAGCGACAGGCCGGGCAGATTCCACACAGCGTTACACAGCCGATGGAATGATAAAGCCGCTCGACTGATTCGGAGCGAGACCTCCGCTGCTAATCTGGAGCCAGCCGTAAGCACACTGCCTAGGTATGGGAATTCCACTCTCTCCACAACTACCCCATCACTCATCGAGAGCTGGGATGGTCGAGTGTCCGGTGTTTTAAAATTTCCAGGCAGGTAGGTGCTTAGTCTTGGTGGGGCTGATGGTAAGGCCCGACCGCATTGTGGCACGCTCAAGGTTCAGCAGCAAATCCCCCAACTCCTCCTCAGAGTGAGCAGCAATTACCAAATCATCGGCATACATAACATGGTTGGCAAATAGAGAGCCATCCCTCGACCGTACCTGGGCATCGATCAGCCTCCCATTGTATCTGTACCAGATGGAGATTCCACCAGTACAGCCATGGAAAGCTTCTCGAACTACGTGGTCAAAAAATATGTTAAATAGTGTGGGAGCCAGAGGACATCCCTGTCGCACCCCAAGGTGAATAGGGAATGGCTCCGACTCCCGACCTCGTAGCTTTACCCGGACTCGCCCACACTCATGAAGGTCCTTAATGATGGTGAGCAAAGAGTCAGGGACTCCGAAAGCACGTAGAACAACCCACAGCCATTAGTGAGCACCTATGAAGGCCAGAATGGCACACAAGAGCGTGGGTGGCCAACCCCACGCTCGGCCGCCTTTGTCTCCCTGGCGGCGGTCTCTACACACCGCACCGGTGTGTAGACACCGGCACTGGCCATGACCGAGATGCGGACTCAAGCCGCTGTGCTTATTGCCCCGCGCGCTAACTACTGATGGTATCATAGGCCTTGACCAGGTCAATGAAGCAGAGATGCAGGTCCTGTTGGAATTCCCTGCACCTCTGCTGTAGCATCCGGACAGCGAAAATGGCATCTGTGCAGGACCGCCCTTGTCTGAAACGACATTGGGGTTCCGCAAGTCTCTCCTCAGCGTGCTTGGCAAGGCGATGTTGGATGATCCTTGCCAGGACCTTACCCGGCACACTGAGGAGGGAGATGCCCCTGTAGTATTTACAGTCAGTGCGGTCCCCTTTCTTGAAGAGGGGGACCACCAAGGCGTCCTTCCAATCTTGCAGAACCCGTCGTGTGGTCCAGACAGTTGTAATGATGTTATATAGGGCAGTCTCTACACAGACGCCACCCCCCCTCAGCATTTCGCTTGGGAGGTCATCTCTGCCCGGCGCTTTACCTGGTCGTAGGCTCTGGATTGCCCTACGCACCTCCTCTACAGATGGGACCTCTGCCAGCCACTCACAGGGAGTGGCTACTTCCTCAAATTCTTGGGGCACCACAGCCTCCGCAGGGTCGTCCCCATGTTGCCCCAAGATATTAACTGGGCTGACAGGGTTTCCCTCCCCCAGGACCTCACAGAAATGCTCTGCAAACCTGTGCATTTGTTCCTGGGGTCGGAGATCGGATCGCCATTCCTTGCTTTAAGGAAGGTGCTGGGTGCGGCATTGCAAGTCACTCCCCTGATGGTATTGAAGAGTGATCTGTGATTGCAGCCTGCTGAGGCAGGCTCCATCTCCTCAGCAGCCCGCGACCACCACTCGTCCTTGCAACGCCGCACACCTCTCCGAACCTCCGAGCGAAGGCTGCGGTAAGCCTCCTCATTCTCGGTCGTGGGGTGTTGAAGACGGTGGGAGTGGGCCTGCCGCTTTCTCTCAACGAGCTTGAACACCTCCTCCGTCAGCCAGGGTCTCTGGGGAGGCTTGGACCGCGTACCCAGTGCAGCCATTCCAGCTGCCTGGGCCACAGTCCTGAACCTGACCCATTTCCCCTCAGCATCGATAGAAGGGGGGGACGATGTCAGCCCCAGCTGACATGGTGAAATTCTCGCTTGCAGCCTTCATCAGGTAGCCGAGACCGGCCACTGTGGGTTTAAATGGGGTCCTACGTAAGACTCACTCAATCATCATAACACCCAGCACTAACAGTTCACTACACTCGTACAGCAAAACACATTTTGAGCACACACACCTCAACGCACAATCATTTACTCACACACAACAAGCAGAACTCACACAATCATCACAACATCCAGCAATAACAGCTCACCACACTCGTACAGCAAAACACATTTTGAGCACCCACACTGACATGACACATGCACACACACCTCAACGCGCAATCATTTACTCACACACAACAAGCAGAACTCACACAATCATCATAACACCCAGTAATAACAGCTCACCACAGGGGGTCAAGGTAGAAGCATTAACGTCGCGATCCCTGTCAGGAAATACTTGGTATTGCCTGCGAATTCTACCAAACACTTTGAGGCCGAGCTAAAAGACAACGATGTCCAGAGGCTGACCATCGTGCTTCGAAGAATCGCAAAGAAGAAGAGGAAGCTCACCACACACGTACAGCGAAACACATTTTGAGCACACACACAGACATGACACGCACACACACCTCAACGCAACATCATATAATCACACATTACCGGCGAAACTCACGCAATCATCTTGTCCATCATCCAACCACACAGACAGCCATCGCACATGTAAACACACACACACGCACGCACACACACTAAATACATACTTCTCCACCCCTACCCTTATTCCGGCGTATCGCCGTGGCATGGGGACGAGGGTGTCGGCCGAGTCGCGGCGCCCACATCACCGGACGTGTGGTCGTCTCCGTGTCCCGTACAGTCCTGACCGCCCGCAGGACGAGATGCAACCCACTACCGCTAGAGGTGGGTTGCCCGGCTCTCGCTGCCGCCCTCACGTCAGCGGCGGTTCTCTTGCTCACTTCAGCAGCGATGGCACGGCCAACCTCGTCAGAGTTGGCTGTAGCTCTCTCACCCTTCGTGCCACCGATCGCGTCCTTCACCGGCTCGCTCTCCACGAGGGTGGCCAGCTCTGCGACGCAGTGTGCCATGCTGCATGGGACCATCCCTTGTGCCTCACACTCGTGGGCCATGGGGCTGCGCTCTCCATCGCGATCTCCGCCAGCCCTTCGTCCCCGACCATCATCCTCCACTTGCGCGGTCTCTTGCCACCTCTCTCCTGCTCGCCGACACCATTGCCAGTGTCGCTGCTGCTGGTACGGCTTCTCGCACCAGCACTGTTTGTCGGCTTTTGTGTGCCCGGGCATCCACCAATGGGCTGGCCGCTTCCACCCCACATCACGCCCGACCCTTCCGATCAGCCTCTGTGGCCAGGGATCATGGCCATTTCCCGCCTTTGGCGTGTTGCTACTGTGTGGGCTCGGGGCAACCTCCTCCTGCCGCCACGTTCGCCGCCAACAGTGTCTTTGCAGATGGCCTTTCCTCCCGCACTCACAGCACATCACGGGCGGGTGTTGGTCACGTCTCCACGCCGGTGTTGTCGCTGCGGGTTCTTGCGGACTTGGCCTCGGGCGAGCATTGGTCTCCTTCATGCCGCTTTTCGTTTGCCGCAGCCTCTACTCTGGCGCTTGTGTAGTTAACGCCTGCAGCGAGCGGTTCACTTCGCGTAGAGCTTCCTGCATCGTCATGAGCTCCTTCGCAAGGGCACCCAACTGCTGCTCCTTGGGTTGCTCCAGGTCATTGAAGGATCTCGACCTCCTCAGCGTCTGGGCCCCCACTCGCTCTGCCTCGCTATGAGCTTTGCACAGAACGAGCTCCCGCTCTGCCAGCTTCCTGCGTTGGGTTTCCTCGGTCACCTTGTCCTTCCGCCGGCTCAGCTCGTCTTCCAGCAGGCCCTTCTGGTGCTCGGTTGTGCGCAGGAGCTCGCGCACGTTGTTGAGTTCCATCTCAACTGTGGCCTTCTGCTGTAGCGTGTCCTCCGTCAGAAACCGCTGCCGCTTAAGCTCCAACTCTGTGTTCCGCCCCCGACTCAGCGCCTCCTGCTCGGCGCGCGCGCACTTGGCCTCGCCTTGTTGCAGAGCCTTGATCTGCACGTTTTTCTGGGCGAGGGCGGCCAGGTGGGTGTTCTCCTCCGCATAGTTTCGTGCAGTCTGTCGAACTTCTGACACCAGTTGAAATGTGGCATCCCATTGGGTCGTTGCTCCCGGGCGACGCTCACTCATCGCGGCGATTTCCGCCGCATTGAGAGGCCTCACTTCCGGATACAGCGAGAGGTCTGCGCCTATCCCTATCAGGTAGTCCCGGAATGACTCATCTATCTCTGCATCACTCATCTCTGGCGGCTGCAGGAGCCACCTCCTATCACGGCACCGGCGGGGCATAGTCACACAGATGCAGTTTGAGGCAAAGTCCTTCCAAGCACTTTGTATTTTTTTATCACACGAGCTGCTTCGCCGTCAATCTTGCAGTGGAACGCTGTGCGGCGCCCTCCACACTGCTTTACAGGACTTGACACGTTTTCACTACAGCTATTTCGCCACCATCTAGCAGTGGAGCTCGTGCTCTGCAACTGCTTTACAGGAGACCCGTTCAGCCCCCACCCCTCAAGGCAACTCCCAAAAAGGACCTCCTCAAGCTCTCTCCTCTCGGCTTATATGTCCCCGGCTTTCTCCCATGACCTCACCCCCTTCCCACCCCGGTTTTTCTGGGTACCTGGGCGTCATTTGCACATGAGTCTTGTTAGATTACTTATTTGCTCACGCGTCTGTTCGGGTTCAGACTCCCGGGCGCCCTGCTCTTTGTCCATCACTGTGCAGATTCCACCCAATGTTTGGTTTAGGGTGTTTAATTAACATCGGCCCTCTGTCGGCGATCTCATCTCTGTACGTTGGGCGGAGGGGATTACCTCAATCAATGCCAGCTCGCCGTATCCACACGCGCGCTCCCAGCCCCGTGGTTGGGCATGGGCAGGGCATTACCGTGCATTATGGGGCATTACACATGTCTCCAGGTGCACCTGGCCTGTTTCATAATTACCGCAGAATTGTTCTCTGTTTCATAATTACCGCATTTCACGTGTATTAAACGGGGTTGAAGTTTTGAAATCTTGACTCTTCCTGCGTGAATGAGATGGGAGGTTCTTGGTTCGCAGCCTGGACAGCTTTGTGACGTACTGCTAGGCTGTATAGAACGTCCATCGATCCATTTTCAGAAACCGCTTAATCCTATACAGGGTCACGGTGAGCCGGAGCCTATCCCGGCAGACACAGGGCGCAAGGCAGGGGAACACCGATGATGGGACGCCAGTCCATCGCAGGGCGCCTGGGGAAATTTAGTCTTTGGACGGTGGGAGGAAACCGGAGTGCCCGGCGAAAACCCACGCGAACATGCAAACTCCACACAGAAAGGCACCCCGAGCCGAGATTCAAACCCGGGACCTTCTTGCTGTGAGGCGGCAGCGTGCCGCCCCCTTTATAGAACACTGATAGCTAAAATATCTCTCCTGTAAAGTCATTGATCACAAGCATGGAACTGCAGAGTAGCTCTGTGTACCAGGTCTATATCACTTGGCAGAAGCTTAACTGAGCATAGCATGTATGTGTAAATATATGCATACGGTCTACACATGTGGGTGCACGTGTGTGTTTGTCTTTGTCATGTGGACCTGCCAAAGCCTGTCAGTCAGGCAACCCCATAGCACCTAGGTTTGTATCGTCAGCTACTGCCAGTAAAGAGTAGTGGTGCAGTGATCAGCTCAATGTGCTGCGAACCCAGCAACCTGAGTTCAATTACCACTCACTGTCAACATCAGTGATGATTATGCTATTGGACGCTTTTTGCCGTTGTTACAAATAAAGTATAAAATACGAAGTTTTTACCCTTACCGGCAATAAGAACACAGCGTTAAGATGTTCAAACACCAGATGAACACCTTTTTACTAAGGCTCCAACGTGCAGGTAGCCACATATACTTGTGGCATAACCATGCAAAATTAATAAGTCGCAATGCATTGTCTTTAAAGCTTATTGGCCAACACACGACTTTCGTTTTAGCCTAGACTGTGTACAGCCGGTTTCCGCCACAAGGCAGACACTCACGACACGTTGGATGGAGCCTTTGCAAAAAGGTGTTCACTTGGTGTTTAAACATCTTAACACTGTGTTCTTATTGCCGGTAAGGGTAAAAACTTCGTATTTTATACTTTATCAGTGATGATTATTTGACACGGTCTTGGTGCTCACTCAAATAAGTACCTAGTGCAGTGTGTAAACATCAGCAATGGGGAGACAAAGACGACAGGGCGTAGTGCTGGCCATCAGCCTCCTTGTGTAACATGCCGGCCTTCATAGTGCTCGCGAACAGCACTTGTCTCGATAGTGTGTTAAGGCTATATTGAGAATCGTCGTCTGTATTTTTTTTACAACTATCATCCCTCACCTGCTCATGCCAAAGTCGGACACCTTCACTGTCCCCTGTGCGTTCATCAAGCAGTTTCGAGCGGCCTGGGACACAAGGCAAAACAGGAACACACACACGGGCTTTGAACTGATACACAGCATCCCTTGGGGTTTCCTTCAGTGCGCAAGTGACAGTGGAAACTGGGTACAATGATCATCGAGCTGACTTTGCCATATATAGAACGTGTTGAGGTGTGTTTGACAAATACCCTTGTTTGTATATATCGTAGTGCAATAATCAACTTAAATCTCCTCTCACTTCCGTTAGTTAATAAACGTTCGATGTTTTTATCATCTGAGAAAACTTTTGTGGCTGGAAATTGTAGTGTCGATTATGTTCATGTGCTATTTTTGATATATTCTGCAACATTTGTCCTGGCTTTAATGTCTAATTAGTCGTTAGTACACAGATTTCTACTTGTTTCACTGTTGTACGTATTTTCACTTTATTGCCTTTGTCATGTTGGTGACCCAGGACATTGCTTGGAAATCAAACTATTGTGGTCTTGTTGAGATCTAACCCGGTTAAATAAAATGCAGTTAACCATCGGGACAGTTGCAAGTAATTGTTTGATTTGGTATTTGGGCTAAAATCCGAGCACCCAGTCTGCTGCTCTCACAAGTGATCAATCATAATAATAATAATAGCATTTATATAGCGCCTTTCACCCGAGGGTCACAAAGCGCTGCACAGAGCTGCGGAGAGAACGACATGTCAACAACGACAGAGCACGGAAAATCAGCAACAATTTTTTTGGGGTTTTTTTTTTACATAATCCGAGCTGTGGAGAGAACGGCATAACAACAACGGGGAGACAGAAAACTCAGAGTCAAGCGATAGCAACGAATTATAAGACAAAGGACGAAAGAAAAAACAACAGGAAAACAACAATAATAATAATTCTACAACAAGCAAGGAGGGAACAAATGTCCCCGAGCAGACACAGATCGGAAGAGAGAGAGAGAGCCAACATCTCGGCAAGGCACCGATAACCCACTCCAACAATCCAAGCCAGAGGAAGGAACGAATGCTCTCATGTCACCATCCATCCATTGTCATAAACCGCATGCATGTGAAACATTTTATATGGAGGGATAGCCCAAGTATTATCATCAAACAAGCATAATTCATTTGAAAACATACAGTACAAATTATAATTTAATACATTCAGGCCATTGGAAGAAAATCCACATTTCTCTGACAGGGACAGGCTCTCCATAGGACGACCACAGCAGCATTCCTCTTATCCGCAGTGATAGGAGCGATCAATATAACGGATCCTATTATCTGCCGGGTTATCTGCGATATTGTCTTATCTGCGAGTAAACATTCATGAGTCACCAGGCGAGTATTGGGATGAATCGGCCACGCAGCTCGTCTTATCCGCACACAATCTGTGGGTAATTACGGAAAGAACGAGACCGTGGCTAGAAGCGCAGAGACGCGGTTTTTCCGTATGGTTGTTGAACTCTCTCTCCGTGACTGGATGAGGAACCGGGAGAGGAATTGGGAAATGCGGGCGCCTCGAAGTCCCCCCGCTCCTCCTCTAGGTCGAGAGGAGCTGATTGTGGTGGTTCGGGCACCTGGTGATGACGCCCCCCGGGAGGCTTCTGTCGGGACTCTGGCGGGATCCTCTGGCGGGGCGGAGGCCTCGAGGCCGGCTCAGGACACGCTGGCGGGACTGTCTTTCTAGACTGTCGACTGGCCTGGGAAACCCCAGGGGAACCTGGAGTCCCCTGCTAGGGAGCGGGAGGTCGAGCCGCCCTCCTCATCTTGCTGCCGCCGCGACCCTCACCAGGAAAAGATACGGGTGAGCTGTTAGTGCTGCTGTGGGCGGGCAGAGATATGGGTGCTGCCTAGGGTGGGGAGCGTTGGCTGAACTGACCAGGTCCCTGTGCAAGAAGCTCTCTCTCTCCAGGTAGGCCATGGCCTCGCACACGTCCACGCACATCTGCAGCAGCTGCGTGGAGGAGTTGTGGCCGCGCCGCTCCCGCACGAAGCTCTCCAGGTTCCCCGCCTCCATGTACTCAGTGACGAGCAGGAAGGGCCTCTGGCGGCAGCTCACGCCGTAGAAGTGGACGAGCTTGGGGTGCCACAGCCTCCTGCCGGCTCAGAGACGAGGCCATATCACGACCAACGCACGGACAACGCTTTAACCAAGCGATGGTCACTGGTTATCAGTACCCAACTCTGCAGTGGAGCATTTGAAGTCAATCGCCTTCCGTTCTGTATCTGTATTAGTAGATGTTGAGTAACTGAGCACCATTTCATAATCAGAAACATATAATTGAGTAAACTCATTTGTAGTAAAAGTAACAAACCATCATTGTCAGAAACCGCTTAATCCTGTATTGAAGTGTACAGGGTTGCGGTGAGCCGGAGCCTATCCCGGCAGCCACAGGGCCCAAGGCAGGGCTATACCCAGGATTGGACGCCAATCCATGACAGGGCATTCTGGCAATTCAGCCAGCAGGTCAATTAACCTATGCAGTAACATGTCTTTGGACTGTGGGAGGAAACCGGAGTGCCCAGCGAAAATCCACACGGACACGGGGAGAACATGCAAACTCCACACAGAAAGGCACCAAAGCTGGGATTCGAACCCTGTGAGGCGGCAGCGATACTCACCGCGCCACCGTGCCGCCCACAAAACAAGACCAATACGATTTTAATAATCAACATAGAACATTATTTCAAGCATTAAATCATCCGCAAAAGTCGGGATAATGGTGGTGGAGTAATTGTGGGATGCCGAGGTGTAGTGGTATCAGCGGTGGGAACTGTATGGTTAGTTTGCTTCACCCCTGTAGCTGAGCTCGATATTTGTTCAAGGCAGCGACTGTAGGTATTTTGTCGGATGTGTGTGTACTGCCATCTTCTGCCAACGTCTCGAAAAACGTCTAGAAAATTAACATTGCAACACGAATGACCAGGTTCATGCCTCATTCACATATTTACCAAAATCTAAGTTTACAGAACTACTGTCATTAAAAACAGTGCTTGACTACATGGCGATGCAGAGATGAAAAATGCATGGCTGTGAAAGAGTGAAGATGGGAGATGAGTCTTGCCGCTCTCACATCATCGTCTTTGCCTCCTCAATGAAATCGTCTTCGGACATGGTGGCCTCGTGCAGCATCTTGATGGCCACGTTGCCTTGTACGCGCTTCCAGACGCCCAGCCGCACTACGCCAAACTGCCCACTCCCCAGCTTCTCCAGCAGGCTAAGCTCACTCGGGTCGATCTCCCATTGACCTGTCCACCAACAAACACAAAACCAGTCACAGTGACCCACTCCCATTGGCCTGCCCTTCTGGGTAGACGGAGTAGGTGCCATTTTGTGTGGAAGCCAGTGGTGGTTACCGTGCCGTCGGTGGCTGGGATTTCCATCATTGGCTCCGAGGTATGGACAGGAGATGACCTCCACCTCAATGCGTATCTGCTCTGATGTCTATTTGGCTGCATGACACTGATTTCAATTTATTTCATTGGTTTACTCTGTTTTATTTGTTATTGCTTTTCTCATTTTAATTAGCCAGGTCACCCTTGTAAATATGGTTCTCCTGGTCTCTTAAGTTCTCAACTGGTGAAACAATATAACTGTGCCCACTAACGAACACAACTGCTCACACGGTACCATGGTTAGTGACCTGCCCATCAACGAAACCTTTTCATTTTCCTTCTGAGTCTTTCTAATGTTTCTTCCACTGACTCTGCTCCGAAAAATTCCCGCCTTCTCACCTTCACACCAATAGATAGATAGATGTGTATTATTACAGCAGAAAAATACCCAGTGAGCTTGAAAGCTCTTTACGGGACTCCTGTGACACAACAAACAAAAGTGGCAGGTCACTAATAAGTGGCAGGGCACTCTGTATTGATGCTCATAGTGCCAGGAATATATCCATGCTTTTCTGTCAATGTGAGCGTGTTCCTTGGTTTTGATCAAAATATTCAAATGGCAGTCACTAAACAGTGAACATATTTAAGAGGGTGTTTTAAAAGGGTATTTCCACAAATGGAGAATCAAAAACCCTGGTACAGTATTTGCATCACTGTGTTTCAGTTGCATCACCACATTCTTAAAATAGTCAATAAGCAAATTATCAAGCTAAAAACGTATTCTACTTAGTGAATATTAATTTGAGTTCCATAAAGGATATATAAACGTGATTGACCGTATAAGAATTGCCTTGAGGGCCTCAGTGATGCAAGAGTTGTTACAAACACCTATTATAATCATATATAGGTCTTTTTGAAGCCAAAATAGCCCCAATATCAACATGGATAAGAAGAATCCTACTGTATTACCCTGTCATTCTCATGAAACTAGCCTTTTATGCAACGACGTACATTGTTTTGTAAAACCCGATTTCATGACGTGATGTAGAAACAGCAGTAGGTGGCATCATGAGCACTGAGTGCTATATTATTTAGCCGTTCAGACTTATGGGGAAGTATGTGGCTCTGTGACCCATCAAATACTTGTGTGACTCACTGCTGGGCCCTGAGGAGAAGGAGGTCGTTCCTCCCCGTCTCAACACCGAATGTTTGAGCCGTGCCACCAGCCCTGCAGAGGTTGCATACATTGCTATGAGTACAGCACTACTGCCAGTAGAGTTTGATGTGATTAGAATCACATTATAAAACAACAGTAATAGTCTTCTTCTTTGCGATTCTTCGAAGCACGATGGTCAGATTCTGGACATCGTTGTCTTTCAGCTCGGCCTCGAAGTGTTTGGTAGAATTCGCAGGCAATACCAAGTATTACCTGACAGGGATCGCGACGTGAACGCTTCTACCTAGACCCCCCAGTAATAGTAATCCCGTATGATTACTCCCGCTTCAGTTTATGGTCAGATTTGTCCTGCACTGTCCGCTGCAGGTGGAGTCACGTGGAGAGTGACTGCAAGAGGCTCTACATGTCTGTGTCTCAGTCTGTCCTTCCCCATTTCTATCGCTTTAAGTATCTCTGCACTGTATATGCATCTGCAATCTCTCAAAATATGGCTCTTTCACTCTCGATGTCTTTACATTTGTTTCTATAGTTCCCTGTTGCTCTTCATTTCTGCGTCAGCTTTTCTCTCCATCTATCTATGTCTCTGTCTATATCTACGTCCATGTCTTTCTTTGTACGTCTAAAACCATGAATCGGGCCACTTATGTTTAAAAATGAACCGATTTGAGTTTATACCATAAGTCTATTTTGCCATGGACGGTTCCGACAAATACAAACATTTAGTGAAACATTTTGTGGTGTAAACTTGAGTGCCTTGTGCTTGTTTCTAAGCACAATGAAACTCTTCTCCCTTACTCTCACAGTTGTGCCTTAGGATGTCATCATTTTAAGTTAATGCACTTCCTATTTTGCAGGAGAGGCTGTCGATTTGCATACTCTTTTTGAACTTGGGTTTGAAAAAGTCTGCTCCACGAATGTCCATGTCATGCCACGGCGTAGGTTCCAGCCCAGCCGCGTGGAACCACACGGCCCTCTCCGGCCGGCTGCGGCCGCATAAGCCAGATGTGTGCTGACCACTAGATGGCGATGTACTCCATCTAGTGGGCTGGTTGGGATGCCACCAAGGCTGCCAACCACTGAGAGGCCACGAAATTATCGGTTACCTGACACATGCCCTAGCCCTATTATATAACCACATTGGAATAGGTCATGCAGTGCTTTCTCTTTTATAATATGTTTGGTTATTCTTGCGCTATTTGTTTCCATTTGCTTCGTTGTTATACTTTTCTGCTGTTTAACACTTTTGTAAATCTGGTGACCAAGGTCACTTGCAAATACGACTATCCTGGTCTCTGGGTTCTCACCTAGATAGATAGATGATTATTATTACAGCAGAAAAATACCCAGTAAGATTGCAAGCTCTTTACGGGATTCCTACGACACAACACACACGAGAATTGACAAAAATAAATAAAATACCAAACAAAGATTGTAAATTTGAAACAGTCTTGGTACCTGCGGAATTGTGCCGATGATACTGGACGAGATTCGGGATGCTTTCAAAGAGATGGTTCTCAGCCACGTAGTACATCCTCTGTGGTTCAAACACTTCCTTGATTTGATAGTGCTTTACAACACCATTGTCACTGCAATTGAATGTTTAAAGTGAAAAGCAAAGAAATGTCATATTTTACATATTTAAATATTTCACCTGAATAATTCCTTGACACGTACCAAATACGTAATGACACGTGTACTAATACTTTGAATATACAGTCATGCGTTGCTTAACATCCACGATACGTTCTGTAAAATAGGACGTTATGCGATTTGGACGTTGTCCATCCATCCATTTTCTAAACCGCTTATCCTGGTGAGGGTCGCGGTGGCAGCAGTCCAAGGAGAGTGGACCAGACATCCCTTTCCTCACCAACAGATTCCAGCTCTTCCTGGGGGATTCCCAGGCGTTCCCAGGCCAGCCGACGGATATAATCCCTCCAGCGCGTCCTGGGTCGGCCTCTAGGTCTCCGCCCAGTGGGCCGTGCCTGGTAGACTTCCAGGGGGAGCCTTCCAGGGGGCATCCTTACTAGATGCCCGAAAAACCCATACATACAGACCCATAGACTTGTGATGCCAGAGGCAATCGTTCCTAATGCCACTGTAACCAGGGTTAACTGATGAGTTGAGTTGCGCGTATCACAGTCTCACATAGTAATAAGGTAATAATATGTTAATAGGAATATGTTAATTTTATTATCATTACACACGCCCACGTACAGTTGACTGTGCCCCCTTCTGCAGACAGTATGTTAGTTGTGCGGAGGACGCTTTGAGAGGAGCGGGAAAAGTTATTGTGTTATCAGACTGACTCGTGGCGTGTGTTTGCAGACGCTGTGTCTGCAGTGTTAAGAAATATAAAGTGGAGAGAAGATTCGTGTAGATTCAAGTGTTTGTGGGTGAAGAGATTTATCACGACGGACCAGTACGGTGGGAAGCACAACAAGGATAAGAACTATGCACAATGCAGAAGTTGACCATCAACCCGGTCAATATTTTGGTTAACTGAAGCGCCAGCCGGTGGTCTCGAGTGAAGAGAGACAAAGGCGGCTGTACGCGCCGGTTACAGTGGTGCCGTGACTCGGATGCAAAAATCGCCTGAACCGACGCTCCATCATACATTTGTGGCCGAATACTATGCTCACTAGCCAGGTCCTCACTGCCTTGTTCTGTGACGTTCGAATAGTGTTGTCTCTCTCTCTCTCTTCCGATCTGTGTCTGCTAGGGGACATTTGTTCCCTCCTTGCTTGTTGTAGAATTATTATTAGTTTCCCTGTTGCATTTTCTTTTGTCCTACCGCTTGACTCTCAGTTTTCTGTCTCTCCGTTGTTGTGCCGTTCTCTCCACAGGTCGGAAAAAAAAAACCCAAAAAATTATTGCTGATTTTCCTTGCTCTGCCGTTCTCTCTGCAGCTTTGTGCAGCGCTTTGTGACCCTCGGGTGAAAGGCGCTATATAAATGCTATTATTATTATTATCCTGTACCCCCGTGTTCCCCATCCCTGCAGCTTCCATCGTCAAATCGCGATAGGGCTCACAAAGCAATCTCCCATTCACCTCCTTCACGAATGGTTCTCTGCTTAGACTGGCATCTGCTACCACATTGTTACGACCCTCGATATGCTTGATATCAAAATCATAAGGAGCAAGCTTCACGACCCATCTCTGTTCACATGCGTCCAACTTTGGCTTTGTCAGAATGTACGTCAATGGATTGTTGTCTGTCCATACAGTGAACTTCTGACCCTTCAACCAGTGACTGAATTTGTCACATACACTCCATTTTAGCGCAAGAAACTCCAACCTATGTGCTGGATATCTCTTCTGCGCATTGCTGATTGTCTTGGATGCAAACGCAACCGGACGTGCTCTTTCGCACCCCTCCTGAACTTGGGACAGATCAGCTCCTAGGCCATCCAAAGACGCATCCACCGATAAGACAAATGGCCTAGAGAAGTCCGGATGTGCCAACATTGTGCATTCCACCAATCCATCAACCAAATCCTTCATAGCCTTATCACACTCAGATGTCCAATCCTCTACTTACATAACCTCCTGTACTTGCCCTGGCCCTTCACGCCTTTCCCCCTTCTCTTCTGACCTGACGTGAGTTGGAACAACGCCTTCGCTTTAGCAGAGCAATCGGGTATAAAATGTTGGTAATAAAACACCATCCCTAGAAACGACTTGATTCTACGTACAGATGGCTCCATCAGATCCTCCTTTTTCATTCGGGCAATCGTTTCCACCTTCTCGGGGTCAACAGATACCCCGCCTTGATTAATGAAATGTCCGAGGAACTTAACGCTCTTCATTAACTGATGACATTTTTTCAGCGCCAGTTTCAGGTTGTGCCCCCTCAACCTTTCAAACACAACCCGCAATCTCTGAATTGCCTCCACCTCCGTGGGAGCAAACACCAGAAGATCGTCAAGGTAGCAGAGCAAACTCGTGAAATTTATATCACCAAAGACACCCATCATCATCCGCATGAAAGAAGCCGGGCTGTTGCACAAACCCTGTGGCATTCTGTTGTATTCAAACAACCCCATAGGCGTTGTAAAGGCTGTGTACTTCTTGTCATCCTCATGCATGGAGATGTTGTAAAATCCTGATGTCAAGTCCATGGTGCTAAAGAACGTATTCCCCCCTAGTGCTACGAGGCAGTCTGCTTGATGTGGCAGCAGATGGGCATCCTTTACTGTTTTTGCATTTAGCCAGCGAAAATCTGTGCAAATTCGGAGGCTGCCATCTTTCTTCCACACCATCACCAAAGGAGAAGCATACTCACTAACTGACTTACGAACAATCCCCTTCTCCTCCATCTCAGAAATAGCTGTTCTTAGTTCCTGGTAGTGTGCTGGTGGAACCCGTCGATATGGGAGACGAAAAGGCCATTCATCCGTCAATCTGATACGATGAGTAAAATCTGGCACCTCTCTGCAATCGAGCACACTCCGTGAAAAAATGTCTTCAAACTCCGCAATCAGATCCACCAACTTATGCTTTGTTGCCTCATCGACCTCACACCCATCAACATCAATCTCTGTCAACCCAAGAGCAGCCAATTTTGTTTCGGCCCCAAACAACCTGAATCAAAACCTCCATGACGACTGGGAAGCTCCGGCAATTCCTTCTCATGACTTCCCGGATACAACGCCAAGTCCTCAACTGCAATATACGGGGACACATCTGCCAGTTTACTGTTCCTTCGTAGTCGGATCACATTGTCTGTGGGATTAACGACTTTCATTGGGACCCAACGATCCCCCCACAAAGGTGTAATCACTCTTCCCACAATTATGTTCTTCGGTAATGATCTCGCTGCTGTCTGTTCCACAATAACAGTGCTACCCGGCGACATAGGCGTTCCCATTGGAAGTCTTCCCCACACTAGGTGTTCCTGCTTCGGTAATAGCGTCACTGCTCGTGCTAACTTGGCTGTCCCAACTCGTTTCCGGGGCCACACCACCTCTCCAACCTGTCATGCCAGTGAGAATATCAGCTAAAAGCTCTCCAGCAGCGCTTTGTGACCCTCGGGTGAAAGGCGCTATATAAATTGAATTATTATTATTATTATCAGATGTCACTGGGGTTGATCCGCTAGAAACCTTCTCCCAATAGCTTTTCCCACTCCTGAGCCCCTTCAGCAACTGCTTAATCGTATTTGAACCAATTATGATGTCCTCTGTCTGACCTGGGACTACTAATGTTGGCACTATCATATCCACTTCATCCATACGCAATGGCAGCTCATAAATACACTTGGCTTTTGCCCGCACTCCACCACAACCAACCAAAACCACATGATCAGCCAATTGTCTTTCGAGATCCAACCCCGTACCCTGCAACTGCTGTTCTACTAACTCACTAATAGTGCATGCCATTGATCCAGAATCCAGCAAACCTCTCAATTCAACCTTGTTCCCAACTGTTACAGGAATGTGGAAAAGCTCACTGAACATCTCAACCCTTTGCGATCCCTGAATAATAATAATAATTTCAATGCATATAGCGCCTTTCACCCGAGGGTCACAAAGCGCTGCACAAGGGCCGCGAAGAGGACGGCATGTCAACAACGAAAGAAAAAAACCCAATAAAAACCAAAGTAACAGAAAATTAACGATAAAGGCTACTTCGAATATACTGAAAGGTCGTGAAACTGGCAATCTTAGGAGCGGCAACATGCTGCCAGCATCCCCTAAGATGGCCGTCACTTCCTTGAAGACAAACACGGAGGGAGACAGGGAGGGAGGCTAAGCGACAGGGAGAGAGAACATAGGGACACAGAGACAGGAAGACAGAGACAGACACGAGGGGGAAACAACGCCAATCCAAATTAAACAATCAACATTGAAACACAAGAACACACACAGACATGCAACAGCAAAAAAAACTCAGCCACCCACAACAACAAAAACACAACTTCCCAACTAAAGTACTACTAGCCGGTAGCACCTCAGACACCTCTATATGCATTTGTTGCAAATCAATCTCTCTTGGCTCAAGGGATTTTTTTTCCTACGCTCATGCTGACCCTTCTTGCGCATGAGTGAGCTAGTTTAAAGGTGGCCCTTGATTGAGGCCCCTGCTCGGAGGACTAATTTCCACATGTCCCTTCCACCTCGGGCATTCATTCCTCCAATGATCAGTCGCAAAAAATATTATGCAAAGCCTATCCCGTCTGCAATGCAGGAGCGTCGTGTGTCCTGACCCTCTACACACACCGCATCCCCCTCTTGAGCCTGCTAAATATCCAACCTTAGGTGGCGGCTTCAGTTCAGCCACCTGCACCTTCTCATCCAAAACTCGGTCCAATCTATCAATTATCTCCCGCATATATTGTACATTAGGAGGTTCCTGAGTGACTGCAGTTCCCAGTGCCGTTTGTTCGACAAAGACCCTTCCACCCTGCAGAGCCTCACACGACATCTGCAAATTCTTGGGTAGTCCATACGATCCCATGGACATTCGTACCCTGCAGTCCCTCTGGTGCTCCTTTACCCGCTCTTAGACCTCCTCACTAGTCCATTTTTCTACGGACTTATACTTGAAGATCCCACTGAGCGTCGTGTCTGGACAGTACTTGATAATAATAATAATAGCATTTATATAGCGCCTTTCACCCGAGGGTCAAACAGTGCGGTGTCTTCATGGTTTCATGTTCGTTTTTTTTATTACGTTTTCATCAAGTAACAAGTATTAGCCGTCGGTTTCTGCAAGTCATTTGTAGAACGACAGTAAACAACGCCGGGGTCTGAGAGAAACGGTATTTCGATTCTCTGTATGTCCTGTACATATGGTCGAGTTGACAAATAAAGTTGAATTGAATTGAATTGAAATTGAAAGCTGCAGAGAGAACGACATGTCAACAACGACAAAGCACGGAAAATCAGCAACAATATTTTTTTGGGTTTTTTTTTTTATAATCCGAGCTGTGGAGAGAACGGCATAACAACAACGGGGAGACAGAAAACTGAGAGTCAAGCGATAGCAACGAATTATAAGGCAAAGGACAAAAGAAAAATAATTCTACAAGAAGCAAGGAGGGAACAAATGTCCCCGAGCAGACACAGATCAGAAGAGAGAGCGAGAGAGAGCCAACATCTCGGCACGGCACCGATAACCCACTCCAACAATCCAAGCCAGAGGAAGGAACGAGTGCTCCCAAAAGGCGCAGGTATGGAGAGAGCCAACAACCTGGCAAGACAGCGCCGAGCCGCATCAGAAGTCCTGACAGGACGGCTTGAAGGCTTTACGGAACAAATAAGTCTTAAGACTAGATTTGAAGATAAACATCCTAACCACTTCCCGTCCAGCATTCTCCACACTCCGACCTTCCTTCTGAAGACACTCCTCTGCTACATCAATCGCCTTGTGCAATCTCACCCAATAATCCATCGGTCCCTCCCCTGTGTTGTAAAAATCAGCTAAATGCATCGTTGAATAAATTAGCTCACTGAAATTTTGTTTCAGAATGTCAAAAAATAAATTTGGATCACCATTTTGAGAATGTCCCGGGCACCCACGTAATTTGACCTGCACTATGTCTCGTGCCTTGCCATTAATTTGGAAAATATTTCCTCTGTATACTTGGCCTTTGGATATTCACGTTTCCTTAAGTAGTTTTACATAAACACTTGCCATTCCTGTATGGAATGTTTATCCGAATCATCACTCCGAAAAAATTGAGGCTCCTTGGCATCATATCGAAGGACAAAATGCATCCCAGACAAATTCAAGGAACTGGGTAGCTCACTTCCCATATTACCATGGACCACTGGCACACTGCTGATACCAGTCCAATCCCCAGACTGTAGCTGCAGAGTCACTGATTGACCAATCTGTCGTGCGAGCTGCGAGATTATATCACCCAGTCCGTCCCCTACTTGACCCACAGAAGACCCCGTAGGAATCTGCTCCAGCCTTGGAGTACTCGTTGCAGTTGGAATATTTACAAGTGCATCTCCAAATTGACATGCTAAAGTCGCTCTACCCTTGGACTGAATGGGTGATAGAACCTGCACTTCCATCTGCTCGTCTGCCATCCCTCCAACACAAAGCCGAAAAAACAATATGCAAAAAAAACACAACTGAAATAAAAAAATCAGAAATATACATCTGTAATGCCCTCGAATTGACCAGTAGTTCGGGGGGGGACTTTGAGTGTCCACCACGCGGGGAGTCCACCGGCGGAGGGCTAAATCGAGGCGCCGTATAGTCTGGAGAGTTAATTACCAACGGACGGATTAAGACTTGCT
>JAZEWU010000015.1:205807-215859 GCA_036362915.1 Geotria australis
TAACAAGGAGAACAGTAATGGACCAAGAGTGGAACCTTGTGGTACACCTTTGGTAAGTCCGATTTTGTTGGACATGAAGCTATTAACGGAAACAGCTTGGTTGCTTGCAGAGAGGTAACTCTTCAACCAGTCAACCGCATGTCTTGAAAAACGGAGGCTTAAGGGTCTATTGTAAAGAATAAAGGCGCTATATAAATTGATATTATTATATTATTATTACTGTATCAAAGGTTTTAGAGAGGTCCAGGAATAGATTGGCGCAGCATTGTTTTTTAAATCTAAATTAGTAAAATCAAAATGTAGAGTAAAGTACCTGTAATTCCCTGGTAATGTTGAGGAAACCCAGACATGCGCACCTCGATAGCGTTGCCGGACCTTTTCAAATATCGTCATCCCTGTGGCTGTTTTAATTAAAAGTACTAATCCCGAGCAGCTGGGACATTTCGATCCCGAGAAACAAAGACCCGGAGACCCTATTGAAATGGGGACATTTCGATCCTGAGTGACAAAAGACCCAGAGGCCCTATCGATATGGGGACATTCCGAGCCCGAAGGACAAAGACCCAGAGACCCTATTGAAATGGGGACAGAATTTGAAAGGATGGCCTCCGAGGTATGAAACACCCACCTCCTCCCCGCTGCTGAAGAGTGACGTCAAACGAAGGGAGGGGGAGAACTGGAGGTCTCTTAAAGAGCAGACTCTGGGCACGTGGGAGAGTTCTCTGCGGTGTGGTGGTGGTGGAGGAGCGCTGCGCGTGGGCTGGAAACGGGGAGAGGTCCCGCCTGTGTGGGCTAGGAGCCTCAGTTAAGGATAGCAAGCTGAGCGTTCGGAGTGGCGGACTGCTGTTGATGTGAGAAGTCTTGCTGGTGTAATAAAGACAAAGTGCTTAGAACGACAACGTCTCGAGCTGCCTCTGTGTCAAGATCACCCGCAAACGACACGGCGCTCAGCAGTGTCAACAGACTGCGGAGAAGGAGGCCGGCACGTGCGATGTCTCACAAGCTGGGGAGGCCGAGGAGATAGCGGCCGACCCGAACGTGGTGCAACACCAGACGGCACATCTTGACACGATGCCGAGTGGGGTGTTACATACCAATCAGCAGGAACTTGAATGTATCGGTCGAAAATATGGGTTAATGGTCTGGAAATTATATCTGCCACTGCGACTAAAGCAAAGGGTAGAAGCTCGTCGGCCCCAGTCGAAGTAGTCTTAAGTGCCGTAAACGGACTCAAGACATCTGGATGTGTGAGAAGCTCAAACTTAAATTATCTTGAAGAAATAGCAGCATTATTGCCAAGTTATTTTTGTCTGAGATGGAATAGTTGAGCTTGAAGTACGGTCACTAGAATTATGCCCATTATCAAATATATGACCAGCTGTAGAGAAGTGAGAATTTACCGTTCATAATCTATATCATTTGTAATTAGATTCCCATTTACTGAAAGGTTTCTTTGTAGATTGTTAGAACTAGTCTTATTTTCACTTGCTTTGATAACAGACCAAAATAGCGTAGGATTTCCATGTGACTCCAACAGGGTATTTCGGAAGTAGGCTTGTTTTGCATTGCGTACCATTTTAGTACAACGGTTACGCAATATTCTATACTCTAACCAGTTTTTATCAAGAACACTCTTCCTTACTGATTTCCATACATTGAATCCTTGGCTCTACATCCCTTCCTATGGTGGGCCACGGGTACAGTTATGTATTCTGTACAAATGACAGGGTTGTGTAGGAATAGGATCAAAGTCTTTGAATCCAGAGCCCTCAATACATAATACTCAGCCAACACATTCAAGTCATCCATATTCTCCATATAATCACAGCGACACAATTACAGCTGGACACTGCTCCTTTATTATATTTGACTATGAAAGAAAGCTTCTAAACGCAAAGTACACAATTAAATCGCCAACAATGCATAACAATGAAGCACTAGTCACTACGTATACATTCTTACCCAGTAAAGCCTCACTGGGTCTCAAGACTGACCATATAAACTTTAAACGTAAAGTATTGTAATGGTTTCCACAATCTCCCGATTGTGCAATTGGTGTCATGTTAGGAGATAAATTATGACATCTCAAGTATCGCAGAACAGTGCAGTCTGTCGTTGTTGACATGTCGTTCTCTCTGCAGCTTTGTGCAGCGCTTTGTGACCCTCGGGTGAAAGGCGCTATATAAATGCTATTATTATTACAGAATGGCCGACAGAAGCAGATATCACAGAGCGACGTCTGAGAGTAAGTGACCTCTGGTCCACGCCATAGAGGGCAGCACTTTCCCACTCTGAGCTGAAATGTAACTAAATTAAGTGAAGAACTAAAGTTATGATCTGATGAGGTTTTGTGCATAAATCCTGACTGGGCTGAGACCAGCTTTAATGACGGAGGTTGCCTGGATTCAAACTCGGCATCTCAACGGTGCCAGCCCAGCACTTTGATGACTATATCCTTGAAATGTTTCTATTTTTTAAATGACAAAATAAGGCACGACACTCACGTCAATGATGCCTTCTGGAGGCAGAGTATACCGACGTGAAATTGCACATGCAAATGTCATCGAAATGAGCTCCACATAATTATAATGCGCTCATATACTGATGGGATTGTCTTTAAACAACTCCATATATAAACTAAAGCATAAACATTGTACATTCACGTTCAGGTTAGAATAGATGGATTGAGCATGAAACTAAGATCTTGTATCAAAGCAATAAATGCACAAGCATAAGTAAACAGCATATCCATATAAAGTACCCAAATCCAAAATAACCAATACATTTTTATTCCCACGGCTTACATCTACAAACATATTACAATCAAATCCTTATCTAGCCAACCAATATATATTACAAGCCATTCGTATTTTGAACTCAACGCCCAATACATCTGATATAGTAACTGCTATAGCGTATACGTGCCGTCGCCATTACACTCAGGCCCGCAGCTATTACAATCCGCAGTCCAGATAAGTACCGCCGCCGCTATTACAATACCCAGTTCGGATAAGCGGCCCCCCGCAATTACAATCCCAAGTTCGCATAAGCGGCGCCACCATTACAATACCCACTTAGGATAAGCGGGCCCGAAATTACAATCCCCAGTTCGGATAAGCGACACCGCTATTACAATCCCCAGTTCGGATAAGCGGAGCCACTATTACAATCCCCAGTTACAATAAGCGCTGCCTCTATTACTATCCCCAGTTACGATCAAATTTACCCGGGTAACGCCGGGTCGCCCCACCGAGTAAGGCTATGCAAACGTATGTATTCCTTACCTACATCGAATGGAAGGAAGGCACACAATGTCTGTAATGCTTCATTAAGTATTCGATTTATTACTTGAAGAGTTTGTGATACATAGGATCAAGTGACTGATCATGAACGAGTGAGGCACGGCTACCAATAACATTGTTGCTTCTTCATGAAAAAATATATTTTTGCTAGAATGATTCATCCCTGTACAGCAGTGGTTCTTAACCTTATTGGAGGTACTGAACCCTCAAGCTTCATCAGTGCATTCACCGAACCCTTCGTAATTGGAAAAATAAAACATGATTTCTTCAAAACATAGGTATATATTTTATTAGTGCACAAAATGAACCATGCATCAGTTGCACACAAAATCACTGTGTTCAAAGAACAAAACCAACAAAAACGGCCCGACATTGCTAGTGTGAACCGGGCTATACTGTGTGTGTCTTGACCCCTGCCGAACCCCTGAGACTGACTCAACGAACCCCTGGGGTTCGATCGAACCCAGGTTAAGAACCACTGCTGTACAGTGTACAGGATTAAGCGGTTTCTGAAAATGGATGGATGGATGATTCATCTACAACCAGGATAATCCACTGTATGAGCCTCACATTCCACACACCCAGCCACCATGCATGCCAGCACAATTTGCTATTTTTTTGAGTACATGGGCCTGAGCAGAACGGTGGCACAGTGAGTAGTGCTGCTGCCTCACAACAAGAAGCGCCTGGGTTCGATTCCCTACTTGAATACCTTTATGTGTGGAGTTTGCTCGTTCTCCCCATGTACACGTGGGTTTTCGCCAGGTACTCCAGTTTCCTCCCATAGTCCAAAGACATGATGGCTAAGTTGTCCTGACTAAATTGCCCCCGGTGCCCTGAGATGTTATAACCTGCCTACCCCTCCCCGCTGGACATTTGTTAAAAAGAGCTACATAGCTCAACTTTTCCTTCCAGCTTGAATAAAACCTGACTGAGTAGAAATACCAGCTAAGGTGTCAAAACCCAAGTAGCATAAGTTGTATTTTACAAGATGATTTCTAGCAATGTCTGTGCAGTGTTTCTTTGGCCAAGGTATCTGAAACAAATATGACCTTTACTTGCAGTGTGGGAGGTTAAAACGGGGCAGCCGGGGTCATCAGTTATTACCGATAGATACGAGGGTGGCACACGAAGACGATGACGCAAACACATCTTCTGCAGTCTCATCTTCCTCCAAGATGGAGTCTGGAAGACATATAGGAATTGTTCATTCATTCATTGTCCGTAGACGCTTAATCCTGCATAGGGTTGCGGTGAGCCAGAGACAATTCTGGGACCTGTGAGAAAGGCATTACTATATAAATGTAATTACTAATTATTAATAGTAAATTAGGCAACAAAATTACTCCGGTTTCCTCCCACAGTTCAAAGACATGCTGCCTAGGTTAACTGTCCTGACTAAATTGCCCCCGGTGCCCTGAGATGTTGTAACTTGCTGAACTCTCCCTGCTAGACAACTGTTAAAAAGAGCTTACACAGCTCAACAGTTCCTACCATCTCAAATAAAAAGTGACTGATTGAAGTGTCACCACGTCACCTTGGTTTTGGAGGGTCCTGTCGCTGTTCGAGCTGCCCGGGCGCACGAGCTCCTCCTGCATCTTCTGCAGCAGCTGCTTCACCTTGGCTCGCTTCTCCTCGCTGCTGCACGACAAGTAGGCAAGCTTCCCCTTCATCACCAGCTCTCGCTTGTTGTAGCCCAGCCAGTAGGCAATGTCGAAGAGCGCGTCCGTTTCGTATCGCAATGTGAAGCGGAGGTCGGGGAGCGAGATGTCCTTGGCATAGCCCTCCTTGGAACTGAAGAAATCTTTCACAATGTTCTCCAAGCTGACCTGTTGATCAATAAGTGAATGCAAATACAGTCATGCGTCGCTTAACGTCCACGATACGTTCTGTGAAGTAGGACGTTACGTGAGTTGGACATTGTGCAAACACCATATGATATATTTGGTTCAAAGGCTTACATGACCAATAGTATGCATAGTGTTTTAAGGGTTTAGGTCATGTGAAAAGGTTATGCAAGTGTGGTCCTGATGAAGCTGAAAGCAACCTTCAGCGAAACGTCGAGAACCACTTTTAAAGGTAAGAGTTTGTGTGTCCAGTCGTTTTTTCCAACATATCGACGGTAACACCACACTTGCATAACCTTTTCACATGACCTAAACCCTTAAAACACTATGGATACCATATGATATACTTAGCAAAGCTATATGGGATACTGTAGTGTACCTGTATTGACTAAGTAACCAAGATACTGTACACATACAGTACTGTATTTGAGCTAATGTATCTGGCAAGGTAATATATGGGTTAGGTAGGTTAATACTGTACAATCCTGTATACATATAACAATACATTGTAAATATACACTACTGTATACATAGGCTAATAGGTAATCTGTACTTACCAGAATTGGAGCTTCCAGGGCTAACGTAGTGTTGGGTGAGTCTGGAGGCTGTTGCTGGTACAGTTCTGTATTCTACAAGATACTGAACTTACACTAAATTACTGTATTATAACCCTGTGGGACCATGGAGGTATGTGCGGTCGGACGTTGCCCGAACGGACGTTATGCGGCGCATGAATGTATAGACTTCCATCATAAATCATCCGGGCAAATTTCAAACCCCTTGCCATGTATGTCACTAATATGTTCAATAACTCATTCCACTCTGGTATAATAATAATAATAGCATTTATATAGCGCCTTTCACCCGAGGGTCACAAAGCGTTGCACAAAGCTATAGAGAGAACGACATGTGAACAACGACAGAGCACGGAAAATCGGCAATATTTTTTTTTTGGGTTCCCCCCCCCGCCCCCCGAGCTGTGGAGAGAACGGCAGTTACCCCCCTGCTTAAAAAAACCTGGCCTCGATTGCAGCATTCCTGATAATTATTGTCCCATCTCAAATATACCATTCATTTCTTAGGACTTAAGTCCTTGAACGTGCCGTAGTTGCACAACTCCACAAACACCTTCTTAATAATGACCTCCTCGATCCCTTCCAATCTGGGTTCAGATTCGGCCATAGTACTGAAACTGCTTTGGTAAAAGTAGTCGATGATCTACTCATCGCTGCTGACAAAGGCTTGCCAAGTATTCGTGTCCTCCTGGACCTGAGCGCTGCCTTTGATACCGTTGAACATTGAATCCTAATTGAGCGACTAGAGAGTATGGGGATCTCTGGATCTGCCTTGCATTAGCTGAGATCCTACCTGTTCGACCGGAAGCAGTTTGTCAGCATTGGAGGACAAAACTGAGAGATTCATCTGTTTTTGTCTGGAGTTCCTCAGAGTTCAGATCTCGGCCCACTCTTCAGCATCTACCTACAACCTCTTGGCCAAATCCTGCGCAGCCTCAATCTTAGCTACCATTGCTATGCCGATGACATCCAAATCTATATCCACGCTAAGTCATCCATCAATGCGTCTGGTCTTTGCATGTCTTCTTCACTGTCTACTGTGAAGGCCTGGTTCAATTCAAATTATCTAAAACTAAATGGCAAAAAAGCAGAGGTCTTGCTTGTCAGAACCCCGCAGCAATTGTCCAAGGCTGAACCTATTAAATTGATGCCTGGCGACCAGACAACTGAAGTTGCTAAGGCAGTCCGGAGTCTAGGTGTGACTCTTGATTCCTCACTCACCTTCGAGACACACATTAACAAGGTGACGAAAGTAGCCTATTTTCATCTTAGAAACATAGCCAGACTGCACAACATCCTGTCACCTGCTGATGCTGAGAAGCTAACACACATCTTCCGTGCTACCCACTCCCATAGACTGCAATGTTAAATCCTCTCATTTACTTAAGTGTTAAACCATCCCATAGACTCCAAAGTTACGTGTGTCTATGTTCTTGGCGTTGTTTCCCCCGCATGTCTGTCTATCTGTCTTCCTGTCTCTGTGTCCCTATGTCTCCCCCTGTTGCTCACCCTCCCTCCCTGTCTCCCTCCGTGTTTGTCCTTAAGGAAGTGACGGCCATCTTAGGGGACGCTGGCAGATTTTTGCCGCTCTTAAGACTGCCAGTTTTACGATCTTTGAGTGTATTCAAAGCAGCCTTAATCATTTAATTTTCGTTGCTTTGGTTTTCATTAGCAGTTTTTTTCCTGTCGTTGTTGACATACTGTTCTCTCCGATGCCCTTGTGCAAATGCTAATGATTATTATTATTTCCTCACGAATCGATTACTGCAATGCACTGCTCCATGGCACCCCTGCCTACCTGATCAATCGTCTCCAACGTGTGCAGAATGCGGCTGCTAGAGTCCTCACTGACACACCCATCCATGATCACATATCCCCAGTACTGATGTCTCTCCACTGGTTACTTGTTAAATACAGGATTGAATTCAAGATCCTCCGTCTCACTTACAAGGCTCTCACTGACGCGGCTCCGACATACATCCGTTACCTTCTTCAGGCACCCTCCTCAACACGACAACTACGATCCTCCAATAATAATAATTATCTACTTTTGTAACGCGCGCATTTTCTCCGGGCGCGTTGCACCTGTTGATCCGGAGGCGCGGAGCCCTGCTCAGTCGGTGTGTTGTGAGTCGGTGAAGAGGTGACTTTTTAAGAGTTTTTTGAAGGCTGTGGGGGACTGTGTTTGACACAATAGGTGTGGCAGGCTTCTCGTGAAGGTTGTACGTGAGCGCGGTGTGTGGAGTAGGTGCTGCGATGAGCTGCGCAGAGAACGGGATTGTGTTGATGCGAGTGGCCGGAGTAGTGATGCGAGGTATTTATGGTGTCCTGTGTGGATAGCGCGGTGGCATATTATTGCAGTTTGGTAAGTGATGCGTTTGTGGATGGGTAGCCAGTGTAGTCTCCATGCATTTTGTGGTTGGTTGGTCGCACGCTTTGATGTTGAGGACCGCACGTGCTAGGTTGTTCTGAAGACGTTGCAGTTTGGCACTCTGTTGTTTCGTGATTCCAGTGAGTATTGCGTTGCAGTAGTAAAAGCGGCTGGCGATGAGGGTCCAGGCGATGGTCTGTGCTGTTTGGGTAGAGATTAGTGGACGGATTTGCCACAGTACTCGTAGGTGGTAGTTGCAGTATCTGGTGGTGTTGTTTATGTGGGTGCTGAAAGTGAGTGTGGGGTCTAGTGTTGTTCCCGGAATTTTTAGATGAGCTGAGGGTGCTATGTGAGTCGGCGATGTGGAGATGTTGCGGGAGTTGAGTACTGGCAAGGCGCTTGCTCGTGCTGATGTAAATTGTGACTGATTTATTGGGGTTGAGGAGGAGCTTGCTTGCTGTATGTTCACAGGCCACTCCTCCATTTTATGGGTGACAGAGCCTTCTCGCGCGTTTCTCCAATACTCTGGAATGCCCTTCTGCTGGAAACTCGTTCAGCGGAGTCCTTGACCATCTTCAAATCTCGCCTCAAGCCTCACTTCTTCCGTAAAGCTTTCAAGTCCTCCGGGTAGGACTACTGATGTGGCTCAATGCTGTCGTGCCAGGATGTTGGCTCTTTTCCTGCCTGCGCCTTCATGGGAACATTTATTTTTTCTTCTGGCTTGGACTGTTGGTGCTTGTTGTAGAATTATTATTTTATTCTGCTGTCTTTATGTCCTTTGTCCTTTGATTTAACGCCATTGTTTGACTCCAGTTAATCTGTCTTGATGTTATTGACATGCCATTCTCTCCACAGCCCCGGGTGAAAGGCGCTCTATAAATAATATTATTATTATGATAAATATCATGCTAATTACGGATTTTCACAGGAAAGCCACAGGTCCAACTGATTTTTCAGGAGGGTCCTGTTACATTTATACGTTTGGCCAATATCAGTGTTTAGCTGTAGGAAGAAACTGGAGAAGCTACAGAACACCCATCCTGAATAAGGGGAGAACCTATTGAAAGGCACCTACGTCAGAAATCAAACAAAGGCTCTTCTTGCTAAGGTAAAAAGTCTCTAAAGTCATTGCTTATATTTAAATAGTGTAATAATAAAAATATAATGTTCTATTGTATAACTGAATTGCCTGCTTGTTGTAAGCAGCAAGTGTAATACAAACGGATACACTGCATGTAGTCTGTGATCCAGCACTTGCGGCAGGGGTCGGTGGATGACAAATCGGTGAGTCAGCAAAGCTCGAACCAATGCTGGTGAACTGCCGGGTGTTTCCCAGTTGGATGCAAACTACACCGTATACAAAATGCATCATATGCAAACGACACAAGATACAAACTGCATTATATACAACACAAAGCAGCAGCATACTCACCTCGAACACGTAGCTCTCTCCAAATATGGATGCAATGACATCGTCCATGCCTTTGATAAGTTGGTGGCGCACATTAGGGTGCCGTGTATTTAGCACCACGGCAAAGTCTTGATCTGAGAATGCGCAGATGACACACTCCACATGTAAACACGCTGCCTTCCTGCACAGAGCAGCATGAATTTCATTGTCATACATATTACTTGTGAAGGAGGTGTACCGTCTGCTTATGTATTATCACATTTTCATGATGACACTCATCTTTAGATTTACAAAGCATCGTTTGTGCACATAGCATCTCAATTGCTCAGAGACCACAGACAAGCAGGAGGACAGGAAGGCAGTGAGCTGGCACTAACAATTTCCCAAGCTCTGCAGTCCTCTATAAATATGTTTTCAACAAATTAATGAGTGTTTACACATTACACGAACATAACTGCAACGTTTAAGTCAACTCTGGTTGGGGGATGAGTCAACCCATCGTCCAATCTCAAATCTACCGTTCATCTCTAAGGTCCTGGAACGTGC
>JAZEWU010000015.1:215959-227130 GCA_036362915.1 Geotria australis
AATCAACGCCAATCCATATTAAACCAACAAAACCCTGGCTGCGACCTGAGTTCGAATCCCGAACCGGTCCCGGGCCCTCCTCCGCTAGGCCGACTCAGCCTTAAATGAGTACCGAGTGCGGGTGTGTGTAAAAACATTGTCACTCGGGAGATAAAGGCGGCCGGGCATCGTCCCGCTCACCCACCCCCTAACGTGCCGTGTCGACCTTCAAAGGTGTTACTCGCTAACGGCACTTGCCCCTACAGTCTTTCAAGACTATAATAATAAAAGCATTTATAGAGCGCCTTTCACCCGAGGGTGAAAGGGATGTCTGGTCCACCCCTCCCGGTGGACACCTTGTGTGGTGGACACTCAAAGTCGGCCCCCCCGAACTACTGGTCAATTCGAGGACATTACAAACCAAACACGACACGCTCCCATCTTTCTTAAACGCAGTCAGGATGAGACCTCAAACTCCTGCCTCGCTTTATTAATGAAAGAACAACAGGACGTGTATGTGTGATAAGTTGCCGCCAGCTAACACTGTCGGAACAACACCAGCCGCTGGTGCGAAATGGCGGCCGCTCTCTGTGGGTACGCCCAGCGATGACGTCCCCAACGCCTACGTCACTAAGGCAAGCTGCCAGGACAACAACGGCCGGGGAACGCAAGACACAAAACTCTTCTTTGTTTGTAATACATTGGGTTTCAAAACCAATATTATGATTCATAAATGGTGTCTTTTGGGTTGTGTAAAAAAGGATGCTGTAAACCTTCCTCTACATAACACGTGTGATTTTGGCACGTTTGATTTATGTGATATTTCTATAAACTGGCTGTGTCGGGTGGAGAAGACTTTTGCAACGCATTTTGAAACGACCAAACACAAAAAAAACATTCATGAATAATTCATCGTACGTGTTTTTAGCTTTGGGAGGAAACCGGAGAACTCTGAAGAAACCCCTGCAGAACAGGGAGAGAACATGCAAGATTGCGATTGAAGCCAGGTACTTCTTGCCGTGATGAACAGGTGTTTCCATTGCGCCAGCGTATCGTTTCAACAAGAAAACTGTTTCTTTGTTGAGCCCATCCTGTTTGTGAGATTTTTTAACTGTCAGGAATCCAGCTAAACGTGCTCTGTGGCCAGGTTGGGCTATTCGTGGCGAAACAAGTAAGGTAATAATAATGTGTTCTGTATAGGTGTGGCGACGTTTTCAAACGTGACAACTATAACAACAAATTAGAAGAATCGCCTCTCACTTAAACATTATTTAGAAATTATACTCAAATTGTAAATAGTGTGTGCATACACGGTGGTCTTAATTGTACCGCGATACAATGGTATGGTTCGCTAGCACTTTCGACAAGACCAAACAGTCATATCAGCACTTTGCATTACTTTTTAGCCTAACGAAAAACATGGTATAAACGTACAAAGACAAAGATCCCCATATAGCCTTAACATAACATCGGGTCAAGTGATGTTAGCGAGCATCTATGAAGGTGAGCACGGCACACGACGGGGTGGATGGCCAGCAGTACGCCTGGTCGTTTATGTCTCCCGGAGTAGCGATGTTTACACACCACACCCAGTACTTCTTCTTCTTCTTTGCGATTCTTCGAAGCACGATGGCCAGCTTCTGGACATGGTCGTCTTTCAGCTTGGCTTCGAAGTGTTTGGTAGAATTCGCAGGCAATACCAAGTACTACCTGACAGGGATCGCGACGTGAACGCTTCTACCTTGACCCCCACCCAGTACTGATTTGAGGCTAGGTGGACCGAGAGAAGGACCAGGACTGGTTCAGAAACTTCACATTGGTGATGGCCGTGAGTGGGAATCTAACTCGGGTCACCAGGTTAGTAGCGCAGCACGCTAGCAGCTACACTACCGTTCCCCATTATGTATAGCCAATATACACACATGGAATAGACCAGGGGATCTCAACCTTTTGCACCTTAAGGCCCATTTCCTGCAATTAGGCATGGTCTCAACGACATGGCGCTCATGGCCCACTGATGGGTCGTGACTCACCGGTTGAGAATGGTGGGAGTGGACCACTCTCTGCTATAGTTGTTACAAACATACGGGTGAAGACGGCAGTGTGTAATCCCAATTGTGTTGTTTTATTTTTAGAATTGTTTTATTTTTAAATTGACGCCGACACACCGGCATTGGTTTTATGGTTAATCCCCCTGCTTTATTAAGCGGAGTGGCCTGCCGTAAGTGCACTTGATCTCTGCAACAAGTAGCGACCACGGTGTCATGGCACCACTGGCAAAGTAGAGCCTACACGTATATACCGACTGCATACACAACAATTCCCCATGTATTGATTTTGTTCTGTCCAGAGCTTTACGCGACCACCCATCAGCACTTGTCCCCTACATTGTTTAAGGTTCAAAAGGGTAAAACTCTGTGTACGTGCCTAAGGAAGAAATATACTCACAACATGCTAACATACAAACAACGTACTTACGTGCTAACAAAGCAACTATCGTGAGCAATATGTTGCCCTTGCCCTGTTGACTCATACAGCCTGCACCCTCAGTACGCACAAAACAGGTCGGCACCTACAACCCATCCCATCCATCCATTTTCTAAGCCGCTTGTCCTGGTGGGGGTCGCGGTGGCAGCAGTCCAAGGAGAGTGGACCAGACATCCCTTTCCTCAACAACAGATTCCAGCTCTTCCTGGGGGATTCCCAGGCGTTCCCAGGCAGGCCCAAGGATAAAATCCCTCCAGCGTGTCCTGGGTCGGCCTCTAGGTCTCCGCCCAGTGGGCCGTGCCTTGTAGACTTCCCGGGGGAGCCTTCCAGGGGGCATCCTTACCAGATGCCCGAACAACCCATGCTCGATATAACTCATATTTGGTTTTGGGTTATGCCACGCAATAGTTTAATGACAAAATTGTTGTCATTAATCCTCCATTACCTGACATGATTGTCACGTGTACAAGGGCATTTATACGTACCATACACATATGCATACAATGTATATAACACGTGAACGGTATAAATCCTGGCTGCAGAACGCATTCCTGAAAACACTTCGCATCGCCTCACAAAAAACAATCCTACGCACCCAGAAATTCCACAAACCTAACCTCCCCATTAGGTATTGGCTCAACGCACTATTCCATATAATGACACCTTGGCTACAAGGAGCAATATTTCGAGTTACTGTAACGACACGGACCCTTATCACCACAAACCCAGTCGACTCCTCTCCTCACCCATCACAATCAAAGAGCTGTGCTTCAGGTCATTGTTTTTTTAGCTTACATAACTTAAATGTGACCTGAAAGCCCACATTAATTGTTGGGCTGTAGGTCCAAGCACCACAGGTTTAGATTGATCAGATCGTAGTGCCGATGTTCAGATATAATGAACAACCCTTTATCAATCCACTACTGTGACTACTGTATGAAAGCGTCCCTCACCGTCAGTTATGGCGGCTGCTCACCGCACAGAAAGGACTGATAACAGGAGCCGTCTTTGTTGATCTGTCTGCCGCATATGACAGTGTGAACCACCGCCTCCTCCTGAAAAAGATCTTGGATTTGACAAAAGACCTGGCGCTTACAGACCTCATTGGAGCCCTCCTAAAAGATAGGTGCTTCTTTGTTGTCTTGAACAACAAGCAAAGTCGCTGGCGACGACAACGGAATGGCCTACCCCAAGGTAGTGTGTTGGCTCCCCTACTATATAACATCTACACTAACGACCAGCCAATGGACCAGAATACTGAACGGTTCATCTATGCCGACGACCTCTGTGTAACATCCCAAGAGAGTACGTTTGAAGCAGTGGAAGCAAATCTCACCTCAGCCCTAGATGAGCTACACCTCTACTATGAGCGCAACCACCTACATGCCAACCCAGCGAAGACTCAAGTCTGCTCTTTCCATCTCAGGAATCGTGAAGCCAACCGACCTCTTAACATCAAATGGTCTGGAACACCACTTGAGCACCGTAAGCACCCTGTCTACCTTGGAGTAACCCTGGACCGCACTCTCTCCTTTAAGGAGCACGTCAAAAACACCAAATTGAAAGTGGGTTCCCGAAACAACATCCTACGAAAACTGGTCAACTCCAAATGGGGAGCCACAGCACACACATTAAGATCTACTGCTCTGGCCTTGTGCTATTCCTCCGCGGAGTATGCATGTCCTGTCTGGGAGAGGTCAACCCATGCCAAGAAACTTGACCCGGCATTGAACAACACCTGCCGCCTGATCACTGGCTGCTTGAAACCCACACACACAAACAACCTGTACCTCCTCGCTGGCATTGCCCCTGCTGATATCCGACGGGAAGTGGCCAGTCGAGTCGAGATGACAAAGGCTACTAGCGATGAACGCCACCTCCTTCATGGACGTCAACCCCCGGCCCAACGACTGAAGTCAAGAAGAAGCTTCCTCAGCCATGTGCAGCCCCTAACAACATCTCGAGGGGAAACCAGACTCCAGCTCTGGACGGAAAAGCTTGAGAGTGACCCTCCTGCAACTGGCATGGGAATCCCACCTGCTGAAGACTTCCCTCCTGGCTCAGATGCACCATGGATTCAGTGGAAGACACTCAACCGCCTGAGAACTAGAACGGGACGATCAAAAGATGCTTTGGTCAGATGGGGCTACAAGACCGGCCCAACCACCTGTGAATGTGGAGAAGCAGACCATACTATGGAACACTGCCTTGTCTGTGCTCTACTACCCAACCTCTGCAGCTCAAAAGACCTTGCGGAGTTCAATGAAAATGCAAGGGGCTGTGTAAGAAAATGGGAAACTGTAATTTAACATCGCGCTTCGAAGAATCGCAAAGAAGAAGACCGCACTGAACAGTAGTGGGTTCGTGAATATGTAGTTCAAGATTATTTATTATTTAACTAGCTAAGAGACCAGGCTAGTCTCATTTGCACGACTGAGTGAACTGGGGCCACCAAAATAACAAAAGTAAAACTATAAAATAAAGTACAACAACGAAGAAAATAAAAAGAATCTCAAACATAAGCAATAAAAAATTAGAGCCAAACAACCACGCGACAGCAGATATCGAACATGGTGCACAATAAATCGATGAAATATATTTCCTTAAAGTTAGCTGCGAAAAAATACTTTTAGAAAACATAAAAAAAGTTTATCGGTGATTATGACTCTAGTGTCGGGGTCAAGGTAGAAGCGTTCACGTCGCGATCCCTGTCAGGTAATACTTGGTGTTGCCTGCGAATTCTACCAAACACTTCGAAGCCGAGCTGAAAGACAACGATGTCCAGAAGCTGACCATCGTGCTTCGAAGAATCGCAAAGAAGAAGAAGACTCTAGTGTGTAAACAGACCATGATATATGTCAAATTTAAGTTAAGTTATAATAGAGAATTGAGAGCTACGTATTACATTGTGATTTAAGTGGCAGCAATATGCAAATGTGCTATTACAATGGCTCGAGCATTGTAAAACCAGAGACTCTACCAGATAATTAGCTGCCTGTATGGAACATTTCAATAGACTTATTCACTTCTGTTTAGAGGACGCTTAGAATAGTTCGGGGGGCACAGTGGCGTAGTGGGTACAGCTGCCGCCTCACAGCAAGAAGGACCCGGGTTCTAATCTCGGCTCGGGGGCCTTTCTGTGTGGAGTATGCATGTTCTCCCCGTTTCCGTGTGGGTTTTCGCCGGACACTCCGGTTTCCTCCCACCGTCCAAAGACATGCTGCCAGGTTAATTGGCATACTGACTAAATTTCCCCTGGCGCCCTGCGATGGACTGGCGTCCCATCCTCGGTGTTCCCCTGCCCTGCGCCCTGTGTCTGCCGGAATAGGCTCCAGCTCACCGCGACCCTGTACAGGATTAAGTCGGTACGCCAATTAACCTGGCAGCATGTATTTCGACGGTGGGAGGAAACCGGAGTGCCCGGCAAAAACCCACACGGACACGGGGAGAACATGCAAACTCCACACAGAAAGGCCCCCGAGCCGAGAAACGAGCGAGCACACACAGCACTTACCTTAAAAGTGCTGTGTGTGCTCGCTGCTGAAGCTGAGTGGAAGTCTCAGCGAAACGTCGGTACCATCTTTTAAGGTAAGCGCTGTATGTGCTAGCTAGTTCTCTCCAACATATCGACGGGTGCACTACACTAACACACCTTTTTCACATGACCTAAACTCACAAACAGAGCTTCACTATGGATAACATTGGACATGAAAGCCTACGAGTTAATTGCACGTATAAAGGCACCTGAGTCAGGAATCAAACCCAGGTCATCTTGCTGTGAGGTACAAGTGTTCCTACTTTGCCCACCCTCCTGCCCAAACACGCGACACGTATTATAACTGTTGAGGTTGTTGGGAAGCGGCACATCTGCTCACCTGGGCAGGTAGTTGACGAGCGTGTGCTGCTGCCCGTCCATGCTGAAGGACCCGTTGCTGATGAGCATGAAGCCGCCGGGACCGGCTGTGTTGATCGTACACACCCGGCCGGGCCCCTCCTTAAAGTCGTCGCCCATGAGTGTGAGGAAGTTGTGCAGGGGCAGGATGCCCACCTGGCAGTTGCACGTGGAGTTGGAGGGCAGCACAGCCGAGCTACTCGACAGCACGGAGAAGCTGCGGTACTCGCGCGGGAGACGCAGCACGACGGGGACGCCCACGCACACATTGGCCGACAGGTCCTCCGAGTGACTCCTCGTCCAGCGCTTATCCAACGAGGACCTCTTCCTCTCGGGCAGCTGCACGCTCGTTCGCTTCATCATGTTGACAATGGAACTGTGGGACTGTCGCTGCTGAGCGCAGGCCTGCTTGTGCTTCTGATGGGATTCTATTAGGGGTGCGGGGAGGATGAGAATATGCCGCAATCTATATACATATAAAAAAATCGTAAACCAAATCGCGTGAGACCTTCGCAGAACGACGCCACTCACTCCCAGAGGTCACGTTGGCGCCTTAGCGCGTGACCACGGGCCTTCCCTGGCCACCGGGATCGCTTTCTGTGGTTGGCCCCGTGCCCTCAGGGTACCATGAGCCGCGGCCGCCATTACAATACCCAGTTAGGATAAGCGCTGCCCTCCATTACACTACGCACTTTGGATAAGCGGCGCCTCTATTACTATCCCCCAGTTACGATCGCCGGGTCGCCCCTGCTAGTCTATATTCTATACATAATGGGGCGAGAGTTTGAATGTAAATATATCGGTACTGAGAGTACTGAGTTCCAATCTTTTATAAGCGCACCTTTTATCTGCAGCTCAAAAGACCTTGCGGAGTTCAATGAAAATGCAAGGGGCTGTGTAAGAAAATGGGAAACTGTAATTTAACATCGCGCTTCGAAGAATCGCAAAGAAGAAGAATCTACACAACACCAAAGCTTTCAAACCTTGTTTAAGTTTTACTTCCCACTTGTTTATTACGATTCTGACATTTTACCACTATCACCTTTAAAGTCCCTCTCTTGCGCAGACATGTGACGACTCGGGTGAGGTGACGCAGTGATTATTAACACGGACACGGTTCCGGTCCCTCACCGCTTGGCGTGCTCCCCTCGTCGGCGCGCTCCCTCCTCGCGGTCCTCCTTGCTCAGGGTCCTCACGGCTTAGTGTCTTCACTGCATTGCCATCGAGTCTTCCTGCTTGCGCGCTATTCACCCGAGTGACGGGCGCGGCTCCGCCTCAACGCAGGTAGGTGCCTCTCCCCGCTCCCCTCGCCCCGCTCTCCGAGGCGGGAGCCACCCTTGTTCGCAGGGCCCGCCCTGTGGGCCCGACTCCCACCGCCACGATGCTCCCCGCCTCCTCATGTGTGATGGACACCGCGCCCCTGTTTACGAGCTCAGCTTCTGCAAGGGGACGCTGGGCTGCCACCCAGAGACGAGGTGGGGTGCTGGCCGTGCGGGGTGAGGGTGACGCCGGCGCCCGTGGTGCCCCAGCCAGTCATCTCAGTCAGTCATCCCATGACAACTCGGTCTGTCCCGTGACCACCTGCCAGCGAGCCTTCGACACTTTGCGTGGCCTCAAGGTGCACCTGGCCTGGCACAGGCGCCGTGGTGACGTCTCCGCCACTTAGTAGCCAATGTCCAGAAGCTGCCCATCGTGCTTTGAAGAATCGCAAAGAAGAAGAAGTAGCCAAGGGCGGCTGTTGCGGTCAGGGTCTCCACGGCTGCATGACTGCGGGTGGTGGCCATGCTGCGCTGTGGAGGCAGCAGACAGGGTTCCTGGATCAGGGCACAAACTCCGAGGGTTGCCCCCTGACCTGTGTTTTTCTCCCAGGATCGTTCTCCTTTCGGAGACAGCTGTCTTGGGAAATATTTAAGTTTTCACGAAACAAGTCATTCAAAGTGTGGGTTGTATCCAGTTACATATACAGTCCTCTCTTTCAGGTTCCGTTCACCAACACGATATGTCACGGGTGTTTGTGCGTCCGAGGTTGCAACCGCACAAACCCTCTACAATACGTCGACTCATCGCCATCTACAGTATTTCCATGTGTCCGTTTTTACTTAAGCTTGAAGGAGCCGTTGAGCTATGTAGCTCTTTTAACATTTGTCCAGCGGGGAGGGGTAAGCAAGTTACAACATCTAAGGGCACCAGGGGACATTTAGTCAACAGGCCAATTAACCTAGGCAGCATGTCTTTGGACTGTGGGAGAAAACCGGAGTACCCGGCGAAAACCAACGCGGACATGGGGAGAACATGCAAACTCCATATTGAAAGCTACACAAGCCGGAAATCGAACCCGAGATCTTCCAGTGAGGCGGCAGTGCTACTCACTTGCGCCACGCCGCCACCGTGTCGCTTATCAAAGCCTGGCTGATAGTTATCTCTTTATAATGTCACCTTTGTCCGCAACTCTGAAGGGAAGTTGGTTTTCATGCGCATAATGTAACACGGAGGTTCCCTCATTTGAATCAGCCATGATCAAGACAGCAACCAAGAGTGGACTTTGGGTGGGTGCATCCCACAACCTGCAAGCACAATGCGATCTTAATTTACTAACGTAATAGGCGGCAGTGGCACAGTTGGTAGAGCACTGCACTATGGACCCAGCCCACGTCGAACGCTAGTGACAGGTTGGCCCAGTGCTAACATTCAGTGCAAACACTTGGGCGACAAGGTGGCGCACCTTGGAAAGAAAGTTCTGCCTCGGCAGGTCGATTCCATCCTCAGGCGCCTTTCTGTGTGGAGTTTCTGTGTTCGCTCTCTGTTCTAATTTATTGGCGGATAACAGCAGAATGTGTAGAATGTTGTGTTTGGCAAATGCTGGCGCCGGCTGGCTGCATGGCTGCCTTCACCCTGCCGCTGCGATTTCCTCACGCCTCCGTATTAATTTCTCGTCCATGACCAGGCGTGGAATTTGTGGCCATTACCAAGTGTATTGCTCTTACCGTTTTGTATAAGTACTTCCAATAAACCTATGCAGCAGCATGTCTTTGGACTGTGGGAGGAAACCGGAATGCCTGGGTATACCCCTGCCTTGCGCCGTGTGTCTGCCGGGATAGGCTCCGGCCACCGCATCCCTGTACAGGATTAAGCGGTTTCTGCCAATGGATGGACTGATTATGTATACTTGCCCTTTACAGCAAGGGGGCTTTGATTTCAATTTACAACCCGGGCTTCTTAGTGTGTAGAGTTTTCATGTTCTCCGCCTGTTCCGCATGGGTTTTCTCTGGTTCTCACCCGCACTAGAACAATATCCATGCACAATGTAACTGATATTGCCCAAACATCTCAATCCTAAACATCGCTCCCCTTTGCAAAAAACTAGGCAGGAGGACGCTGAAGCAGAGTTGCGACTTATGAAGGCTTTCTTGGGTAAACAGGCTAAAACTACTCTTCATTTGGGTTAAAAGTACTAATATTGCCCAAGTTGAAGATATGTTATTTGCTTGCATGTTGCCCGTTTACAGAACAAACGTGTCTATCTGAACACGTTTGAAAGAACAGATGAGATCAAATGTGACTGTTTTAATACATGTTTTTTACACGTGTTAAACATATCAGCACACGACCTTTACACATGTGTTAAACAGTCTAATATTGTCCCCTCTGACTGGATGAGCCCTAAAAGTGTTCTGTTTTTAAACACAGTTGTTGAGCATATGCCCAACAGGGCAACAGCTAGCAACAAACAGCAGAATGAGAATTTACCCTCTAGTTCTTCTGAAATAAGCATGGTAAAAAGAGCTTGGCCAAAAGTCGTACAGTGCAAGGAGAGAGCTTGGAGAGAATGCTGCAGACACACCCTGTTGACTCATACCCGCTGAGCCGGTCTGGCAACAAACATGCCACCACTGAATTAGGATACATATTTGTTACTATTAGGACGCTGTGGGGCGGTGACGCGGTGAATAGCACTGCTGCCTCACAGCAAGGGTCACCGGGTTCGAAACCCTGCTCGGGTGTCTTTCTGTGTGGAATTTTTATGTTCTCCCCGTGTCCACATGGGTTTTCACCAGGAACTCCGGTTTTCTCACATAGTTCAAAGACGTGCTGTTTGCATAGGTTAATTGGCCTGCGGACTAGTTTTCCCCCCGATGCCCTGTGATGGACTGGCGTCCTGCACTGGTATAGCCCTGCCTTGCCCCTTGCGCCCTATGTCTGCCAGGATAGGCTCCGGCTCACCCCGACCCTGTACAGGAGTAAGCGGTTTCTGAAAATGGATGGATGGATTTGTTACTATTAGGACGCTGGGGGGCGGTGACGCGGTGAATAGCGCTGCTGCCTCACAGCCTTGGGACCCGGGTTCGAAACCCTGCTCGGGTGTCTTTCTGTGTGGAATTTTTATGTTCTCCCCGTGTCCACATGGGTTTTCACCAGGAACTCCGGTTTTCTCACATAGTCCAAAGACGTGCTGTTTGCATAGGTTAATTGGCCTGCGGACTAGTTTTCCCCCGATGCCCTGTGATGGACTGGCGTCCTGCACTGGTATAGCCCTGCCTTGCCCCTTGCGCCCTGTGTCTGCCGGGATAAGCTCCGGCTCACCCGGACCCTGTACAGGAGTAAGCGGTTTCTGAAAATGGATAGATGTGTAATGACCTCGAATTGACCAGAAATTAGGGGGGCCCGACTTTGAGTGTCCACCACACGGGGTGTCCACCGGAAGGGGTGTATTGTGGTGGGGGGAAAGTGTAATACAGAAGGCACCAGAAAGACTGGGAAAGAAGGAGATGAACAGGCGAGTTGGGACTTGCCCCCCTGTGTCCTATTGACTCAG